>JAMZEH010000047.1:11660000-12115000 GCA_024699665.1 Ostrea denselamellosa | reverse complement strand
TTCATTCTTGTACTCTGTCTAATCTATATAATTGAAGGCATGTCACTTTGTAATCCCGTTCGTCGGATTCACACATCTGAAAGTTATAATGTTCCCTGGAATCTGAAAAGAATATTTTCCAAAATATCAGAATTTTTTTTTATTCGAACACACTAAACATCACTTGGTAACAGTTGCGACGATGAAGACATATTCGTTTGCAGATGATTGTTGAAATGCTTTGATTGTAAACAAAATGTAAACATTTAAAAAAAAACCGCAAAATATCGATACAATTGAAATTTCAGGTGGACAGCACGCAGAATATTACGCAATCGACTTGACCTTGGATTGGTAGAGGACATGCCTATTGTTATGCAATACTTACAGTGTCCTTGTAATAAACATTAAGTTCATGAACGAGATCACCTCCTTGGTCCTAACTGTATTCGGTATTGTGCATACATCTAAAATTGATGTTAAAAAATCCATATCACTTCAAAGATTTCACTTCATTATAATCGTGCATCACAAGTATACTGACTATTTTTTGTTTGACATTATCAAGTGCATGTCTTCATTTTTCGAAGCCCCAAGACCTCAACATTTTCGAGACGTAACATTAAATGCCACCGTAGGTTGAACGCATTGCAATCAATCGTGCATAGCCACAAGAAATAAAATAAGTTGTCAAATCCACGCCTTTGGTGATATAATCCCCACATATTACACAATTTCACACTCCTGTAGAGACAGGTTAAGAAATAGGAAAATGAAAAAGTTATTTATTTTATCCTCGTACTATTTGACGGACAGCCGTCATGCGAGTACTTAGCGTGGGAATTTCTTGCATCAATTAATTAATTCTTTATCACTGACAGGAAGAGCTCCTTCATGAAAATCAAAAACGTTTTCCATGCTACCAAAAGTACTTTCAGTTATGTATTCGTGTATCTTTATTTATTTATTTACCTATTCATTTATTTATCATTTATTTATTATCTGTATTTATTGGTTTGTTTAAAAAAAAAACCACCCACACCCGGACACTACTTCTATTCCGATTTTTGTTTTTTTTGTTTTTGTTTTGCCGTATCATCAAAGATGTCAAATTTGATTCTTTCTATTGCACATTATCCATACACAAAGTCGTTAAGTATCTCTTAGTGGTGATGCGTTCATCTTTGCTGTTTTCTTAATAAACAGGCCAATTGATGAAAAAACTCTAAAGTCTTTAGAAAACAACAATACGAAAAACCAAATCCAGCTTAAAGAGTTGCAAAGAGAAAATGAAGCTGTCAAGAATGAAGAGAAAGAAAACAGACAAATAATGAACTACAATGGACATACACAACAGAATCAAAAACAATGTTCTCGAAAAACAACATGGACGTTTTTGGCTTCCCAGAAAACAACGGAGAAAATCCTTTAGATGTCATTAACGAAGCTTTGAATGAAGTGGGGATCAACATGAAACTGAACAGCATTGGTGCAGTATATATAATTCTAGGCCAGGGGGACCAGCCAAAGCCTTTACTGGTGAAGACGCTGAATACCGAGGAAGAGCTCCGTATAATGGGGGGGGGGGGGGGGGGGGAGAAAGAGAGATCAGAAATGAAAGACACCAAGAAGGAGTGGAAAATTATGGACGACGTTGCAGAGGACAATAATAAAATTTGTTTCCATATGTCCAGACTTGTTCTTTATGTTCGATATCTTTACCAATTGAAATGATAGCCATTTCCTCAGAAATGAAAGTAAAATGTACATAATCTAATTCTTATTGTATTCTAGTCTCTGATTGGTCAGATTCAAACTTTTGTATAACATAGTTTGGTATGGGGCCGACCCCCTTGACAACCAGCAGCTGGAACTATTTATTTCCCCCTTTTTGGCCTTCTACGAAAAATATAGTCTGCATGTGCAATAAAATACTTCGGTTTAATACACAGATTATTTTCTCGTTGTCAAGAAAGATGTTTAGAATTTACTTCGTACACAAATCACTGTTGTAAAACATCGATACAGTCTCTGCATATAATTCTTGAATAATGACGTACCAAGAATTGTAAACATTACCCTGTTTATTTCTCACTGGGAAAAGGCGGGGGTGTTGCTAGATTTGCTTGATTAGTCTCAACAAAGCAAACAAAAGAAAAAAAACCATAGTCACATTTTATCAGTTTACTACACCTCACATTGACATGTGTATCGCGATTAGCCACTTGCCTATAGTATTTTCATGTTTCGGATTTAATATCAGCAACAATGTTGCAGGCAAGGTTAAGTTGTCGTGTAGTAGAAATCTTTACAAGTTTAAAAACCGCAAATTATAGCATTTTCTGATCACTGAAGACTTACTTTGGGTAGGTCGTCAACAGTGCATTATCCCGTATTTTCTCAATCTGTCGGAGCGAATTTAATGTCTTTAAAGGGCATGCATAGCATACACATATTTTCTGTTATGAAGTTGGTAGTAAATTCACCTTCGACAACTACGTTTACAATTTTGATAAATAGGTTCCGTAGAACTAAGATGGTTGTATTGAACACAGATAGACGCTACATTTATAACCCGCTTCGTGATGGTTACTAAGTTAATCATTGCGCGGCTCAAATTTGTATATTTCAGTATCTATGTATATTTTCATAAACAAATATTAGTACTTTTGTCTTTTTGCATTGAAATTATAGGGAATGACTTTGATTTGGGGGCAAATTATAAGAGTATAACCTGGGTTGGATCAGTTTACGCTGTTGTATAATCCAGGTTACATTTTATAATCTGCCCCAAAATTAAAATCATTCCTTAAACATAAAAATAAATTTCATCTCTAAAAATACCAACAAAAACCCCCCAAACAAACAAACAAAACAAAACAAAACCAAAAAACAAAACCAAAAAACAAAACCAAAAAAAAAACAAAAAACAAAAAAAAAACAAAAAAAAAAAACAAAAAAAACCCCAACAAAAACCGAGGGTATGGACAGCAAAGCTTCACGTCGGTGTTCGAGCGCTACGTGAGATATGTCGCAGTTCATGCCCTCATGTATTTTAAAAAATAGAATTTATTTCTTAAATGTACTTAAAAGCTTAAACATCCCTACGAATAACATTAATCGTTGACATCCTTGCTCATTACCTAATAGTAGTCTTTAGCATAATCCCTCCACGAATAATTTATTCACAAATTTAAGATTCAGCAAAATCATCAAGCAATACTAGCGACTGTATTGTACATGTATATGTACTCGGTATATGTTGAAAGAAGTTTTCAAGTATATGAAGTCTTGTAATTGGTATGTTAATATGGGTGTAAGAAAGGTACATACTCTATATATATATATATATATATATATATATATATATATATATATACTTCTTCAGGAGTATAATGCTTATTTCTGTATGAATAAAACGAAATCTATGATCAATATAAAGAAATCTACAGCAATAAATAAATTATATATGTAATTTATTGATGGTGTGATTTGCGGTTTGTGCAGAAAGATACTTTCCGAGTTTGACAGGATTCGATCACGTGACTGACCGCATTTTATATCAAAGTACAAGACAGATTTTGGGAGGTTGTCTTTCTCCTACAGAAGAAAGAGCGTTTTACGGTTTCCCTATCATAGTCATTAAAGTCTGTTACAAAACAATCCCATGAAAAAAAAAATGAAATGTGAAATTGCTCTGTCTGACAATAATACACTCATAATCTTAAAAGGTAAAATAATATTTAAAATAATGCTGAAACATCGAGTGTAGTTTGGAATTGATCAATATATAAAATCTTCATGTGATATATGAACAACATTTTCTTTAATGATTTCTGACATATGCACGTCTTAAGGGAACACTAAGGTCCCTCAATTCCTCTTCCGTCCGTGCAGGAAGAAATCCGTACTGGTCATACACTCTCTGACACACTTTGTCAATAAGCTGAACATCAGAAAGCTCCATTTTACGACGCCATTTTTGCACGTGTTCCGAAGAATTTGCACGCTTGCTACAAATGGCACAGCTGTCCACGCCAGTACTAGTAATACTTCTGATATAATCATGTACCGTTGGACTGAAGTTCATCCCGGTAAAGTCATAAAGTGATTTAGAGGTTTGTATGGGACTAGAGGCTAGGTCCTCGTAGTACAGACGCATCACACGTCCCGGATACCGGGTACGGTATAGCTCCGAGTAATAGAAGTCACTCTCCATGGCACCGCACTTCTGCTTAGCAAATCCTCGATTATATTTCGTGGTGTTCGCCAAGGAATCTGAAAAAAGATAATAATCGTAACGTTAATATTTGAAAAAGTGTTCAAAGATAAAATGGGACTGAACATTTTCATAACTACATTGAAATTCATCAAAGTTTTGAAAGATAGTCTTTCTTCGTTCGAAATTTCATGTTCTGAGTTAAATTTGTATTTCAGTCTTGAGAAAGTATTGCTTTTGCAAACGTAAGCAAAAGATGACACCTGAGAAAAATTTTGAATGATTCCTACACACATTTAATTTGATCAATTATTTACCTTTGATATTTTTCGAATTTATCATGCAATTAATTAAATGTTTATAGCAGCAAAGGTGATACATAGAGTATAATATAAATAACACTTTGATGCGTTTTTAACGTTATGTGAATACAATTACTTATTCTGTATAGGCATTTTATACAGAACATTGGCATTTAAGAAAGGCAGATGGATTAGACCTGTCACATTTCTTGACATGCTTTTTCAAAGTTCCTGAAAACTACCATGTATCACGTATCTTCATACACAGGTAAAGCAATTCAAGGGATTCGCCTTTAATTATCATACGCCAATGTCAAGACCATGATCAGAGATGGCTTCAATTGCACGACGATCAAAAGAATTTCATTAGACAGATGATGATTCGTTGAAAGAGATGAATTGGTTTGTGACGTTAATATTATCTTTAATTGTATGTATGTTGATGATTTCAGGAAACATATTGTATTAAATGGAACCCGAGGTATGCTTAAAATACAAAGAAAGAGTGTGCCTAACTGCAGTGTAGATAATTTCGATCACGTTCGTACTCTTCCTGCAATTTTTAGATTTTAGAATGTTTTGAAGACATGAAAAAACACACTGTCTGAATCGAATAGATAGTATGTTCGTATGTCTGATACGATTAGAAAGAATTGATAAAGTCCCAGTTTAATTCCGACAATTCAACATTTTATAGCCACCTGTGCTGGTTGTTAGGTTACGCTAAATAGACATGCCTACGAGATAGATCTATTGCAGTTAAAAAGATAGTGCTGTGTCTGAAATGTCTGAAATTTTCTGTGGATTTTGTTTTCCCTCATTAAATACCATGATAGCTAACGCATGCACGTTAAATGTTTTTCTAAACATTAATTTCTGTCAAGCAGAGGCCATTTGGTTGATGTTAGTCTGCTATTTTATTTATCTGAATCAAGAAATTACGTTTTAAATATAAAATTAAGCATGCAGGTCATAATGTGGTCAATACAAGATTTATAAACCCAATTAATATGGAGAAATATAATACAATTATTGACATTTTTAGGTCAACGTAATGATTTAGCATCCTGATAAGTATAATATTCACTGAACACTCCATACTGACGAGAAAATATTAATGTTTTGTTTTAAATGATAAAATAATTTAGAAATAGAAACATGCTATTACAGCTTACGCTACTAGGTCGGCAATATTTGTTCACAGCTAGAGTTCAAGATCTAGTTGATTAATTGATTGATTTTTTTACGTCCTGTCGATAATTTTTCACTCATATTGAGACGTCACCAGCTGTAGGTGAAGTAAACAAATTTAGACCTATGCTTAGCACTCAGGGCCGTAGCAGTTAGGGTTCTTTAACATGTCAACGTCTACCGTGACAAGAGACCTCCGTATTGAAGGTCATATCCGAAAGACCCGTGATTCTCACTTCTAAATGCCGAACGCTTGGTGGAGGAGCAATCACTACCTATTTTTACGTCTTAGGTTTGACACGTCTATGGCACGAGCGGGGCTCGAACTCACGACCTTCCAGTTACGACGTGCACGCTTTAACCACTGTGCTAACGCGACCGGTAAGTTCTAATTGAAAGTGATTTGTATCAATAATGGTTATATTGTATGACTGAATAGTTTAAAACGTCGAAATAAACCACTAAAGCTTATGAAACAATAAATGGTCAACCATCTTTGCTTACAGCTGGGGTGTAAGACCTAGTGAAAAGTGATTATATATTCACGTTATCGACATACAACAAAAAATCAATTACCATGTTCATTCAATTTGGAAATTCTCAAATTATTTTTGATCCGATGTTCAAAATGTTTGAAAAATCAAATGTTATGTTTACCTTGAGGTGAATATAATGTTAAATTTCCTAGTTTGTTGAATCCTAGTAATTCAGAAAGCTCGAAATTATTCAAGATAACAAAGCACTGCAATCATGATTGACAGAGATTAATAATACGTGCACATGGAGACATATGCCGAATACCTAGGCTGCGTTCTTTGTAACAACGAAATTTACAAATTTAAATAGATTCGTAAAATTACATTGAATAGCGATTTACCGGTGTTTACATTCAATAGAATGTGTTCATTCATTGTGCCAAAAGAATAGATTAAAGAGGACAATGTAAGATAAACAAATGAGAAAAAACAATATAGAAGAAATTCAAATACGGAGTGTACATTATCATAAGTACATTTGTGTTCAAAACAAAATACAAGTAGATATTTATAACGTTAGACATTTAGAAAAAAGCACATAAATTTAATCACTTTCAAGCTAGAGTGACAGATGGAAGAAATGTTTAACCCGGAAATGAAATAGTAGATATTTTTTTTTATACTTACCAATGGAGTTAATCTGAGCCCTTGGATCCCGAACTAGATGAATGATTTTTAGATCCGGGTATCTTTTCAGATAAACCTCAGCATAAAGCATAGGGATCCTAATTGTTTTAATGGCCCGGAAGTTGGATTTTTGGCACATTTCTTTCAGTTCTACTCCACATAGTTGAGCCGCCAGTCTTTTGTTGATCCTTTGTCCTGTTTTATTCACATAGCACTGAATGAAACGATTGGTCTTATTTCCAAATGTCTGGAATCCATGGACTAATGTCCCGAAATCAAGGGCAGATAAATCACAGTCAAAATAAGAATTAACGATTGTGAATGCACGGTTGTAGAAATATGGTCTGTCGATATTTCTGTAAATAATCAAAATCATAATTTCAGAAAAAAATATGCTATAAAGTACGTCAGATTTGAGTCCGTTCGTTGTGATATCCATTAATGTATGACAAAACATAATGACTAAATATTCTGCGGTGAGTATTGGCATAAAGGAACCCTATTTAATGGAAGGAACCTTAAAGAGGATTACCGAAAGCAAATTTATTTCATATTATTTGGAAGAGACCTTAAAGAGGTGTTTTCGAAAACAAAGTTGGTTCATAGATGGGTATACACTTTGATAGCAAGCAATAAAATACAACCAGTACATATTGCAATCAATAATGCATATATATTTTCCATTCTTTAAATTTTAATTACACAGTTTTCTAAATGCCTGTACAATAATATTTAGAATTTTAATGTTTCTGATTTTGATCAATTGAAATGAGAGTCATTTCCTCATGAATACGTTGCATTTGTCAATGATGCGCGTATGAATCTTGTTGAATATAATACATATATTTTAACGGCTGAGAAAGAAAAAAATGTAGAATGTAAATATGTCATAGAATTCAGTTTTGAAAATACATGACAGTATGAACTCCAACACTTCACGCCGCACGTATCATGAAGCACTAGCACCAGGTAGTCCATACACTCATGTACTTTCAAAAATAAAATTTATTTTTCAATTTTACAAACTTCTTTTCATTTCAGTTCGAATTTTCAGCCATTGAAATAGAAGAACTCTATCAAAGACTTAGTGTTCACAACCGCAGCGCATTCATTTGGAAATAACTATCAATGCAATTTGTAAAGATATCAAGAATATAATTTAGATATTGATGAAAATTACTTTATTTTAGTTAATTAAATTCAACATATGAATATTTCAAATATATTTGAGAAAATGGTTCTGATAGAAAGTTTCGAAGATTTGATATCTGAATAGATAAAAATAATGATCGGAATATGTTATTAGGTTCTGGAGAAATGAAATTGACACGAGACATTAATGATAGACTTCAACAGCAATCCACAACCGCTGAACGAAATATGTGTTATACATCGAATGTAAAGTCGTAGATCTATACTACCCACACAAAATTGCCATTGAGCAGTTGAACCTTCTTCAGTTTTTTCCCCATCTTCTCCGTGAAATGTAAGGGTTCATAGACATAGAAAGAATCAGGGTCCTGTTGTAGAATGTCTCCCGTCATAGAAGATCCGCTCCGTATGTAGGCTATTATCAGTATCTGGGTGACCTTGGCATTATCCACAGGCGCTATATTAAGAGTTTGAGGAGTGTAACCTGTACTTCTTGTTGCATTAGAAATTATTTCTTCCGGGGCTGGAAAGTTTGGATTTCTCGTTGATAGTGTTTTGTTTAGTTTATAAAAGGTACCGCCATCCATATTCATGGAGATCACCCCGGCGACCTTGGAAGGTTGGACAGAAGAGATCCCCCGTATGACGTAGGAGTCCAGACGCCGCCCTTCTCGTACATAGGCTCTCTCTTGAACTGTGAAAAAAATGTGTTCATTGTAAATATCTGTGAAGTAAACCTACTCTCAAAACGCTTTGATTGATTGATTGTTGTTTTCCGCCACACTCAACAATTTTTCAGTTATCTGGTGGCGTCCAGTTTTTATTGGTGGTTCTCTCAACCCTGATACAATGTATCCGGGAAGAGACCACCGACCTTCCGAAAGTAAACTGGCAAACTTTCTCACATATATCGGCGCGAGCGAGATTCGAACCCGCAGCGACTAGAGGTGAGAGGCCTTGTGATTTTGAGCGCGATGCTCTAACCACTCGACCACGGAGGCCCCTCTAAACGCTTTGAAGACGTAGTGTCCATGCAACGAAACGTTTGAAAAACTTTACTATTACATAGCAGAGCACGATGACGTATGACTACAGAAGTTCTTCTGTTTAAGAAAGCAAATAACGGTACTCGTGTGAGGACAGAGAATGTGTTATAATCATTCAATCCAGTTAGGTTTCTTTCACACACACACACACACACACACACACACACACACACACACACACACACACACACACACACACACACACACACACACACACACACACACACACACAAGCGTGCGCACGCATGCATGAACACCCTCACAATTAGTAATTAATTAACGCAACAACAAAGTAAAGATAAACTGTGTTTAACATAACTTGTATACTCTTCTGTCATTGTGAAATATAGGTTTATGATTTACTTCTCACCTGCAAAAAGTGATAAATACAGGTGCGCAGTGGCGGTGATCAAGCCTACTGTGAGGACCACGCGCTTCCATCGCTTCTTTATCATCTGAAAGACATAATGATGAATTGGGTCACCCTTAGTAACATTTCTTAAAGTGAAAAATGACAAGCACTTACCGGTATTCCTTGTATAACACCAAACCGTTTCAGAAATTAATGGCTGGGATAATTACAAATATGGTTAATGGACATGGAAAAATCATTAAATATCTATTTATGTGCAAACTTCTAGACAGATTAAAGATTCCTTCTTACCGCAGTGTTTAATGTAATTTTTAATGTCGGGTTTTTTTTTTCTCCTTTTGAATACATTATTTATATTAGATAAGTCTTTTTAGTTGTCTACACAAAGTCCTTTTGATTTAAAAGTCGTGTATGATTTCCATGGATCATTAAAATAGCTACATTCAATAAGATTGACAGCTGTCTGGGTCTAGTAAAAGAAAATACAACAAGCTAATGGATACATTAAACTTTATTAAAACATAAATTCTGTACAAAGATGGTGCTTTACGGTGGCTTTTATGTGTCTTGTCAGTTGTTTCATGTGAAATGTGTCAAGGCGGGCGTACTAGTATATCTTATACATGTAATTGATTACTAAAACAATTCAAATCTTGATGTGAAATGAATCAAATTCTGTGAAAATATTTCAATTTAGAGAGCAAAAAAAAAAAAAAAAAAGGATATAAAGCTACGCACTTACATGTATATAATGTGTAAAAAAAAAAAAATCATTTATAGCATGTAAAAACAATTAATCACGATGTGGTTTCTTTCGTGATATACTCTAATAAAAGAAATTTGCTTCTTTTCTTTTTTTTTTTTATTTTAGTTTACACGTTAAAAGCAATTATTAAACAAGTAAATATTAAACAAGTCGCATCATATCTTGAAATATTTAACAAGCAAATTATACATACCGAAATGTCAACCATCCCTCTTAACTTTTACCATCGACAATAAATCAGTGAATAGCATTTCTCAGGACAAAAATCAGAAAATGCATAAATCCACATTTGACACGAAAACAAATTCACTTTCTTCCCTCAAAATTCCGTCAAAGTTTGCATTCAAATACATTAAATTCCAAACGTTAACGATCGCATTTCTTCATTTTGCATTTCTTAAAAGAATTCTCCCACCGTAAAAAAAAACCATGCCTTACATATAAACCAGGCATAAAAACATCATTTACAGAAAAAGAACACCATCTCGCTGTCATTGTCCCTCCACTTAACACAACGAAAAACTACAAGGGCTAATTTAACCCATGTGACCCCAAAAATGACAGGTGTGAAAGAAATTTACACACAGTCCAAAGGATTTAAGTTATATATAACACAGAGTCAGGTAGTGTTAACGATGCATATAGAGGAGGTCTCTCCAAATTAATCTTTTTGAGGAGTAAAGAAACTAAATACTTGCATGTCTTACAAAATTGATTACATTTGTGTGACAGGTCAAAAATGTCATGGTCTCTTTAAAACATTATTACGACCAAGATTCAGAACATATATTGCTTTAAAATCCGCTGCTAAAATCGTCAGTAGGTATGAGCATTTTATATGGCTATACTTATTCTGTTCACCAGAAATCTGCATACATTGACTCATATCGTATAAATATTACTGTGTTTCCTGATTTAGATTCCTTAAAGTGTTGTGAATCAGGATAATGGTTAAGGAGGAATGACACACCAGAGAAATCTGATAGGGATGGAAAGTGGAGTCTACAAGCAAAAATATTTTGTAAAATCGAAAATTTTCAAATTTACCTTATTTAGTTATAAATTCCGTTTTCTTAGAAAGTAATTAATCTGCGGGGAAAAAAAAAAAAGAAAAAAAAAAAAAAAAAAAAGAACCTGATAGTCTTGAACGCACGAACTGCAGATCAGCAGTTGACATTTAAACGTATTGTGCTACCCAACGCAGTGGCTAGATTTAAAAAGAATGTATACGTCTATGTATTTATATTTTTCAAAAGGAAGTCAGCCATTATGAAGATGTAGCATTTCTCCTTAAGTTTGGGCAGGAGAGACAAATCCTTGTTAACAGAGGACATTGTGTGGGAGACATATACACGTTGTGCATAGTGTTAGATATACACT
The DNA here is from genome assembly GCA_024699665.1 of Ostrea denselamellosa. Classification (NCBI taxonomy): domain Eukaryota; kingdom Metazoa; phylum Mollusca; class Bivalvia; order Ostreida; family Ostreidae; genus Ostrea; species Ostrea denselamellosa. The sequence continues at coordinate 12,103,429 of JAMZEH010000047.1, read as the reverse complement.
TGCTAAGTATTCTTTTATGTATATTGTAATAAATGAGACAAATCTTAGAACTTAAATATATTGCTTCTTTATGTCAAATAGACAATGGATGTTCGTATGAACTGTACGTTATATATAATGCCTACAACAGAAACTATTACGATGAGAATTTATATCAGACTTTAATGCTCTCTGGTCATACACGTGCATAAACAACAAAACCGAGTTCGCGCGCGCCTTTGATTGAATTAGATGATTCTCAATCGTAACAGTGATCTCGTTCATGTATCACCATATTTTAAGTCTTGAAAATCGGCCATGATCGCCTCGTCGGCATCGTTGTCTTTATTAAAGCCTCCGGGGAGAAAATAACTAACTTGTCCGTGTTTGAGTAAGTCTGTAGATATGTTGTGGATAGTGTCTACAGTGTAGTATTATCGTCCCTGGGGAGATACAAAAATGTAGAATCTTGTCCGCGTGTGAGTAAGTCTGTATATAGAGAATCATTATTGATTGATTGTTTGTTTCTTGTTTTCCGCCACACTCAACAATTTTTCAGTTATCTGGTAGCGTCCAGTTTTTATTGGTGGAGGAGAGAACCCAGATGCAATGTACCCGGGAAGAAACCACCGACCTTCCGAAAGTAAACTGGCAAACTTTCTCACAAATATCAGCGCGAGCGAGAATCGAACCCGCGCCGACTAGAGGTGAGAGGCCTTGTGATTTTGAGCACAGTGCTCTAACCAACAGGCCACGGAGACCCTAAAATTATCATTAAAAGTAATGTTTATATATTTATCTACTATAAAGATAAAAAAGAAGATTCCTTAATTATTTTGGTATTAAAATGTCATTGGTTGTGGACAGCTATTAATTGAATATACAGTCTACTCTACTTTCAAAATTTATTGAAGTCACTTATAATGAACTGTCTGTTATATTGAAGTTACTTACATTGCATTATCTGTTATACTGAAGTCACTTATATTGAACTATCTGTTATATGGTATTTTATTTTTGTTATTAAATGCAATTAAAGTAAAGCATCAATTATTTCCGTCTTAATACGGTATCTTATTCATGGAAATCGATACACAGGTGTAAATGTAGGCCTACAAGGAAATGTTGTTTAGAATTAACCTCTCATTAGTATTCGCATTCCTCTCATAATTAGAACCTTCTGTATAAATATTGATTTCAGTTCCGTGATACAGAATAAAACATACGCAACTGAATTTCCATAAGTATACTACTCCTATCATGCTTCGAATTTCGAACCCGACTTCTGTACTCCTATATAATTAGAAATCAGGAAACCCACTTCTAAAATTATTTCTATTTGATAACGAAGAGGCTGTATAAATCAGAACGAATAAAAACAAGTATATCACGTATGTATAGCTGTTGATATATACATTGATGGGGGGGGGGGGGGGGCATATGGTTGCTGTCATGTTAAATATGTATCTCATTATTGGGCAATCCCCTCAAACAGCGTCTTGTTCTTCTTTATTTCATTTTTACCCCATTCCTCCAAAAGAAGATTCTAAAACCTTTCGGAAAGGTATCAATTTGTATTCAAATGAAATACCCCAATACTTTTCTGGCGCGGCACTAATGCTGGTTTATTTAGGTCACTGATACCCACCTATCCAAATCATAATCTGCATCGGAGGCCCAGGTTGCTTTTACCAACTTTGTAATTAAACCAAAATCATCTTAACCTGGTTTAGAGGACGTGCTCAATCGATTGGAACATGTGGTATGTAATGTATGTAAGGTTACAGTGTGTTCAGTTGACTGGAGCATGTTGTATTTAAGTTTACAGTATGTGTTCAGTTGCTTGGAGCATGTGGTATGTAGGTTTACAGTATGTGTTCAGTTGATTGGAGCATGTAGTACGTAGGTTTACAGTGTGTGTTCAGTTGATTGGAGCATGTGGTATGTAAGTTTACAGTATGTGTTCAGTTGATTGGAGCATGTGGTATGTAGGTTTACAGTATGTGTTCAGTTGATTGGAGCATGTAGTACGTAGGTTTACAGTGTGTGTTCAGTTGATTGGAGCATGTGGTATGTAGGTTTACAGTATGTGTTCAGTTGATTGGAGCATGTGGTATGTAGATTTACAGTGTAGTCAATCAACTGGATCATGTTGCATTTGGATTTAGAGGGAGTGGTCAGTTGATTGGAGCAAGTAGTATTTGAGACCTAGGTTTGGGGAGTGCGGTCAGTTGACTGGGTCATTTGCAGTTTGGGTATTGTTTTGTCGATCGATCGAATTCGAATCAAGTTGTATTTCAGTTTAGATGGTGTTCGATATAGTATGCCCATGTTTCTACGCTTTCCAATGACAAACATCTAGCTTACGTCAGAGATAAACAACTGATTCTCGTCACGCGTCATTGATTCAACATACTATGAAATAATAGAACCATCATCCACTTGACATAAACAAGTGTAAATATTGCTAAACCAGAAAAAGTGTTAAAATACAATCCATGCTATTTGACTACAGTGCAGAGACGAATCCAGAAAATTTCAAAGGAGGAGTTACGATACAAGTTTGTACCTTTCCCACCCATAAAGGGGGAGAGAGGTGTTGAAGACACTCCAAAAAGTGACAAAAGATGACCATTTGTGTTACAAAAATGTTCAAGGGGATACAACCCCCTCTAGATCCGCCACTATGTAGTGTATATGGTGGATACCCAGGTACCTAGTGTGGGTGTGTTACTCAGTTCATGAGCAAGTGGAAATTACGAAAGTGCTCAATCTCATGAATCCTACAACGAAAACAAAATTATGAGAAGGGAAAACACGGACCCTGTAACATACAAGTGGTGGGATCCGGTGCCTAGAAGGAGTAACCGGAGTAATCCGTAATCCAAATCCGTTCGTAAAGAACAACTTAAAACTGGTATGAAACACATTTAACCCAGTAATAATTGCGTTTTCAAGTTAGTAAACCTCATGAATCTGCAGGAGTTTAGGCACCGGACAGATTTACACATAAACAGGGAAGGCGAGTGGTAGCGCGGTATAATCCGTAGACGTCACGGTCTCATTAACAGGATATTACGTAATCTGTTATTACTGTTCACACGACTTGTTTGTGCTATATATAGGTATAGGAATGTTAACCAAACGTAATTGATTGCGGTAGAGGGGTAGTCTCCTGTGTATTCAGAGGAGGAGACCAGTTAAATATAGCAGGTCATTCATCAAATTTTAAACGCTTACATTACGGATCTATCACCACTGGGGGTACACCATATATTGATTTTGTATGAGCAAACTGGTATCATTATTCCTTGATTGTTTAGCTGAGGACTTGCTAAATAATTCACTGTAATTCGATATTCATTTTGTTTGGAGCTGCAAGATTCCTGACTCATCGTACTATCAGTCCAGAAACAGTGTGTCTGTTTGCATGGTGTACAATTTGACGACTCATGAATTGTCAATTACTGGTGTGACTGCATGTCATCAATAAGTGAGTATAGATGACCATGCTATGTCATTTTTTTTCGATTGGTCAGAACAAAAGTAAAACTGGTTTTATTGAAATTTTCTAAAAGCCTTGCCCAAGCATTTGCACACAGGATAAAGCGAAATTACGCGCTGTTACTGGAACGATAGTAAATCTACAAACTGCTTGATTTCTAAATTCCTTGGGACCAGTCTCACTTCCTCTTGCAGCAGTGACATTTAATTCTTAAAATGTAAGCCATCGCTCACTTACGACTTATTCCTATCACAATAAACTATCATTATGATAAGGGTATTTGAAGTTAACGAGGATTTACAGATTAAGCATTTACTTCAGTAACATTCCGAATTTTATACCTTTACTAATAATATCGATAAAGTGTGCTGTTGTCTTAAAAAAGGGGGTGGGGGGGGGGGGGGGGAGAGGTCAACGGCGCGGATTTAAAACTTCTTTCGCACAATCAGTCATTGGTTCCCATCGCGTTTCAAAATAAATTGATGATTAATCGCTTAATATTCTGCATACAAACAAATCTCTATTTAATTTTTCAATCTTACACACACAAGGGGAAGATAGTTGTTAAGCTTCAATAAGAACAGCCCCGTGGGGATCCGGGTTATTAGAATAGATCCTCAGTACCCCTTGCTTGTCGTAAGAGGCGACTAAATGGGGCGGTCCTTCAGATGAGACCGCAAAAACCAAGGCCCCGTGTCACAGCAGGTGTGGCACGATAAAGATCCCTTCCTGATCAAAGGTCCTAAGCGCCGAGCATGGGCCTAAATTTTGCAGCCCTTCACCGGCAATGGTGACATCTCCATAGGAGTGAAAAATTCTGGAGCGGGACTGTATATATATATATATATATATATATATATATATATATATATATATATATATGAATTAAGTTCTTTAGTTCTTATGCCTGGTATCATTTTTTGTGACTTGTTTTCATATTTCTTCGGTTTTGCCCTGTACGTTATAACATTTCTACTTTCTCATTTGTTAAATTATCAAAACCTCTATTCTAACACCCTGAAGGCACTTGCAGATGAAAATGTTGTAACCAAATCATATGCCATTTTGAATTCTAGTACCATGAACTGATACTTACGCTTACATCGTATTCTTGATACAAGTTCCTGATACAACTTTATCATCTACAGTGTTCACATATCAATACACAGTTTCACCACTTTCTCTATCGTTACTACTAATCTTTCTTTTAGCTCTTATATAGGCATCACATGTGTATGAAAAGGTGAAGACAACGAACAGTGATGAGTCTCTTAAATCCCAATAAATATCAAATGATTCGATACACAAGAGCTTGTTCTGTGTATGATGAGATTTTGAATTTAGGTAGGCTACTGAAAAACAAGTTGATATTACAGGGGTTTCAACAGCTCCGTTTAAAGTCAGCATTTCGCTAATTTGATGGTCCTTTTAACGATCTAGTTTGCCAATACAACTTTTCATTAGGTCAAATGCCGTCTGGCGTGTTTAATACGGATTGTTAGGCCGTTTTTGGCATACTGATTCTGACTACGGATTACTCCGTTTACATGATCTGGTGTGACCGGTCAACAGAGGATGCTTACTCCTCCAAGGTACCCGATTCTACGTCTGGTATATCCAGGGGTCCGTGTTTGCCCAACTCTAATTTGTATTCCATACAGGATTTATAAGATTGATCATTGTTCGTTATATTCGCCTTTTCATCCTATAAATAATGCAATATTGAGATTAGGATAAACACAGACCCCTGGCCACATCAGGGGTGAAATCAGGTGCCTGGGAGGAGTAAGCAGTCCCTGTTGATTGTTTCACACTTTACTCAGTATTCCATTCCAATCCCCATTGGCTTGAGCCCTAAAACCATCATCTTTTCTCACATCATGATATACATTTCCTGTTCGATTCATCTCTGACGTACATCATGGCCACAAAATATTTTGATTCTTTTTGATATGATACAGAAGATGTGCATTTGGATGATATAAAACTGATATTGGATGATAAACGCTGTGCATAAAAACACTAAGAAATCAGTATTTTGGTACTTTTAAAAACAGAAAATATCAGGTTTGTGATGATACAAACACGAAAGAGGTGACTGTTAGAAAGAATGAAGACGAACAGAAAGAGAAGGTTAATCAACTGAAAAATAATCCAGTAGATTTATCGTTGAGTTGACCTTCAACTATATATCTTTCCAAGACCACACAGTCCATATCTTGTCTACTAGATTGATGTTCCAATTTCCTGATAACCAACGCAATTATATCCCCTTTAGGTTTGGAATCATTAAATATTATAGACTTCTAATATCATAAGATGTAACTTTCCGCCAATCGCTTAAATACAACCCAAGTACATTTTGTGTACGAACAAAATCTGCAGCTTCATAGGGCACCTGTTTTCGTGGTCAAGAAGTCTACTAAAATGTATCGAAGAGAAATCATATCAGAAGAAAGTTGGTTTCAAGTTCCAGGCAAAAATCAAGTAATTCTGGAAGACAACTTCGTGAGTCTGGCTTATACAGACAATTTCTACATGATTTGCAAGGACTTCTACAAAGACGACCTCACGCAGAAATCAAAATGGCTGTGATTTATAGCTTATCTTGCCGTCTTTGAAACTGGATCAGCGTCCCGGTTTTAAGTTGTTCGGGTCATCATGGCGGTTCGTGATATGTCTACTTTTTTATCGAACACTTCCGCGTGCAAAAAGGTTCCGATCCCTGAGACGTGACACCAGTCTACCTCCAATCTGGCAGGCCTTTTCAGTGCAAGGTAAAGTTGAACACGTTGTAGCTCAACATCAAGCATCGTGACCTCTATTTTTCTCTTAATTTGTTTCCCTATTTTCCTATCACTGTAGAAATCATACCAAAGGTATACTTTGAAAATAACTTGCACGACACAACTTTGGTGTGATCCTCTTTGACTGTCATTTTTGAATGATACTACGATTTGCAATTTTATAAATTATCGAGCTGACCTTGTTTCAATTTTTTATTCAAGTTTATTTTAAAATTTACAAAAATTTTAAAAGGAGGAAAAAGATACATTACCAAACGGATCTGGTCATATGTAATACAATACCTACCTACAAAAAGTTCTAGAAATGTTAGGAACGTTTGGATATTTTGTAGAAAGCTTTGTTTTTGCCATTTATTTTATATAGAACTTTTTTCACGTCCCGATCTTTCTGTTTTACTTAATCTACTGTAGCAGTAACATCAAATATCAATAGTTATAACTGTAAGAGTTACATTATAATAGATCGGGGTAGATGGTACCGTCAGATAACTAGCATTCAAACGGTTTATCCTATGAATTCTAGTACAGCAACTAGACGAAAACAATTCCTAAAAATAATGTTTACGAAATCTATTTGGATTTCTGAAGAAGTATGAACATAGGAAGAAAAAATACAAAACTACATTTTACATCTGAATTTTACAAATTACTTTGCATAGCTATGAGTTTTTTTTTCTCTACAGCTGAAAATATTTAAGACTGTTGGCAGAAGGAAACCAGTATAGACTATGAGAGATTGACCACACCCACATGCAAGATCTGCTTCTTTAGAAAATTGAATTCTTTGCCGGATCTCGGAGAGAAGAGAAAGGGTGAGAGCCAAGGTCGTGGTTAAATCTATGCGATAGGTACCTGTCATATTAATATACAATGTATATTGTAACATTTTAGATCAGATAAAATATCAAGTCAGGCAGTCAGCCACCCCTCTCCCTAAATAAAATCTGGATCCGCCCATATAATTCAACAGAAAAAGTTCTTACCTTGCAGAAAGTTTTCACAATGCTTTAGGAGCTAGACCAAGAGAAAAAACATATTTTCCTGAAATGCAAAAATAAACAACTGTATAAGTATATTATCGTGCAACACAGTATAAGCTATTCACACAGGGGCGCATAATGAAAGTACAGTAGGCCACGTATTTTGGTCCCATGGTACAACTGATGCAAATAGCAAGATGTTTCCAATTGTATTATATAAGTAATTATCTTCACATTTCTATACATTTTATAGAGTACTTCATCACGGGGTGAGGAGTCGGTGTAAAACATTGGATGAATCAATAGATGCAGACTAAAATCGACTGGATCTGTGAAGGAAATACTGTATACTGCAGGCTCCTAGCAACAAATTTGAGAGGTGGGGGTAAACCAAAAATATTCTGATAAATACACAACAAACAGTTGTTGAAAGGTATAAAACGTTTAGATAAGCAAACTAAAATGTATTTTTAAAAAACCCAGGTTTTTAAAATGTTTAAAACATTCCGATAAGCGAACTAGAACTAAAATGTACAAAAAAAAAAACCAAAAAAAAAAACCGGTTGTAAATAGGTCTAAAAACGATTAACAATCAGATAAGCAAACTAATATATACATATATCCAGATTGTTAAAAGGCCTAAAACATTCTGATAAATGTACTAAATATAAAAATGAAAATACAAAAAGTGGTAAAAAAAGGTGTAGAACATTCTGATAAAATAACTTACAAAGGATAAAACATTTAGAAGCAAACGGAAGATGAAATGTGCCAAACAATGACGGAACAAAACTGTACTAATGGTGTAAATAAAACATCTCTGTACAATGTGCACTTGAGGCTGACTGCCGCAGAATAAACTCCGCCCACCATGATACGTCAAAGCAACCACAGAGACTCGAATTAAAAAAAAGTGAATGGCGGCAACTGCAAACGCTTTCGAGATAATCCCAGTCGAACTTTTGATTACTTTAAAAGTGTCACGGTTTCATTCTGTGTGAAGAAGAGGGCTTGATGTTTATAATTCATAGCTATCGATATGATTTCAAATTATTTCATTCCCTTGACAAAAACGTAGATATCACAACGAAACGTTAGACGTACCGGTAGTCTGAGCAGACGATATTTGAGCAGGTTTTATAAGTAATTCATGTGACGATTGTCAGTGTTCTCAGGCTATTGAGATTTGTTTTTCATACATTTATAAATAAACTAGTATACACACACACACACACACACACACAGAGAGAGAGAGAGAGAGAGAGAGAGAGAGAGAGAGAGAGAGAGAGAGAGAATAGTTCTTATGGTGTTCTGATAAAATATAATTTAATAAAATTAAAATTCAACATATATAAAGTATCATTAGTGCATAAGTCAGTTCATTTATGTTTTTAGTGATTTTGTGACCATTAGCTGATTTTTACGCCTGTGACATAAGGCAATCCTCCTGCAAGTTTGTCTTCGGTTGATGGAAACGGTATGAATTTGGCTCCGTTAAGTATTTCTGATTTACAGATTTGAGAGGAAAATGTTTAATCATTCCTCATACCAATACATCTGTACATGCTGTATTACTGACGCATGATCGGTCGATACTCTTTTTGTTTACGATACAAAAACAATTTGTCCGACGCTCATGGTGGTAGGGGGAGCTTAGTTTTCAGCGAATTTCATTGGACAAAATATAAGGTCACGAACTTCCGTGGTTCGGTGTATTGAGCTCATCAATACATTGTAAACTAAAAGAAGAATGCAGTTTGTTTTAATCATTTTATGAATTTCTATAGATTAGTTCAATTTAAAGAGAAAATATGAAATAAATATCTGCATGCATTGTGCTTTAGCATTCTCTTTGAACTATGGTTAATTCCATTCTAGTTCTGGAGAGGCAGATCTCTGTACCCCACAGGTTCATCCATTAATATTCACATTTCTAATGGATTTTTTTCCCTTTAATATCTTTACATATTGTAAGACATGTCCTCCTGAACACGCTACAGGTGCAAACAATGTGCGTATGGATACAGAAGCACATGCACTTGATAAATCTGACAAGTCTATTGAATTCCCAAAGAAATGGAAATGTAATGTAAATATGAAAGTTAAAATACATGAGGGCATGAACTGTGAAGCTTCACATCGGCATATACTTAATGAAGAGCGTTAGCATGTGCAGTATTTATAATATAATATATCATTATTACAACATATTAGTAACAATCACAATTATTCTCATTGAACCGATAACGGTAACTCAGTGGTTAAAGCCTTCGCCCCGTAAACGGGAAGTCGAAAGTTCGAGTCCCTCTCGCGCTATAACCACTTCATATTCAAAACAGGTGGTGATTGTTCCTTCACCAAACGTTTGGCATTTGGATGTGAGAGTTGCGAATCTTTCGGATGTGACCTTAAAAAATGAAAGTCCGGTACAAGGGCAAAAGAGCCCCCTCATAGATACGACCACGAGCGCAGTTTGTGGTACTTATGAATAAAACATTCTCGAAAGGACGTAAAACAAAGAAACAATCAATTATGTGTCATTCCGGCTGTTCCATGGGGGCATATTTCTATGACTTACGAGCAGGAAATTTGTAGGAAATAAAAAAAACTAATTATTAAGGACATCTTCTAAACATCGCATGCAAATAAAATATAAAGGTAAGCATTAAATAATCAATTATTTTTTTGTGTTATATTATAACAGAAAAACGGATATATAGAAAAACTGGATCTAGCAACAGAGCAACAGAGATCTTTCATAAATTTCTAGAATCTTTGTAGAAATCGAGTTGACGAGCAGAATTTATATTATATTCTCTTATCTATTATAAACCCATCATACAAACTAGACATAACTATTTCGTAATCTGAACTTGTTTTATTCCTGTTCTATGTTTTTTATATCTGGTTGAAAGGTCACGTGTTAGATTCATTAACATCACCTGCAGCATATCGCCTGCTTCTTAAGAATTATTAAACATCAACAGTATATTACAGACGTAATGTTGCTTAATGTAAATATGTGTATATACATAGTTATACACTCGGACTATGGGAGATTCCATAAAGATGAATTGACACGTACTGTGACGAAGACCACAAGATAAAGCATCGCTCTGCACCGAGAGAGTGCACTTGAAGTGTTTCACGCGGACCTTGTACAATGTAACTGATTGAACCTGATGAAGTGTACGCGTAACGAACTGACACAGGGTGATTTACGGAAATTCTACATCATGACGGCTCTTACCAATTACAGCAATTACATTACACAATATTTCTGTGTAATTCTTGTATTATATCTATCTATCTATCTATCTATCTATCTATCTATCTATCTATCTATATATATATATATATATATATATATATATATATTCCCCTTTCACTACATTTCTTCCTATTCATCTCTATAACACTATCTCTCTATTCATCACTATATAATTCTCTCAACTCTTCTCTACTCATCAGTATAGATTTTTCTCTACTCATCACTATAGATTTTTCTTTACTCATCACTATAGATTTCTCTCTATTCATCACTATATAATTCTCTCTACTCTTCTCTACTCATCACTATAGATTTTTCTCTACACATCACTATAGATTTTTCTCTACTCATCATTATAGATTTTTTTCTACTCATCACTATAGATTTTTTTCTACTCATCACTATAGATTTTTCTCTACTTATCACTATAAATGTTTCTCTACTCATCCCTATAGATTTTTCTCTACTCATCACTATAGATTTTTTTCTACTCATCACTATAGATTTTTCTCTACTCATCACTATAGATTTTTCTCTACTCATCACTATAGATTTTTCTCTACTCATCACTATAGATTTTTTTCTACTCATCACTATAAATGTTTCTCTACTCATCACTATAGATTTTTTTCTACTCATCACTATAGATTTTTCTCTACTTATCACTATAAATTTTTCTCTACTCATCACTATAGATTTTTTTCTACTCATCACTATAGATTTTTCTCTACTTATCACTATAAATGTTTCTCTACTCATCCCTATAGATTTTTCTCTACTCATCACTATAGATTTTTTTCTACTCATCACTATAGATTTTTCTCTACTCATCACTATAGATTTTTCTCTACTCATCACTATAGATTTTTTTCTACTCATCACTATAAATGTTTCTCTACTCATCACTATAGATTTTTCTCTACTTATCACTATAGATTTTTCTCTACTTATCACTATAGATTTTTCTCTACTCATCCCTATATACCACCTTGCTATTCTTTAGTACATACACGTACACCTTTCTATTCTTTGACGCGTTAAACACAGGAAGGGATTCTTCCCTCGCTAAACGCTTGGCATTTACAACCGAGAATCACGGGTATTTTGGATATGACATTAAAAACGGCAGGCGTTGACACATAAAAGAACCCTCATTGCTACGATCCTGAGCGCTAAGCATAGGTCTAACTTTGTGGCACTTCACTCACAGCTGTTGACGTCTCAATATAAGTGAAAATTTTTCAAAGGAAAGTAAAATAAACACAAACAATCAATCTATTCTTTGATATAAAATTCTTTCTACTCATTACTATATGTCGATATTCCCTGACAGTCATCACTGCTGATTTTTGTCTTTTATTCATCACTATAGATTCCTTGTTGGTATTGTACTGTGTATTTCTGACTTGATTTTAAATATTACAGATGCTAATCTAATATCTAAAAATAAAATAAAATAAAATTTTAGAAAAAGACAATAGCCTGTCAAAATAAAATTTCCAAATACACACGAGAGATGATGCAGTGTAGAATGTAATTTGTAATCTATCAACGTACGTGAATGTCTTGTCAGTTTGTGGGGTAAACAAGCAAATCGCGGGGTGGCCTGTTTAAGTCCTGGAGTCACAACATTAAAAAAGCCGAAAATATCATATAGACCTTGTGAACCTTTCCCCTACACCTATCTGAAAATAAAATTTTAGAAAAATAATCGGACATATATGTGAGTACATTCAACCAAAAGTAATGAAGACGGGAACTTACCCATTGTCAGCAGTCTCTCGCTGGCTATCTAAATCTTACTGTAAAACAATTACGGCAGCTTTTACTAATTTTCAAATGTGGACGGTTAATTTCCTAATTTAATTAGACATTAAACGTTCCTTGATGATAGAATTACCGTGTGCACTGTCTGAGAAGGCGACAGTGATATTGTTTTATACAAAAGGATCTCATTTATAGTCCATATCTAGCGGGGTCCTTGTCACAACCGCATCAAGTATGGGAAACTGCACTTGTTATGAAATAATTATAGTTCAACTTTACTTACTAAAATTAAAAATCCAAAGTAATTCTGTCTTAATCATAATTATAAGGAAAATGTTGCAACCTTACCGTACACTGAAAAATTAGCCGGCATTACAATGACATGATATAAACAATGTGCGGAAATAGACCGAAAATGCATTTGGTATTTACTGATGCCCAAGGCGCGTGGATGCGGTCAATAATACTGACCAAATCCATCGAACTCGCACCGGAGATGCACGTGCGAGGGACGGTCTCAATTCGTGCTAGGTGTCGGGAACGACAGCGATTAGATGTGAACGCTGCATACATTCCCTCCAGCCGTTAAATCCGTATCTGTATTGTGGTCAAGGGCGAAAGGGACAACACTGTGATCTAAACAACATTAACGTAACTATTTTAAGATTTTTGTGAGTATTTCGAGTTTCTGAACTAAACACGATTGCTAGCTTTTTTATTTTGCACTGTCTGGTTCTGAACTGAACACTATTGTGCAGGTTTTTTTTATTTGGTTGGCTCGTTCAACACTGCCTGGTGGTATTGCTACGCAAAAACGTTGTTATATGAAAAAAAAAGCAACTCAGATCATTGCCATCAATATATATCTTTTTATTTTACTCTAATCTCACTTTTACAGCACAATACCGTTTCCGACTGATATTGCTTTGCCCGGCGGGTTTTTGTTTTACTCGTAAAAGTCTGAAGCGTTTCTGGGCGGTAGAAGATGATTAATGCACAGGATAATCTTCATAAAGGACAATGGAGGATGATAACCCCACGTGTCCCCCATTCTAATTAAATTTCGAAATAGACAAAAAAAAAAACCGTGCCAGTTAATAAAATTTTACTTCAAGAGAATATTTTGGTAAAATTATATAAATCACGATTAATGTTAGAGACTAACGCCACTAGAGGATAACATATTTGAGCAAAAGTTGCCAATTTTACGAGGTGACGAAGTCAACATCGTATAGTCAGCGTGCAGTTCAAGATGGCGGCCGGCCGATTTACTATAATTTTCATTTCAGTCATTTTCTTGAATACAACGATTCGTGCAACTTATCTCCCACCGGATAATGAAAGACAAATTATCTCCCACCGGATAATGAAAGACAACTTATCTCCCACCGGATAATGAAAAACAACTTATATCCCACCGGATAATGAAAAACAACTTCATCAACTGAGATCTGCTACAGGATTTACCCATTTTTATTTTGAAAATGGGAGTAGAAAATTACCGATTTCTGATTTGTTCACTTTGACCCATGAGCGTAAAAATAGAATTTAAGGGAAAATGAAGGACAATTTCTTTCGAAAATAGATGTTTTCTAACTTAGCTTATCAACATTGTTTTCATGAGTTATTCTATACGAAAATGAAATCAGTTACAATATGCACGCAATTTATCCAATAGCTAGTAACTACACGTGTGGTTGCTTACTGTCAACATATATCTCAAAGAGGAGGCTGGTCCTCTTTGGGTCTGTTACAGTATCTAAGATTACGTAATCATAAATTGATTGTGTAAAGCGAGGATTGCTGAAGGCCCCCAAAGATGTTAAAACTGATAAAAGACCAACGAGAGTCACATGGAAAAAACATTTTGTTTGGAATTATAGAAAGTAATTTTTAAAAAAAAAAAAATGCAAAATTGAATTATGATTTTTTTGTTGTTGACATTTGAGCGTCCTGTGGAATTTTTAAAAAAACAAATTATGTTACTGCAGTGAGATAGTACTCAGAGCAAATGTTATAGAATAAAATAATTGTCCAGTTTATGTTGTGTATACTTGACAGTATTGATGTGATGTTGTGTTTCTAATAACGCACGCCCAAGATATTTGTTCTTTACAAGTATTGATTATTAGGGGAAAGTGGGTGAAAAACATGAATGAATTCAAGAGATGAAAGATCACATTATTCACAAGTGGTGAAAAAATACAAAGAGAATAAACATCAACACGAGTAGCGAAAGTTGAACAATTAAGGGGTGCAAAATTTATTATCAAAATGATTTGTAGGATTTGATTAATTCAGGAGTTGCAATGCCTTTTGATTTGCAATGAATAAAAAATACAAAAGTTCCCATGATATGCATTATGAAAATAACAATTCATGAGATGACTGTTTGTAAGTTAAAGAGTAATTGAAGGCCTGAAAGAAATGACACATGTAATTCTTAAAACATTTTGAGTAGTATTTGTTTTGAAAACTTTCATTTTTATTGCAGTTGGTCAGCATCCGCCGGCGTGAGTCGTCCGTTAACAACTGAACATTTTGAACTTATTAATGACTGCCGTTCCAGTGCTTTTCAAATTTTGTATGAGTATCTTTCGAACAAGGACATCAATTGTAAATTCTATGACTCCTGCGTCCCTGGGGATTTACTGGCGGGATAAAACATTACCAATTTTCAAAAGCATTTCTACAACCGCACATCTATAAGGGAATCTAAATGCATTGTGAACTAGAGCAGAAAAACCTTTACCAAAATTGTATATTTCATGATCCCATGGTAGAGGTTCTGACTCCAGGGCGGGGCCAAATTTGTTGTATAGTGTTTATATGTAAAACATTTAATATCATCTTCAGTGTTGTTGATTTTAAAGTAAAACAAAATAAAAATTTTGTTACAGCAAGTATTTACGGAAATTGTAATTTTCGTGCCTCGGCCATAAATCTCTGCTTTGAAAAATGAAACAAGAATTCTGTTTCGTGGCACATTTAAGATATTTACCTAAATTACTCAGTTCTTTGACATTGTTTACACTGAGGAGTTTTATTAATTACATACACTTGGTTTTGTATAATAGAATTCTTTTTAGATAGTTTTTTTTTTCTTGTATCGTTAGACAAAGGGTATCTTAGAACAAAGTGAAATTCATTTTTAATATCAGTTAAATTACAGTATTTGCACATATTCACATTTCCGGGAACATTATCATGTCTTCCGGATTCTGCGCATAATAAATGTGATGACGTTCTTTAACGGCAACTTGCTGCTTACTTCGCGAATCAATTTGCATTAGCGAACAAAAATGCTTAGATTTTATTATTGGTTGAATTTTATTTTTCATAGCTCAGAAGAGACATATATTTTATCTTATCACACAAACACACACACACACACACACACACACTATATGAGAGAGAGAGAGAGAGAGAGAGAGAGAGACATATTTTATCTTATCACACACACACACACACACACACACACACACACACACACACACACACATATATATATATATATATATATATATATATATATATATATATATATATATACAATTTTTCAGTTATCTGGTGGCGCCTAGTTTTTATTGGTGGAGGAGAGAAACCAGTGTATCCGGGAAGAGACCACCGACCTTCCGAAAGTAAATCGTTTAAACTTTCTCACATATATTGGCGCGAGCGAGATTCGAACCCGCGCCGACTAGAGGTGAGAGACCTTGTGATATTGAGCGCGATCCTCTAACCACTCGCAACGGAGGCGCCTCCCCCCCTCTCTCTCTCTCTCTCTCTCTCTCTCTCTCTCTCTCTCTATATATATATATATATATATACACATATATATAAGTCGGATATTTTGAAACATCACTGTTGATACCCTGAATCAAATAAACAACCAACAAATCATAACTATCGTACAAAGACCAACGACAATTAACCTTAATATGAATTACTCCACAAATTTACAAAGAATTTGAAAGTCAACAAAATTAAATTGTAAAACGAAATCAATTTATCATGAAAAATTAATTTTGTATAGTTTAGATAATCAATATATTAATAGTATTTTGCTTGAAAAACGTTCTGTACATTATCTCCACAATTTTTAGTTTAATACTCCGCGGAGAGCTTTCTTAGGCTGGCGAAGAAACAACTTCTAAGGCGCCGACTATTTTAGTAGGCATGCACGTGGACTTACGGTCCACGGCGCCCTGTGTGTTTAGGGAAATAAATGTGGCTTGCACTTTACCTAACTCAAATGTACGAAATATACATGCAAATGTTATTTTCGCCAGCTTTCGATACTTTTTTTTTATTACATAAAAACAAAAGATCTTACCTATGTCACTCTTACAGAATAATACCGGGGTGTTTTTTTTTCTCCTCAATAACCAAATCTTCCATGTACAATTCAGATACTTTTATTCTAAGTATTCTTTTACTAACGAAACTTTGTCGATTGACCGCATTCATCATCGGCAGAAAAGCTACTTATTCAACATGAATCTGGATGAACCTCGTTCCTCTCAAATCAGTATACTTATTATTACAACACCGTTACATGTATCTCATGAATATTGATGAATCGAGGAATATAGCAGAACAGTTGTTGGGGATTATCTCCGCGTTTACAGCACAAAGTGTTATAGAAAAATAGCTCCAGAAACTGTTTATAATCATACATATGTAATTTTGATAATAAAAACAACTCAGGTTTCTTGATTTTCTGCCTGCAAATTTTTCGCCGTTAAGATCTCCGTGTATATACCGGAACGTCCACAGGTTCAGATAAGCGACAGCATAAGACATCGACTATTAGTATTAATAGCCACCGTCTAAAATTATATCATTAATGTAATTAATGATGCACTATCATAACCATTAATGATAAATCATTACTAATGAAAAACTATTTTCATTAGAGGATAGATAAAATTAGAATAATAAAAAATGAAAATGAAAAATATACAGTGTTGTCCACTAATCATAGACAAGACAATACGTTAGTGGACGAATTTTACATTTATTAATGATATTATTGAATTTTAAAATATGAACACAAATTAACTCGCTTCATTAAGTGTGCAGGCGTTAAGTGTGGAGGTTCCAAAATCGTGTATATTTAAAAAATGAAACTCATTTCTTACCTGAAAGTAGCAACTATTTGAAATAAGTTTTCCTATTTCGAATAAAACCTATTGAATTCTACAAAAGGCTTATTCCTGTAATGCCATTGTTTCCCGAATAAAGATTTGTTTTATAATCCTAATACCCGAAACCTATTACGTCATAACGATTATGGGGATACATCAGCATAGGAGACGATGGAGGTGGTTCATGTTCATCCCCCCCCCCCCTTCCTTGGTAATTGAAGTATCAAGAATTACTTCTGCGTGTCTGAACTCATCTCTAAAGAAAAGTATCTAACTATATGCAATGGTATTGTTTTCTTACAACACACTAATCCCCCCCCCCCCCCCTTCAGTGTTTTATTTATGCCAGCATGCATTAGTGCCTATGAAATAACCATAATTACGTAATTACGATACAATATTCGTTCCATATGGTGTTAGATGCTGAGTTCGAGAGAAGTCAAAGGAAAAGGAAAATTTGAATATGATGTTTATATACGCCAATGGACAGGTAATTAAGAAAACCTTAGCATTGTTATCTCCATAAAGCATTTGATTTTTTTTTTCTTCAAAACAGTATCAAATCGCATTATTGTCATAAAGTCAAATCCATATATTGCGCGGATTACGTTGCTCAGTTTCCGCAGATGATCAAAGAGTAACATCTTCTTTCTTGATGAAATATTTAGGCTTGAATTAGTGAAATAATTGTTTTACAATTCCTTTCTTTAGAAGTACAAACTGCAAAAGAATTCAAAGGAATATCAAAGGTAATAAGTCACAAAGTTTGTATGGTTTTTTTTTATGTTTTTTTGCTTTTTTTTTTTTTTTTTTTTGTTTTTTGTTTTTTGGTTTGTTTGTTTTTTTTGTTTTGTTGTTGTTGGTTTTTTTTGTTTTTTTTTTTGTTTGTTTGTTTTTTGTTTGTTTGTTTTTTTTTTTTTTGGTTTGTTTTTTGTTTTTGTTTTTGGGGTTTTTTTTTCGGGGGGGGGGGGGGGGATAAAGAAATCGGCCAAGGGACTTAACTGTGGAGGGAGTGGATTGAACTATACTAACAGTAAACGAATGTACAGATATCAATTGTTTTAAACAACGTGCATAAATTCATATGCAATGTACCCGTGATTCAGAATAGCCCTTGGTGTTCCATCAAAACGGTGTGCGAGAGTGATGATTCAAATATTGAGATAATTATTACACACCACTCTGTGAAAGACTTTGTTCTGTATGTAATAGTAATCAATTTGCAGATGAATTTCACAATATTTTAGAGTGTAAAGCACTAACTGATGTCAGAAAATACGACTTACGGAAATACTTTTCACATAGACCTAATGTTATTAAATTCAAAGATATAATGTCAACCCAAACTGATAAATTGTTACGAAAACTCTGTATGTTTCTTCTGAAAATTGATGATGTGGTCTGTCCTCCTTGGTGTGATGTATATTTACGTTTTTATTTCGTACCTCTGACCAGTGTTATTCATTATATACATACATTGTAAATGTTCCTCATGTACCGTGTATAGTTTGAGAGAATGAACTGAATTGAATCTTATCAAATCTTAAACCACCCCACCCCTATACCACCCCACCCCTAAACCACCCCACCCCTAAACCCCTGGAAAAAGAATCCACGTGTTAAGTAGACACAGGATCTTCTTTCTCATTTGATTTAGTAAGAAGCGAAAATAGGATTTTTTAATTATTTTGTTTTATTTCATATGAAATTATTTGAAACAATTAAACTTGATTGTTTTTCTTTTCTAGTGGATTAGATATTATAAGATCCATGAAATCCGGGCACTTCCGGGGTTTTCACCCCTAGGCCCTCACCAGAGCTTTTTCTGGATCTCCAGACCCCCTAATCCATGATGCATGTACTGCGCTCCCTAACGTTAGTTTCTGCACCCGCCCCTGTAAGGGGTTTTATGTCGACTTGACCGGGGATTACGTTGACTTGATAATTATGTCGACTTTTCAGATCGTTATGTTGACTTGTCAGACTCGATGTCAGCAAATGTCAATAGCATATCAGAATAAACTATGAGAAAATGTAAGCGAGGGTTTTCCCGACAAATAAATATAATTATACCATAAACCGACAAAATTAAATGGCAAGTCGAATGATTATCTGACATATCGGCAAACTTTAAATTATGTGACAAGTGATGACAGAAATATGCCACCATACATTTATCAAAAATGTCACGAACAACACATGGTGAGCTGAGTATACATATATAAACAAATTCTGTGACATCCCAGAAATATGACATTTTTTATGTATAATTTACATGTACGTGTGTGTGTGTGTGTGTGTGTGTGTGTGTGTGATATAGCAGGGGCAGAATGTTGAAAGTTTGAATAGAACTTATTTCATGCCAAATGATATCACAATGAAATATATTCAAACCAACGTGTAAAAATGATTTACTGCTCTGTTGTAAATACTACAAGGCTATTTAATATTACTGTTATCAATCTGCCAATCCATCATTTTACATTTTGTATGAATAAATTACATCCAAGCCGAAGGAATATTTTATCGGTTATATATGAAAGAGTTCGTACGCGCAACACAGAATTCACGAACTTAACCTTATCCAAATAGGTTCCTCGTCATCAGCTTCAGTAATGAAATGTCCGTGGGGATCCGGGTTAAAATAGGTCCTCAGATCTCCTTGCTTGTCGTAAGAGGCGACTAAATGGGGCGGTCCATCGAATGAGACCACAGTACTGAGTTCCCGTGTCACAGCAGGTGTGGCACGATAAAGATCCCTCCCTGCCCGAAGGCCATAAGTGACAAGCAGAGGCCTAAATTTGTAGCCTTTTATTGGCAATATTGACGTCTCTATATGAGTGAAAGGTTCTCGAGTTAAACAATTAAACAATATGCAAGCAACGGTTTAATAAAAGGACATTTGCGATTACATTACAAATACAGTTGTATTTTGATGAAGAAGGAGATTTTTCAACAAGAAAGCGATATCTTTTTAAAATTAAAAAATGCTCTCTCTCTCTCTCTCTCTCTCTCTCTCTCTCTCTCTCTCTCTCTCTCTCTCTCTGTGTGTGTGTGTGTGTTTTAACAATATGACTAGTTTACAAAGATAGAACATAGCCTATCATAAATCGCTTTCTCATCAACACGCATTTTGCAAGATTAGTGACAAAGAAATTCTATACCTGTACACATGATAAATGTCGACTGCCACATGTTCCTTGCACGAGGCGCTTAATGTTTGCTTTGTCTATTTCCTCCGTACTATCCTCAACATCAGGAGATTTATTTTTCTAATTTCTCTCTTTTTGGGGAACATCATCCTGGAAGTTTGCTTGACATGCAGATTTGTTTTACTGGTACAGCTGCATCGTCCATATTAATTTTGTCCTATAAGTTACAGCTGATAATGTGTCTGTCATAGTCCTATAAGTTACAGCTGATAATCTGTGTCTATCATAGTCCTATAAGTTACAACTAATAATCTGTGTCTGTCATAGTCCTATACGTTATAACTGATAATCTGTGTCTATCATAGTCCTTTAAGTTACAGCTGATAATCTGTGTCTGTCATAGTCCTATAAGTTACAACTGATTATCTGTGTCTGTCATAGTCCTTTAAGTTACAGCTGATAATGTGTCTGTCATAGTCCTATAAGTTACAACTGATAATGTGTCTGTCATAGTCCTATAAGTTACAACTGCTAATCTGTGTCTGTCGTAGTCCTATAAGTTACAGCTGATAATCTGTGTCTGTCATAGTCCTATAAGTTACAACTAATAATCTGTGTCTGTCATAGTCCTATAAGTTACAACTGATAATGTGTCTGTCATAGTCCTATAAGTTACAACTGATAATCTGTGTCTGTCATAGTCCTATAAGTTACAACTGATAATGTGTCTGTCATAGTCCTATAAGTTACAACTGATAATCTGTGTCTGTCATAGTCCTATAAGTTACAACTGATAATCTGTGTCTGTCATAGTCCTATATAGGGGCCTCCGTGGCCGAGTGGTTAGAGCATCGGGCTCAAAATCACAAAGCCTCTCACCTCTGTCGGCGCGTGTTCGAATCTCGGCCGCGGCGTTATGTGAGCAAGTTTGCCAATTTACTTGCGGAAGGTCCGTGTTCTCTTCCCAGGTACATTGTATCTGGGTTCTCTCCTCCACCAACAAAAACTGGACGCCACCAGATAACTGAAAAATTGTTGAGTGTGGCGGAGGTCTCTTCCCAGGTACATTGTATCTGGGTTCTCTCCTCCACCAACAAAAACTGGACGCCACCAGATAACTGAAAAATTGTTGAGTGTGGCGGAAAGCAATAAATAATCAATCAATCAATCATAGTCCTATAAGTTACAACTGATTATCTGTGTCTGTCATAGTCCTTTAAGTTACAACTGATAATCTGTGTCTGTCATAGTCCTATAAGTTACAACTGATAATCTGTGTCTGTCATAGTCCTATAAGTTACAACTGATTATCTGTGTCTGTCATAGTCCTTTAAGTTACAACTGATAATCTGTGTCTGTCATAGTCCTATAAGTTACAACTGATAATCTGTGTCTGTCATAGTCCTATAAGTTACAACTGATAATCTGTGTCTATCTTAGTCCTATAAGTTACAACTGATGATCTGTGTCTGTATTACTCCTATACGTTATAACTGATAATATGTATCTCGCGATTTCAGCAATTTGTGGTTTGTTTGATTTGAACATAAACTATTGTGATACGCATACAAAATGATCGAGCACAAGCTCTAAAACCTTACACCGCGCTTGCCCTTTCTAAATGTACATGCCCATGGCAATCTATTACTATCATTTGATAACTAAATATTTATTACATGTCGATAGGGGATGCTTACTCCTCCTAGGCACCTAATCCCACCTCAGATGTGTCCAGGGCTCCGTATCCCACTCTTAATTTTGCATTCTATTATAGTAGTTATGAAATTGATCACTGTTCGTTATCTTCACCTTTTCATGACACATGTGCAAAACGATTCAAACTCTTTTGAGGAAAATATACATGTATAAACACTGCCTTTAGTTTACACAGTGTAAAAACAATGCTCTTAATTCGTGATAAAAGGAGGTAAGGGGAAAAAATGGTAATTTTACTTACATGATTGGTTTAAAGTCGAAAATCTCGGGGGATGAAAGTTATACACATCTAGAAACGACGAATGCAACGTGAAGAAAAATGAGTCACAACTCGTGTATCGCCAAGTGAAAACAATTATAATGTCATTAGATAACTGTTTCATGTACCTCTCCATAAACCACGAAATAAATAATAAGTGACAAAAATTAACACAGGTGAATTAATTCCTGGGGCTTATATGACGTATAGTCAAATCAATGAACCACCACATTAAATCTACATTTACAGGTTACATAGGTATGTGTTAATTTTACAAGTAGATTTATTACAGGGGCTGAGAATCCCCATCATAAAAAAGAAACGATAGTGCTGACATTAATTTGGATTGTCATATTGTCGAGCAGGTCGGGGTGATTAATTTCAGCTGTTGCATTAAGCAGATTACGAAGTAAGCATAGATGGAGATTCACTCACACACAAATCATCAATATCATATTAATTTTACTGTTGTTTGTCATGAAGAAACACCATATCATTTCAGATCTCCGCGAGCATTTCCACAGCGTGGCAGTGTCCAGATGTGTTATTATGATGGAAGTTGATGACAGAACAACGGCAAAATGAAACTCGAATTTACAACACTGCCAGGGCGAATTAGCTATCTTTTTTCAGTTCTAATTCCTAAGTGATATTAGTCCATCTGAGATTTATTCAGACTTTGCATAAAAAAAATTGGTTGTGGACCCCCCCCCCCCCCCCCCCCCCCTTACTGTTTGTATTTCATATCTCTTTCTGTTTTGTATGTGTTTAGGGTGACTTTTCACATGCACCCCTAATCTTTAAAATGTCCTTGTTTCGCCAGAATTTTAAACGTGCAGAACAGTTTATATTCACATTTGTTGCAAGTGTATGTTGACTTTTCCGAAATGTTATGCAATCTGATTTACCCCTGGAGTTATAAATGTGACGAATCAGATCGAATTTTCTAAATGCTGTGTAAAGAGAGGAAAACATTTCACAACGTAGTGTACCAGCCGAAGGAGCCGATCTGTTTGTGACAGTGTTAGCAGGTGCGTGAGTGAGAATGACAGATTGTGTTTTATTGTTTCAGAAGAATAATTTTAATTTCTGATACACACACACACACACACACACACACACACACACACACACACACACACACACACACACATATATATATATATATATATATATATATATATATATATATATATATATATAGTTAAATTGAGGTATCTCGAACATCAATATCTCGAATACCATAGATATGTCGAAGCAATTCGGAAGTCCCAACGACTTATTCTTTAAGTATTTTACCCTTGATATCTCGAATACTCAGATATCTCGAAGTTTTTTTCTCGGTCTCATCGAGTTTTGACTGTATATACATATATGGAGAGAGAGAGAGAGAGAGAGAGAGAGAGAGAGAGAGAGAGAGAGAGATTACAATTTCCCTGTGTATTTCTTGTTTCTTCTGTTATAACAGTGCGTAAACTATTTCAACATGATGATAGTAATTGTCGTTATACGTGCACTTAACATTAAATATTAATTAAACCCTTACCTTCACGTTAATAGCAGTGGATTACGAGGGGAAAAATAATAAAGAAATTTTATTCTTTCTTTTTTTTATTATTATTAATTGCTAAATAGTATTTTTGTACAAGAGATACTGTGAAAAAAATATATATATAAATTGCATTCTTGAGCATTTACTATAATTGTTTGTTTGTTTCTTTACCTCCCGTCGAGAATTTGTAATTCACACTGAGTTGTCGCTTGCTGTAAGGGAAGTACCACAAATTTAGTCTTATGCTCAGCGCTCAGGGCCGTAGCAGTGAGGGTTCTTTAACGCGCTAACACCTGTCTCAACATTCAAGGTCCTATCCGAAAGACTCGTGATTCTCACTTCTAAGTGCCGAGCGTTTGGCGAAGGAGCAATCGCTTCCTATGTTTTCATCTCTGGTTTGACGAAGCCTTAACACGGTTGTGGATCGAACTCGAAATTTTACGTGATCAAACCAATTGCATAATCAAATCAATCATGCAAATGATATTTTAGTACGTAAAGTTCAACATATTTGTATGACATACGTGACTGAGTGGGTTTTACGTGTAAGAAAATAAAAATTTTAAATAAACAAGTTACATCAAGCTAACAGACATTATCCAGTCCCGTGCCTCCACTGAATCAAGACTCTCGCTATGACCCTCTGTTACTATATCCGTCTCTTATGTCCAATCTTTTCCTTCTTACTTTTTTTTCTAATTCATTTCATTTATTATCATTATCGTTTGCATATAAAAGAAAAATTATACAATTGTGAAGTCACCCTCCCCCCTAACCGCTTTGAAGAACGATATTACACTACTGACGAAAAAAAAAATAATAATAAATCCGTTCGCTCTCAACAGAATGCATCTTCAATTAAGTGTCAAAACATGGCTTATCTCAGTATGTCGACCTAAAAGATGTCTTTACATAATTTACAGCGTCATTCAACTAAACCAATTTGATATATATAACACACCAAATTACTGACAATTTTCAATGAGGATTGCATATATTGAATTACGGAGGTGACAGGGTGGGATTCATTTTGAATAAATGACTTGTATCCTGATAACTGTATACAATCGTCACCGACATCGAACATTGATCCGTCAATAAGTATTAACTATTATTTACTTGGTACATTTTACTTTAAAGATGTTAATTTAGGAGAAAATAAATTTGATATTTACAGATAAAACGATATTTAAAGGAGAGAAAAACGATAGGAATGTTCAACAAAAATAGGGAGATGGCTTCCTCTTGGTTCTTCATAACCAGCTGAAAAAAGTTGTGCACTGACTGTTATAAAAACTCACAAACAAATAAATCATCCATGATATTATCTCATCTCTATAAATCATCGCTGGTTCTATTTATTTCTATTAGGCCTATAAGATCATAGTTACAGTTACCGGAGAATTTTATTGTATGAAGTTTTAAATCGATAAATACATTTTTACACGGTTTGATATAATTTAAAAATGCAGCTATGTATCTAAAGTTACGAACCATTAAATAAATCCCCCCTTAGAATAATACACGCACAAACAGATGTTTTTATAACATATCTGCCGTGATTACACGGAGAAGCATTTAATTTTTTGTTAAGAAACTGTTGACATTTCTGAGTAAAACGATAATTTTATCAAAATAGGACCTAAAACTGACCTTGGGAGTTTTTATTTATTTATTCATTTATTTATTTATTTGGTATATACAAAATAGCCGTTCTGTATGAATAATAGTACATAGTTATTTTATGTGAACTTGGTTTGATATAATTTATTTTTCACCTCATTAATTCCACTTTAAAATGGTAATATTTTCAAATACATGTATGTGTAGTATTTGAAAACTTGTATTATAGCTCTCTCTCTCTCTCTCTCTCTCTCTTTCTCTCTCTCTCTCTCTCTGTAGAAAGAGTCCAAAGTACACAAATTTCAAATTAAGGTGAGTCCGTCAGTTCCAATCTTGGCCCAAAGTGTTCCCCTCCATCTTCAAGCGTCCCTCTCTCGATAAGAACCGTTCCTGTCACACCGCTCAGCGTTCATTTCTCGATCGAAACCGTTCGTTTCAAAAACCGTTCGGCGTTCGCTCACTGTTCCAGTGATAGAGTATTACGCTTCGGGGTCTATATTATCAAAATATATATGTAAAAAAAAAAAATTGGTTGGAATTAGTGTTAATTATGCTAATATCCGTAAGTGTCGATTTTTTTTCTCTCTCTCTGCAATAGCACAGCTGTTTCCATACGAATAAAAGCTGGGATATTCTGAATTTCGATTTTAGACTAAATACATGTACAAAGCGACACGGGAGGGGTGGGGGGGGTGGGGGTGGGGGGTTAGAATTAATTTGATTGTGTGTTAAAGAATCACAGAACATTTTAGTATCAAATTCTATATATCGTCGTCAATTAAAGCACTGTTCCTTTATAATGAAGCCATTTTGAAACAGGTAAAGTACACGACGAGATCAGCGTGCACACATCCTGGAAATAATGCAAAAACGAAACCGTGTTTGTGCCGTGCATTGTCGTTCCCTCAATATTAACATCAACAGAATGTTAACAGTGGAGGGTGGTCAATTTTTCATCCGTTTACATTAATGTTTATTAATATTTATGAGAGACTTTCTGAAAATACAAGCAAAAATAAAAAAAAAAATCCTTGTGGTGGTGTATTAGTACTGTTTAATGACTTTGAATAAGTCCGCATTGCGTACATTGCATCACATACACAACAGACTCGGTAAAATTAAATGCACATCAAAATCAGTTTTATACAAAACGTCTTTTGCGGAAGGTTGGAATCTCCAAACATGCACAAATAAAAAAAAATAAAAAAAAAATCAATAGAAAAAGCATCTCCCTGTTTTCTCCCTGCAAAGCTCCGATAACAGATATTATCTAATAATATATTACATGTACATGTATCGACGATACCATTCACTCGATCTGAATCCATACAGCGCCCACTGCTTTTACTATTGACGGGCCATACATATTTTATGCTCTGACCACGTGATTGTGAATTAGATCAAACGTGATAAGGGACCATTGGTTCTATCGAGCTCGTCACAAAATGCGGGCTCTAAAACCGTCTCCTATGAGTCCCGCCGATATAAAATGCAAATAAACACAGTGGTACATATTAGATACGAGACAATGACTGGAGAGACCGTGTATATTCTGGGAAATGCTCTTAAATGTTTACTGAGTGTCGCGATATCGCGCTTTCTGTAGACAGTGTTTTCATAGATTTAGAGACTTTTGACACTATCTACTTAATTTCATTCATGCTTTTTAATGCAAAGCTAAAAATTGTACTTTATAAATGCATGCATACCTATTTGAAATACGATAACAGATCGTAATGCATTCTGAATAAATGTCAGCGTATGTTTATTTATACACATATAGGACTTTTATGTGTCTATGTCTAGAAAAATTGGATGATTAAAAGCAGATCGCGTTTGAATCTGTAGTGATATACCTTATTAACTGCATTCACACGTGGCTTGAAATTTATACTATAATGTTCAATTGGCTAGCCCCGTTATTGCTAATTTAGTGGACCGTTCAGAGTGATTCTTTTAAAATTAAATTATATTTCAATTATTAAGTAATTTCATTTCATATATTATGCTCATAATTATGAAAACAAGTATTTTGCTTGTGCGCGCGTGTGTGTATGTGTGTAAAACACAGATATCTTTGAATATTGTAAAGCCCGTACGCTTCGGACTGTCTTTCAGTGTCCACGTTTCGGACTGTCTTTCAGTATAGTCGAGTGCCTATTGAATTTAATGACAAGCAACATGTAGGTGTCACCATGATGTCTAGCATATAGGTGAGTGCAAATACGAAACTAAAATACGTGGTCAGTTGCTGAGGAAATTCAAATGAAAGCCTATATGGCCCATGAAAAAGTATGTAGCTGAGAGGGAAGGTGGATGTCTCCATATAAAAGGTAGATTTAAGGAAGGACAGACAGTGTTCTAGACTGTACAAAGTGTCTAAATCCTAACACACGGCACTCTGATAAGGTTTGAGGTGGTGCGGATGTAGTCCTTATGAGATAAAATTCAAAGCGAGAAGGGAACATCTACTCCGAGCATGTTGTGTGCTCCAATATGAATGAGTTAGGGTTATAATTTATTAATTACATCTATACGAAATATAAGTATTGAGATGATCGACATATAGGACTCAAGGTGGACGTGACCGGTCGACAGGGAATGGTTACTCCTCCTAGGCACCTGACCCCACCTCTGGTAGGCCCATGCAGGCTTTTTTTTTTTTTTTAGGAGTTAAGATATTGATCACTGTTCGTTATGATCACCTTTTCATGAAAAGGAAGTGTGGTTTTTATTATCCTGTGTTAACCGGAGTTGACCTCCCACCCCCTGTCCCCTGCCACATAAGGTCAATCATTAATATAAATTTATACTATGTACACAATCATATACATACAGAGAGACCTGTGCACATACATACAGCATGTATATTCGGCTATAGTATTCTAGAACTGCTACGAAGTTTGAGATTATCGGTCAACATGAGATTGCTATTTTAGAAAGGCAACCGTGGCTTACTGAGGGCCAACATTATAATATATTTATATATATACCCAAAGCCATCATTATC
The DNA here is from genome assembly GCA_024699665.1 of Ostrea denselamellosa. NCBI lineage: Eukaryota > Metazoa > Mollusca > Bivalvia > Ostreida > Ostreidae > Ostrea > Ostrea denselamellosa. Next base: position 12,074,658 of record JAMZEH010000047.1, on the reverse strand, counting down.
TTTTGATTATTTTCTTGAATTGAATAACGGTATTTACATAATTATATTTATTCACGATTTTGATAAATGATAATAATTTTCGGTACACGGAATCTGTTAATTCGTACTATTTATTTTCGCACTGAAAGATATAATTTAACTGTATTATTTCAAGTAATCAATGTATGTAGTATCTATTTTCTCTTCGTTGCGCGGTAAATTCTGTTAACTTTTTTTTTATATTCATACATTACTTCAGAATTGAAACAGCTATTTATTTTATTTTATTTTTGTTTGTTTGTTTGTTTTTTTGTTGGTTTTTTTTTTTTTGTTTTTTTTTTTATTTGTTGTTGTTGGTTTTGTTTTTGTTTTGTTTTTATTTTTATTATTATTATTATTATTTGAAAGCTACTTAATATAATGGAATATTGCATAATTGTCTAAATAATTGTCTAAATATTCCCTTTTAGCCTGTCAGAATGAACTATATTGAAGGATTAATTCAGGAAAAATAAACTTCAATATAAAAAGATGCAGGTTTCTCTATGGTTTGCTCTCTCTCTCTCTCTCTCTCTCTCTCTCTCTCTCTCTCTCTCTCTCTCTCTCTCTCTCTCTCTCTCTCCTTGTGTGTATATAAACCTGTGTGTTTATGTCTTTTGTAAGTGCTTGATTGCATTTTGGAATTTAAGGCATCTGATGTAATATATGTGATAAATGAGTTGACTAAAAAACTAACTAAATAAAAATAACCCACTACCCACATAGGAATATACAAAATTTTGATTACTCTTTGATTTATTTTACTTAGAATTTTACATTGAAGTCTATGAAGGAAAACATGTTTAATTCAAATATTTTTAAAAGAAATAATATTTTCATACATGTAAATATCTCATTAAAAATTACATCAACTTTCTCTTTATGAAAATATGAAATGAAACTAATTACTCTAGAAAAGTAAACTTTTCCCCTTATCATTGCCATGAACAGATAGCGCTTCCAAAAAGTCTGAATGACCCAGTCAACTTCAGTTTCATCAATAGTCAACACTGAACATTTGCCTTCATTTAAATCATTCAAAATTGTTCAGTCGCCCTCCGATATACACTGAATACTTTAATTGAATCATGCATAAATTTTGACGATCTCAGGTTACTTAAGCAGAGTAGGTCACAGCCTATCGACCTCAATACAATAATGTACACTTAAACAAATAAAAAAAATAATAAATCATTTACTGAGTACTCTGGCTTCAAGACCATACATTGAGTATAGACTTAAATATCGCGAATCGTAAGATTTATATAGCAAAGATGTTTTAAAAACTATTTGTTTACAACAACAACAACAGCGACAAAATGAAATAAGTTTGTTTGATTTAAAATTTCGACTTAAATTTATTCTCCGTCTGTGGTCTTGAGTCATTTGAGATTATAATGGATCAAGTGCCATAACGAGAAGAGGGCGATGTTAGGTAGGAGTTGTCTCTCTTGTCATGCAACTCCAATTAATACCTTACCTGGGGGGGTGGGTAGGGAGGGTTTCAGGCTGAATTAAGGAGAACATGACCTTGAATGTGAGATAGTGTCTAAATGGTCATAAATAAAACGAAAATATATTTTAGTAACCATAACGATTCACTTGGGTTTTGTCTTTTGAACTGTAAACAATAAAAACACGTTTTATACAAGGTAGCGTGGCCGAGCGGTCTAAGGCGCTGGTTTTAGGCACCAGTCTCAATGAGGCGTGGGTTCGAATCCCACCGCTGCCATAATTTTTTCCCCTTCCTTATATGATTTTTTTTACCATAAATCTTTTGTCCAGTTACGTTGTCTAATATTTCTTTTTCAATTGAAATGCTTAATATTAGTGTTAGATGTAGAAAATATTCAACAATACGTCTAACGTTAATGAATTTCATTCATCTTTATATATATAAAAAATAAAAATAAAGATTAGAACCTCTGAGTCATCGAGCATGTTTTTATCAGATATTTATGCATGTATCATGCATCGAATCAATACGAAATATCTTATTTGTAAACACAATCCTATTTTATCATTATGACTAAAATTCATATGAAATTTATATAAAATAACTGAGAGCTTGTGTAACTTTTTCGATGATGAAATCATACTTTATAAGAAGTGCTTTAACGAGTCGTTAAAATATCTTTGGTTTAGCAATCCACTTAAAGATACAAGGGTCACTAAGAAAAAATATAACTCAGTAACGTATGAGAGAGAGAGAGAGAGAGAGAGTAAAACGTATAAAGTGAGGACAATTTTTAATCATTTCACAGAAGCTGTGAGGACAGAACTGCACTATGAGGACAAAAATATTGTCCCTCATAAAAGCGCCCTACAGTATCTGAAAGTTGTAGGTACAGAATATTACATCAGTGAAGACAAGCGGTGTGAGGACATGTCCTCACTAATATTCTCTCTCAAAACCATTTCTTCATATTTCAAAAGAGAATATTAGATAAACGTTTATAGGTGTCTCTATAGCTATACCTAACATAGCACTTTTTGCCCTTCGAATAACATACGGGTGTATTGTCTTCTAGACATTGCAAGGACGTCCTTACTTTACAGGTATAGTCTGAGAGAGAGAGAGAGAGAGAGAGAGAGAGAGAGAGAGAGAGAGAGAGAGAGTTAGTTGCATGTTATAAAGATACAACATACAACTCCATTCTATTTGAATCGACCGGTTGTTAAAAAAATAGAGTTTGCGTATGATAGATTTATATTGTGAAGGATTAACTCGCAGGTGATAAATTTACTTGTGAAAATACGTATGTAATTAATATCAAGGTGACCTTGTTTTGTCTTGGGTCTGTCAACAGAATTATTGGTGAGAGAGAGAGAGAGAGAGAGAGAGAGAGAGAGAGAGAGAGAGAGAGAGACTAGCATAACGAATTTTAATAACCTCTCTAAGGAATGCATTTGAAGCATGACGTATATAACTTGTTCTAGAATATATACACGTACACCGGAAATATCTATACACTGAGAAACTAACTAACGGATTTGAAAAAGAATTGGGAGAAAAAATCATTTAAATTTTGTGACGAATAAATCGCAAATCGCTGAAAGACATATTTGTCTCGTGCGTGCAAAGACTAGCCAAGATAAACGACAGTACTTGATCAGTTGGAGACTGCTGTTGGTAAAGTGACCATGGGCTTTGTTTACACGAGAAATTGTACTGTTTCATTGCATCAATAAAGGACAAAAATCTCCTAGACATGAACCCGTGCATGCACTGGTGGATATAAGATATAAAGATAGAACATTTGGAAGTAAACATTAGACTTTGGTTTTTTGAAGCCTTGATTGAATAAAAGTAGAAAATACATGATTATTAATAATGACATGGGGATTTTGTGTGATTTTTTATTCATTTATTTTTTGACAGCGGAAGTTGTATACTGAATGATGCACCATTGGGATGTCTCCATATACTACATAGAAGTGAACTAGTTTTAACATTTTATGAAGTTACCCTTCGATATTAAGATTTATCTTCAAATTATTGAACATATCCTGGAACGAATTAAAGATAGGTAAAATTCAACAAATAAATATAGATTGATTCGATTCAGTTACAAATAGATCAGATTTCTTGTTGAAATAGATCCATGTTTTATATACTCATGGACAAAAGAAACGTTACACATATTAAATAGTAAATATATTTAATTGGTAAAATGAAATATTTCTGGGCATTTAACACAGAATTTATATCACCAATGACCATTGAAAAGTGTCAACACAAAAGTTCAAATTTACCCACAACTCTATACGTGTTACAGTTTAAAGGGGGTACCGCAAATGTCATTTCACAAAGTCAATATCGGGTGAATGAACCCCTGTTATCAATAACAGATTAAACGATTGATTGACGCTACTGGGATGCGTTGCCATTCCTCAGTCAGTGCTACGCGCAGCTGATCGAGAGTTTCCGGTTGAATCTGACGTCCTCTAACTCTTCTGTCCAGCTGGTCCCACAGATGTTCGATCGGCGACAGATCAGGTGATAAAGCCGGCCATGGTAGGACGTCAACATTGTTTTGACGTAAAAAGTCCATATTCACTCTTGCGGTGTGAGGTCGCGCGTTGTCTTGTTGGAATGTTCCTCCGTTGGCAGCAATGAAAGGAAGAACATGAGGTGTAAGAATTTCATTCCTGTATCTTTCAGCATTCAGATTGCCATTGACTGACACAAGATCAGTTCTTCTATTGGCTGCTATGCCGCCCCACATCATCACGCTTCCGCCACCAAAGCGATCGTGACGAATAACACAGTCATCAGCAAAGCGTTCACCACGTCTACGATAGAATCTGGTTCTATCGTCCACTCTACGGAGCAAGAAACGGGATTCATCAGAGAACAACACCCGTTGCCAGTCAGCCAATCTCCATCGCAGATGTCGTTGTGCCCATTCCAATCGGCGCTGACAGTGACAACGGGTTAACATTGGCCCCCGTATGGCCTCCTAGCACGAAGTCCAGCATTAGCTAAACGTCTTTGGATCGTTCTCCGACTGATACGACGTAGGCCAGGGATACTTGCAGCAGTGATCCGAGGATTCTCGGTGCGATTGCGCAGATGACGTAATCGGATTAGTCTGTCCTGTCTAGGTGTTGTAAAAACGTGGTCTACCGGATCTTGGTCGATCTGAAGTTGAGTTAATCGTTTGAAATCTCTGCCATAACCTTGAAATGGTTATCCTTGCTACCCCAAAACGTCGAGCAACTTCTGTTTGTGTAGTTCCAAGCTGGAGCATACCAATAGCCCTTTCTCTGTTAGCATTATCAAGACGGGGCATGTTATTGCTTTGACTAAACAATTCGAAAAATGGAAATTCGATGTTTTTCTTTCTACTGGTAGCAAGACGTATTGAAGGGTTGGAAAAAAAGACGAAATTTAAAGCACGTGAAAGACGCACTCTACGAAATAGTGATTTAGACTTCCTTGGAAATAAAGTAACGGTTGAATGAATTTAAGATAAATTTCTTTACCTGTATGTGAAGGTATATTTTAATAACAATAATATTGGTTTGAATTATATTTTATTGCAGTAAATTTATTAAAATGCATATTTTTCTCATGTAGCGTTTCTTTTGTCCATGAGTATAGAATTTAACTCCTCCCTATCAAAAAAAAAAAAAAGATTTAAAGATAGGCTAATTTGAAAATGGTGTTAAATATTAGAGAATATTGAATTTAGAAATATTTAATGTTTTGTAAATTTTTGTTAATAAGACCCATCTTTAAATAAATTTACATAAGTATAAGTAATCAAAATTAATATTTGTTCAATAAAGGAAAGTTTCAATATATAAACTCAAGTTGATTCAATTAAATAAAATCGAATAAAAAAATATATATGACCAATTCCATTGCATATAAGATCAAATTAGTGGGAAATTAAAGATCGGTTTATCTAATTTATAAGTAGGTGTAAATACAAAGTATGACACAAATCTTGAATTTAATCCACGTGTCTTGAATTCAGTTAGAGATAGAATAAATTATTGGACCTGAGGGGCAGCAGGGGTTTGTATCTGCATAGGAACTCTGAAATTCTCAACTTGCAGAACAATATGACCGAGATACAAAGGAGAGAGAGAGAGAGAGAGACCCATGTTCTGTATTCAATCCATTGTATGTTCTACATACAGTGTAATTTAAGATGCAGGTGTGCAGTCTAAAATAAACCTTAATAATTAAAGTGTGGGTGCCGATTACAAAGCATGCTTCTAAACTGGATTCAAATATTAGAATTTATGCGACTTTCATTTTAGTGTTCACCTGCGTTTGTCCTTTTCTAGCGAAGAAAAAATATTAAGTCGATCAAATTCGAAAATATTGGCACAGTTAACATGCAGGTACCGAAGTGCAGTTCAAATAATAAAATGACGTACTTTTAAGAGTCATTATTATTATTATTATTTTTTTTTTTTTGGCATTGGCGGATCTAAGGTTTTGTTAATGTGAGAGTGGGAATTAAATGTCCTGTGGTTCCTCTTCCAAAGAAGGTCTTTTTGGCACGTCTACATTCGTTCTTGAAGGGCATGTCCAACAAACAACGAGGGTTCATTGTTGATGTCGTCAATATTTTATCGATCATAACCTTTCCGATTACTTTCAAACCTGGCGTTGAACAGTTTAACATGCCTGGAAAAAGATCGCAAGATCTGTTGTGTCTACACAACAAAGCACAACGGGACCTCCGAATGATAAACGGCAGTGATTTCCACGGCTTCCAGTCTGTCGTCCAACATCAGAACTCTTATTTCATTTGATCTATTCCGTCAAATTGATACGAAATCACCTTGTGTAAATTTCTTTGTAAATCCATAGCTAACTTCCCTGAACAAGATCTAGATATCTGCAGATTCTGTCCCGCCATCTTTCTGGATATTTTCAAATACATTATGTTCTCCTTCGTTTCACTCATCTGAACATAAAGTATTTCTATTCTTAAGTATTTTATGTAACAAAACAACAAACACAGAATATAGCTGTGTGAGCTATATAACCAGTTTATTCGCCGTATGTGTACATAAGTCACGCGGTTTTAATAGCAAAAAACAAAAAAACAAAAAACAAACACACAAACAAACAAAAAAAAAAACAAAAACAAAAAAGAAAAGAAAAAAAACCCCAAAAAACACCAAAAAAAAAAACTGGAGTACGCCAAATATTGTTGCATTGTCAATCTACAAAATATAATGTAATTTTAATATCACATACAACAAAATATTGTCTAAAGAAAAAAAAAACGTTTCGTGTTCTAATGGTTGATAACTTGTTACACCTGAACGCTTCTTTACATACTATGACCTAACAACTTCTTGTATGATTACGCGCAATAAAATAGTCCCAAATAAAATATAACTAACAGAAATTTATGTTCTCCTTCGTATGACTCATCCGAACATAAAAGAGTATTTCTATTCAAAGTATTTTATATAAAAAAAAAACAACACAGAATATAGATGTGTGAGCTATCAACCAGTTCGACAACAAAGGTACATGTGCGTTTAGTATACTAAATATGTGTATAAGAAAAAAAAGATGCCATAATCCAAGATTCAAAGTAACATATAACTTCTCTTTAACGCTCTCCAAAACATATCCATCTTCCGCGGTTTTTTTTTGTTTGTTTGTTTTGTTTTTGTTGTTGTTTTTTTTAAAACTTTTTTCAGTTTTAATTCCCATGTGTGAACCAGACGTGCGAAACGTAATGTCACACATTCTGATGTGAACAAGCTCGTCATACCTTAAAAAAATCACCATAACCTATTAAAATCATGTATACAAGTCTTGAGTGAGACAAATTTTCTACCTCTGAAAACTTATCCATAATTTTATTTTAAATGTCTGGTGTAATAGGTTTTTTCCTTGACTGTAGGTTTAGACATCGATCTTCTTCCACCTTCTAAAACTTTCTTTCCATTGTGAAAAATTAAATATAAGCTGAAATTATAAAATTAATTTCATTACACACAAATATAATTACATTTATCTTTAGTAAGATAATATAGATTACCACTGAATTTACAAAATATCTATATCTAAATAAAAACCAGTAAAGACTTAATTATAAAATTAATTTCATTACACACAAATATAATTACATTTATCTTTAGTAAGATAATATAGATTACCACTGAATTTACAAAATATCTATATCTAAATAAAAACCAGTAAAGACTTAATTATTATATTACATAATACAATGCCCCATCAAGATTTAAAACAGTCAATGTGCCTCATGAAGGCAAAATCAGTCAATGTGTCCAATCAAGACCAAAATAAATCAACATGCTCCATCAAGGCTTAATCAAAATGTTCCATCAAGGCTTCAAATTTCAAAAATAAAGTATTACAGAGCTTAATTAAGCAAACAATTAAAATTCTGTACAATCAATGCGAAGAACACATTGCTGTGAAATTGTGGTTCAGCAAAAACACTCATCATGAGACCCTTTCTGAAAAAAAATTATGAGGCTTATAATATTCAACCCATTCTATAACAAATTCTTGAAACTCCCCAGAAAATGGTTTAATTAAAATAGGCCAAAAAGATACAGTCTGCCACTTGTGAATGATGAGAGTATCAAATGTTTAACTCTTCTAGCAATCAAATTAACAGGAGGTACTATCCAATTATTACCGGCTGACCAATCACTGTACGAATGGCTGATAGTACGGGCACCTTCCATACTCTGTTCTGGAGAAACTTGATTCAACATCTTGGCCATGCGGACGTAAAAATTGCCCCTGTGAATCCTGTCCGGGATAGGAACGGTTAGGACGGTCGTAAGGTTTCCTGTTGTTTCTTTGCTCTGAAAATAGCTTGCTTAAGCTTGGTATCGTCGTCACCATCATCAGTAATATGATCGTCTTAATATTCTTGAACGACATCTCAACCATATTTATCGGCAATGCGTACCATTTTATTTCTTTTGTTCAAATCTTTAACAACACAATTCAAAGGGTCGAGAACAGATTCAGTATTATTGGTTTTTAACAAATTCACAGCTTTAAGAATGTCTCTTTCTCTTTCAGCATTGAATTCGAACTGAACTTTTTTGCTTTGGAACTTAAACTCGGGTACCTTTTTGTCCGTTGCTTTAGTTGCCAAGTTCAGCTCGCTCACAATCTCCTGCTTCTGTCTCTAAAGTCAATCTAGTTTGTCAGCGAAAAGGTGCAATTCCTCTGCAGTTGTAAAATTCTCAGTAGAATCCTGCGTGAGCTTAGGTTGTGTCAATGTAGACTCTGCACGAACAGCCCTCTCTTCCCCTGCGTTGATAGAACTCGTGTCGTGTATCTATTTGGTCAGGTGATTTGTTTCACCTGAACGACTCTTTGTATGCTATGACCTAACAACTACTTGTATGATTACGCGCAACAAAATAGTCCCAAATAAAATATAACTTACAGAAATTTATTTAAATGTTCCTGCTCACTGACTTCAGATTTACGCAACTCCTGGTTTAATGAAATTTCAAACAATATAGATATATTATTCTCTGCTGAACTTTGTGTTATGATCGATGATGAAATGTTTCTTTTTCTTCTAGGACGCAATTCTCTTACATTGACTCCAAATCAGACTTATGATCTCCAGAAACAGACACGATCTCCATAAACAGACACGATCTCCAGAACAGACTCGATCCTGAGAAACAGACATACGATCTCCAGAAACAGACATTGCTATCCCCAGAAACAGACATACGATTTCCAAAAACAGATATACGATTTCCAAAAACAGATATACGATTTCCAAAAACAGATATACGATCTCCAGAAACAGACATACGATCTCCAGAAACAGACACGATCTCCAGAAACAGAAACAGACATACGATCTCCAGAAACAGACATACGATCTCCAAAAACAGACATACGATCTCCAAAAATAGATTTTAGTATTAGGTTCTGCATATGTCGATGTATTATTTATAATTGTTTGAATACCGTGTATATTTGAATAAAATTGCATAATCCTCGCATATGGGAAATAAAGTATGAATGAAACCTAATATAAAGAAATAAAATTTTCAGTTTACTTTATATATATATATATATATATATATATATATATATATATATATATATATATATATATAAACTAGTAGCTTTTCTTAAATATTTGTGTTTTATAAATAACCAAAGTTTTGAGTTTAGCCTATTCTCAGTTTTCGGTCTTAAGGCCAGATCTTTCACGCCACACAACATAGGTACAAAGAGTGACAGTGAATAAGATGACACAGATTAATCTGATATACATCACGTTATGATCTGAGAACACGATATGATCCTTGTGGAGATGATAGACGGTACCTAACTGATTGTGAAAGCTCTCCATTTTAGAAACGTTTGGCTTTCATTGTTATCTGTATTACTCATACGTCAGTGTGCGATATAAACCTGAAAGATGCACCGAGCAGAGGCACACAGTCTGCTGTATGTGGGGACTTCAGATTTCCCGCTACAGCAATTTATATATAGCTAGCATGCTACAACGATAAAGAAACCAAAAATGTCTTAAATCTCATCCTCTGTGCATTAATTGCCCCCCCCCTCTCTCTCTCTCTCTCTCTCTCTCAGAGCTGTCGACCTGTTCATATGTGTATCTTAAAGGTCTGTCGCATGAGTTGATTTATTTATTTATCTATTTAATTATATTGCTTACTTTGGTTGAAATAAGTACAAATATAAAAATCAAAACAATAATGACGGATTGTTAAATTTTCTATGATGTTCAAAAGCTGAAACAGATTACCCCTACTTTCATAATTCTATACAAATCTTCCCCCACTGATTAGACTCTACTGAGAAATTACATTATATACGGTAATTTGTATTCATATTGCCTGTAAAAACAATTTCAATTTTCATTTTCATCATTTTTTGAGAATAAAAATTAACAGCACGTGTCATCAAATATTTTGAAGAAACATGCTAGACAATGGTCGCTTGCAGCCAAAACGCAGACTCAGCTCGTGAATCCCAGTAACTGAATATCAGCATGTTTCATTTAATTTGTTTTCATTTTCAATATGAGAAAACCACGTCTATTTTGACTACGCAGGGCTTGGTATTCACGGAAAATGCTGAACTGTCAAATAACTGTTAATTCTAAATGCAGAAAACATTTGCTTTTAATAACAAGCAGCAGTTCTTTCCTTCACACATGTCATCTATTCTTTTGTCAAATAATGCATAATTGTATTTTCATCAATTAAAAATTTTCTTAATTATTGTAATGTATTTACCGTTGTACTTTAAGGGAAAAAATCTTTAGTAATTGAGGACGTGATTTTAAAAGAGCACATCTTTACTTAACCAAATTGAGACTAGATTTAATATTTACAGTAAGCATGTCTAATTACAGGTAAAATGGCTACACATGCCCGCGTATTTCTAGGACAGAGATTACGTCTGTGATACGAAACTTACATCTGCGAGTAACTTCCCAAGCACCTGTATCGATGCTCAGGGGTCACCAAAGGGTGTACTTCTAAGCAGTGATACAGGTGTCTGTATATGTCCAGTGTTATAGGTAATACAGGTGTCTGTATATCTCCAGTGTTATAGGTAATACAGGTGTCTGTATATCTCCAGTGTTATAGGTAATACAGGTGTGTGTATATCTCTAGTGTTATAGGTAATACAGGTGTGTGTATATCTTCAATGTTATAGGTGATACAGTTGTGTGTATATCTCTAGTGTTATAGGTGATACAGGTGTATGTATATCTTCAATGTTATAGGTGATACAGGTGTGTGTATATCTCTAGTGTTATAGGTGATACAGGTGTGTGTATATCTCTAGTGTTATAGGTGATACAGGTGTCTGTATATCTCCAGTGTTATAGGTGATACAGGTGTCTGTATATCTACAGTGTTATAGGTGATACAGGTGTGTGTATATCTCTAGTGTTATAGGTAATACAGGTGTGTGTATATCTCTAGTGTTATAGGTGATACAGGTGTCTGTATATCTACAGTGTTATAGGTGATACAGGTGTATGTATATCTTCAATGTTATAGGTGATACAGGTGTATGTATATCTTCAATGTTATAGGTAATACAGGTGTGTGTATATCTCCAGTGTTATAGGTGATACAGGTGTATGTATATCTTCAATGTTATAGGTGATACAGGTGTCTGTATATCTACAGTGTAATAGGTAATACAGGTGTCTGTATATCTCCAGTGTTATAGGTGATACAGGTGTGTGTATATCTCCAGTGTTATAGGTAATACAGGTGTGTGTATATCTCCAGTGTTATAGGTGATACAGGTGTATGTATATCTTCAATGTTATAGGTGATACAGGTGTCTGTATATCTACAGTGTAATAGGTAATACAGGTGTGTGTATATCTCTAGTGTTATAGGTGATACAGGTGTCTGTATATCTACAGTGTTATAGGTAATACAGGTGTGTGTGTATCTCTAGTGTTATAGGTGATACAGGTGCCTGTATATCTACAGTGTTATAGGTAACAAAGGGAATACAGGTGTCTGTATATCTGTAGACAGACAGTAAGTAAGCAGGCAGGTAGGCAAATAAGTAAATAAATGAATTGGTAAGTTAGTAGGTAGGCAGAAAGGTAGATGGGTATTTAAGTAGGTTGATAGTCAGACAGGATATAACTAGGCAGGCAGACAGGTAGATAACAAAGTTGGTGAATAGGTAGATGAGTGGGTAAACAGGCATCTAAGTACAAAATGTAGAAAGGTATACACGTGGGTTGTTAGGTAGGCAGACACGTGAGTAGGTAGGTAGGTAAGTGGACAGGTGTGTTCATAACTAGGTATTTAGGTTGGTAACCAGACCGACATCCAGGTAGAACTAGAGAAGGCACTGCATGCTGTCCGATCTTGCTATGGCTTATCATAATAAATACTGTTTAAATTAACTAGACACAGTGACTGAAAGTTCATTAAGCTGAGTGAATTAAAAGATAGGCGAAAGATAAGCAAGCTGAACATTCATTAAAACCATGGCGTCTCATTGACCCCCATAAAACTAATGAAACGAAACACAAACAAACGTGTGTGGTCTAAAGTATGTGCATGTTCTTGACTTCTAAGTCTTAAATGCAGTGGGACTAATATTGTTACAGATGTCTAGACACTGATACAGGTATGTTAGGCTCTCACTCTTTATCAAAGATCCCTCTCTCTCTCTCTCTCTCTCTCTCTGTTTATATATATATATATATATATATATATATATATATATATATATATATATATATATAAAAGATCTATCAGAAAGTCGAATGTGAATGATCATCTTTCTTGCTGCTTCAGATCTTATGTACATGTATATACTTTTCTAATGACAGAACTCAGTCAATATAAGGAGTGCATGACATCTTTTCAGTTTCTCAATTTTTCCACTTTAAATATAGTTTAGGTATTGATTGTTGATTAATTCAAAAAATACTGACGTGTATCTCTGTGGACAAGGACGCATACAGTCGGTTTATTTTGTCCTAAGTTAACATTCTATCTATCTGACTATCACCACCTGTAGATAACTATGAAAACAAAATAAAATAAAATAAAAAAAAACCAAAAAAAAAAAAAAAAAAAAAAAAAAAAACCACAACAACAACAAAAAAAACCCACCAAAAAAAAAAAAAGCACCCAAAGAAATAATGAAAAAACCAATGCCACATGGACTAGGTTCTCCTCAGCCCTGTATTGCAGATCTTGTCATATCAGAGCATCGGGTACTGCACCAACTTCTAAATGTTGATGATAAAAAGTCATCTGGTCCCGATGGTATTCTCCCCAAAATTCTATAAAAAAATAAAATATTTCCAGCTCCATAACGACATCCTTAACTAAACTCTTTTACTTATTCCTCGAAAGAGGTCACTTCCCTAATATTTGGGAAAACGCTGGTATTACACCAGTACATAACAATAAAAGTGATCTCCAAGACCCTGGCAATTATAGACCAATATCACTAACAAGCTTAAGCTCAATATGTAAACTTATATGAAAAATTATATTCAAACACCTGTAAATAGCGTAATGAATTATTTTTTAAACACTGTAAATCAGTTTATAGAAATCTATAACATAATTATTTTAAACTTAGATAAAGGTAAAGGTGTTAGATTTGTTTTCTGTGATATTACTAAAGCCTTCGACAGGCATAAGGGTTTCTTTCATAAGTTAATACTAAATGGTATCCAAGGTAATATATATATCGTTGGATTGAAAACTATATTAGTGATAGAGCTCAGAAAAAAAGTCGTGGATGGTCACTCATCTACATATAAAGGTACTGAAGCAGGTGTGCCTCAAGGGTCTGTACTAAGCCCCTTTTTGTTCTTATTATACATAAATGATATACGTTCTGATTTAGTAAATCACATAAAATTATTTGCCGATGACACATCTCTTTTTGTTATGGTGGATAATGATGTAGTTAGCTCAACAAAATCATTAACAAATGATTTAGAAAGGATTAGATGCTGGTCTAAACAATGGACTGTTGATTTTAATCCAAATAAAACTGTAAATATTGATTTCACCAGAAGAAATATTTTCCTATCCTACAATATATTTTGGTATCCAAGGTCACCAAATTATGAAATGTGACAAACATTCTCATTAGCCCTTGAATTTCAGTCGAATGATAGTTGGTCATGACATATTCAAGGAATCTATCTAAAAGCATGTAAAGCGTCTTCACATTCTTAAAATGTTCAAATACACACTTAGTCGAGATTCACTTATTAAAATATATTTTTCGTTTGTTAGACCAGTACTTAAATGTGCTGATGTTGTATGGTTTGCAGTTAACAAGATTCAAACTCATTAGAGGATGTACAGAACCAAGAAGAATAATTACGGAAATGCGATATAATTCTTCTACAAGTAAATTGTATACTGAGCTGGGATGGGAGCTTTTATAGGTGAGTAGAAAAAAACTATAGACTTATTCTCTTCTATACCCCGTGGGGGTCCGGGTTGTTAGAATAGATCCTCTGTAACCCCTTGTTTGTCGTAAGAGGCGACTAAATGGGGCGGTCCCTCGGATGAGACCGTATAAACCGAGGCTAGGTGTCACAGTAGGTGTGGCACGATAAAGATCCCTCCCTGCTTAAAGGTCATAAGCGTCGAGCTTAGGTCTAAATTTTGCAGCCCTTCACCAGCAATGGTGACGTCTCCATGTGAGTGGAAGATTCTCGAGCGGGACGTTAAATAATATTATAATCAATCAATAATTACTCTCATCTATAAAATTGTAAATCAATACGCTCCAAATTACCTGGTAGAGATGTTAGAATCATGCAAATCATCAAATGATATTTATAACCTCAGAGCCACTAATATCTATACTATCCCTCAGATTAGAACATCATGCATGAATAGTTTTGTGCCTGCTACAATACAACACTGGAATAACCTTTCAGAAGACACAAGAAATTCATCTTCCGTTATATCTTTAAAAAATAAACTTTAAAAATCCACAAGGCACACACATACCAAATAATATACATTAATTATGGTAAACGTAAATATTTTACATCGTCAGCTTCGCAATCAAGCTTGATGCGCATCTCTATAATCATTGTCTTATCAACAACTTGTAATCGTTGTGGTAATCCAGATGAGAATAGTTACCATTTCTTCATAGAATGTCCACATTGCAATGTACAAAGAGATATAGTGCTAAATACTGTAAGTACTGCTAAATACTTTAAGTACTTTTATCAATATCCCTGTAACATTTGAAATACTGTTATATGGTGTCATTGGTGAATCTTTTAAAACTAATTCAAAAATATCTGATATAGTACATTCCTTTATCGATAAAAAGTAAAAGATCCAGTATTTGATACTATTGCGTGCATAATATTTATACTGTTGTTCAAAATGCAAATATACGTTTGTACTCAATACTTCAATGTATACATGTAAATAAACATATTTTCGTACTATGTCAAATTCCAAACCGGCACCCAGTTGCAGTACATTCCTGTAACTATAATATTTTACTATATGTAATTCATTCATCTTCTTCTGATCAAATGTTCAGTTTTCATGTACTATGCAAATATTATGATAATCTGTCCAATGACCAATGGAGACGGCTTATATAGGCATTGCGCCTGCTGCCTAATCCAATTTATTATTTATAATGTATGTGATATATATATATATATATATATATATATATATATATATATATATATATGTGTGTGTGTGTGTGTGTGTGTGTGTTTGTGTGTGTGTGTGTGTGTGTGTGTGTGTGTGAATAAAATATATTTTAAAATAATCACCACCTGTCGATAACTCTGTAAAACAAACAAACAAAGCAATTATGATCAAAACCACGTGAATGAGATGTGGCTTCCAAACAATGGGGTCATTACAAAAATATCTTCTGAAGTTGGAGTAGCACGCACGTTAGTTGATGATGCGCAATGCATACATCTGGGGAGTTTTTCTCGGACTATTTTATCGCTCGGAAGTCAGGATTATTATTCCCAGTGGTATTGTAATGCATTGCTGTATCGTGGAAAAAGAACGAAGGGGAAATATTTGAAAATGTCACACATAAAAAATAATTTACATGTCTAATAATGAAGAATAGTGCATTAAACATAGTACATAAAATATAAGTCACGAGAGAGGCCATTTTGGACTTCAAATTTAAGTTGCTATACTTTTTATGCTAAAATAATCTAGTACAGAGACAAACATATAGTAATGGCTTAATGTACTTTTCATTTGTGGGAATATTGTTGTGTTTGAGATGAAGTCTCCTAAGACGGTAAAGCTTATCTGTTATGTGATAATAGAATCAATTTTTATATCTGTTTGGTGTTAATTGAAAATTCCGTTTCGTCAAAGTGATGGCTCTATTTTCACCGAAAAGCGCATTATCAGGAGAAAAGCATTATCATAAAATTGTTTGAAAAGAATGCCTGTAAATCTAATTGACTGATACATAACTGGTCACAGTCCAATGACTTAGTGAATGTTTAATAAACAAATAGATCACGTGTCACGAGGGGGTCTTTTGTTTATATCAATGACTTTTCTACTAGGTTTTTCCTTCTTTCTATCTTTACTGAATATGATACAGTGATACAGTGAAATTTAAAGTCATAGTTCTATTTTGTTATTTTTTTTATTCTATTATTTTTAATTTTTAGATTCAGTCAATATATCTTATAACATTCATCCACTGCAGTACTACTGGGATTGGATACAATAAATGTTATATTTCCTTTATATATATATATATATATATATATATATATATATATATATATATATATATATATTACTGTGTACAGGAATACTTTCGCCTCCTTTTATTTTCACGTCTTTCGCCATCAGTGCAGATAGGTGAATTTAAAACTGGGTGAATATATGTTTACTTATTGTTCTGAAGCTGTAAAAACCAGCTTTGATCGAATTCAAATCGATACTAATTACTTGGCAGAAAATACCGCAAGCACGAATCTTTCACAGTATTATTTCAAAAGCAGAAATTGTCACCAACGACATAGAGATTTAATACACAAATCGAATCGCAACAATATTTTTGTGAATTTGTTTTACTCTAATGAAAGAATGAAAGTAACGAAGAGCAATCAATCTCATACTTCTTATAAAGATTACAAAATTAAGAGTAGGACAACCACGGACTCCTGGGCACACCAGAGGTAGAATTGGGTGTCTAGGAGGAGTAAGCGTCCCCAGTTGACCGGTCACACCAGCCATATATCTTGATCAGGGAAACGGACTAATCCGTATTCAAACTCAATATGTAAAGAATGGCCCAACAAAACGTATGAAACACGTCAGACAGCATTCCACCTAACGGTAGGTTGTATCTTAAAATGCAAAGTTTAGCATACCTCCAAGAAGAAGCAGTTTACAGAAAAATTACGACTCGCCTTATCTAACATGCAAACAATTACAGATACATGTGATTGGGAAAATAAAAAGCATGTAGTTTTAAGCGATTTCATTAAGTCTCTAAGAGGTCTTTTCGGTAGAATTAAGAGAACACGTTCCTAGACGCTCTGTTTACACTGTGTTCGTGATAAGAATGCCCATTTCATTTAGGCGATGCTTTGCTGACGAACATAAACTAACAGCCTCACTAAAATATCAACTGTAAATTTATTGCTTATTGCTTGTATGAATTGATGTTGCAATATGTATATATGTAAGTAACTAGCATGCATTTCTATTTTTTACATACATAATGTGTTGTACGTGTACGCCTTTGTTTTAAATGTATGGTAAATATTCTAAAGCTGAGCAGTACTATTCTATCATTTATTAATATTACATCAGTTACACCTTAGTGTTTTATCCCATGGCGGTTTGAGTTAGAATAGGTTCTCATGATGAGTGTCCCTTACTTGTTGTCAGAGGCAACTAACTGAGGCATTGCTTCGGATGAGACCACAACAACTGAGTCCCCAAGTCACAACAGGTGTGGCTCGATAAAAATTCCCCTGTTCAAAGAGCCGTTAGCGCAGAGCATAGGCCTACATTTTGCAGCCCTTCACTGGCAAGTGGGATCTCCATATGAATGAAAAATTATTAAACAATATGCAATCAACCGATCCTAAACATATTGATTTAAATTTAACAATATTAAAGATAAACATATCTTTAAAGATTGTCATTGAAAGTTTCTTCCTGAATACCACTATTGTATCATACAATATCATACATGTTTCATACAATTTACAAATTGTACCAACAAACTGAAAAACAAACTGTTTAAATGTCCATACGATGTTAAAATGAGAAAAAAAAGGTGATTTGCTCGCATTCTGTCAACAATTTAAATCTCTGACTAACCTGTGCTCAGAAGTTCTGGGATTGGCCTTATTGTGTCATGCATATTTATGAGAAACGAGAAATTTTCACGCAGAGAGCCACGGGTGAAAAGGGAGAGGAGCGAATATTTCAGTGGAAGTTTTGACGATATTAACATGGGTACTTACTGTCCTCCGCCAAGCGCACGGTGTTAGAAATGGTTGGTTGGTGTTTTACGTTCCGTCAAAAAATTTTCAGGTACCACAAATTTAGACCTATGCATACCACTCAGGGCCGTAGGAGTGAGGTTTCTTTAACGTGTCAAAGCCTGTCGCGACACGGAACCTCCCTTTTTAAGGTCATATCCGAAAGACCCGTAATTCTCACCTGGCCAGGATATAGAGCTCACGGCGGGTGTGACCGGTCAACAGGGGATGCTTACCCCTCCTAGGCACATGATCCCACCTTTGGTACGTTTAAGGGGCCTTGTTTGTCCAATTCTCTATTTTGTATTCCTTATAGGAGTTATGAAATTTATCACTGTTTGTTATTTTCACCTTTTCTAAATGCCGAGCGTTTGGCGAAGGAGAAATCACAACCTACGCTGACGTCTTATGTTTGACACGGCCATGGCACGAACGGGGCTCGAACGCACAACCTCCTGGGTACAAAGCATACACTTTACCTGCGACCTACCGCGAGAATGGAAGTTACGAATCTTTAAATGACCTGAAAAAGAAAGATCATGTGTGACTGCACGAGTAAGTGTTGGCACGATAAGAGAACACTACTTTCCCTGCTACGGCTCTAAGCGCCATACATGGGTTAAACTTTCTCACAATCAGCAACCATCAGTTCTCATCAATAACCACCAGATGTCTCTCAATCAACAACTACGAGATCTCTCACAATCAACAACAACCAGATCTCTCACAATCAACAACTACCAGATCTCTCACAATCAACAGCCACCAGATCTCTCACAATCAACAGCCACCAGATCTCTCACAATCAACAACCACCAGATCTCTCACATCCAATAACCACCAGATCTCTCACAATCAATAACCACCAGATCTCTCACAATCATCAACCTCCAGATCTCTCTCAATCAACAACTACGAGATCTCTCACAATCAACAGCCACCAGATCTCTCACAATCAACAACTACCAGATCTCTCAATCAACAGCCACCAGATCTCTCACAATCAACAACTACCAGATCTCTCACAATCACCAACCACCAGATCTCTCACAATCAACAACCACCAGATCTCTCACAATCAACAGCCTCCAGATCTCTCACAATCAACAGCCACCAGACTTTTCACTATTAACAGACATCAGAACTCTTACAATTTTAGTTACCATTTCTCTAATAATAATAATAATCAGCCAACACAAACATCTCGATAAGAAAGAAGAAAATTATACATTGCACTGTTTAATGCAACAAAATCACTCTGGATTTCTACGCTGGCATGGTTCTAGAACAATGAACTTCAGTTATTCAATTAATATTCCATATAGTGTGATTACTGTTTCATGATATTCAGATATCTTGGAACTGAATTACTGCAAATACTGCAAAAAATTAATTTTCCAAATGAACAAAATCACATCCGAAGTGATAATCTACCACATTATTTTCATGCTGTGTTACAAACACGGTGTCTGTGACAGCTCTCATCACAACACACGGCTGCTGTATGGATGAGTGATACATCTCTGATTAAATCTCAGGATCTCCATTATATGATAGATGAAATAAATGTGGTCAAATAGTTATTTAAATAACAAAAACATTATGAGGCCGAAATTCAGCAAACAGACAGTTATAATATGTATGCATCTTGAACATGATTTGGAAATTGACAGAGTCTGGATTAATATCACGACCTAAAAAGATTCGAAATATAAGTTGATAACTTAATTACAGGTACTTGCAAATATGCTAACCAGAAATAAATGAAGGTAAACCTGCTTTTGATCGATGCTACCAGATAATTATGAAATATCGTATCTTAGATGAAGGTAAAATCCCCACGGTCATCTTTGATGTTTTATCATATTCAATCAAACACCTGAAATACAGCTTTATTGATAGATTGTATACCTACGTGATCTATATTTTATTTTGTTTTTCCTTTCGCTATCTATATGGTTCAACGTTTTAATGAAGAAAGTACAAATCCGTGTATTTGACCTTGTAGATCACTTAGTTTAAAATTAACTCACAGAAAAGTAAGTATGATACCCATCCTAACTTTGAAGAAAAGGCTTTATGATGTTTAAAACATAGGATTTATGAATTAGGAAAATGAATATGCTATTTACGAACTATGAAGTGCTATTTCATGATGTTCTTATGTAAATCAAAATCAGGTTATCGGGGTCCCACCATATGACAGGTGCTCGTTAGTAATCATTATCTGTCCGTCCGGATGTCCGTGCGGACGTCAATTCATTCTATGACACGCGGTGTTTTAAGTGTCCTTGAGAAGGTTTTCATAAATTCTATACATATATAGTATTTGGTTTAGGCATAGGAAAACCCTTTTCGAATTTTAGTTATGGGACTTAATTTTTTAAATAGCAGTACATGTAAGATAATAGTACTTTCCATAACACGCAATAACTTGGGATTACTTGATAAAATTTTCATAATGCTCTGATCAGGAAGACCCATTTCGATACGCGGATTTATCTGTGTTGTCATTACGGAGTTATCGCATTTTATCCCATTTTATATATAAACTAGATAATAGTACTTTCTACGGCGTGTGGTATATTCCGAGTCCACAAAAAATAACGGTAGATATACCAACCAAACTTGATTCAACTACCCGATCAGATACACACTGTTCAGTGGTAGAGCACCTGGTGGGTTTACTCATTGCGAAACTTTTTCTTTTTATCAGTTTTTGAAAGTTTGTATGGACTTTTATTGATTGCTGGTAATAAATCACGTCACGTGTTAACTTTTATTCACACGAATTCTTCATAGAAACAGAGTCACTTCAATACAATATTTTTGCTATTCTGCCTTCGTCAGAAGTGCAGAATATCAAAGGCAATTTACATATTCCAGATGGCGACAATCTTGGCATTTATAACAGCTTAAAACAATATCTTTAAAATTGTCTTTCTTTTTAACAAGAAGGCGCTCTCATCTATAAAAGAAACAAATTCTTAAACTCCACCCATCATTTGCCTGTGAACTCCCAAGAAACAATGAAGAATTGAATATTTCTGTACTTAAGTAACAAATACATAATCCATACTTATTTTCAATGGACATAGCAATCTGTCAACATATTGCAATATTTAAAATTATACATCAATTTATTTTGTCTACAGAGTGATTTGTGTAACCAATTTTAATCTATTGTCATAAAACCAATATCCGTTTTTCTTACTTTTTGATGTTCCGTTTTTGTGTCTTCTTTTTATAACATTTATACCCTATTGATTGCCAATTGCCGCAATTTCCTACAGTATAGTACATTTAATTATAAGCTGCCCTCACTCCGATTTCCTACATTACTGCAATGTTCAAATTATTATATCCTTTGTTTAGGTATATAATGTTCGTATGACCTTACACCTGGTACGGAAAGGGCCCATATAGGCAGTGTCCGCTGTCCGATCCTGTAATGATTTATTACCATGAAATACTGTTTAAATTAGAATTACAAGCCTTAAAAATGATTAACAATTCTAAGGCATAAAATTGATCAATACAAAATTTCCACACATTCAAATACGTATACAAGGAACACTGAATGTGGTCGTCGACATAATTACGGTATACAGTACTTCAGTTTGGTTGGTTGTATATTATTCAATATAATTGCTGGTGAAGGGCTGCAAAATTTAGACTTATGCTCGGCGCTCACGGCCTTTGAGCTGGGAGGGGTCTTTTACGTGCCACACCTGCCATGGGACGGTGCCTCGTTTTATTTACTTGTTTATTTATTCATTTAACTATTTTTCCTCTCTTACGACAAGAAAGAGGTTCCAAGGAACCTATCCTTACGGGACTCCGTGATTATTGTAGCAGGTTTTAATTTTAGTAAAGCAGTGAAATAACGCATGTCATTTTGGTTCCTACCAAATGAATGTCTTAACGTCACGTGGTTTCACTGATTTCGCGCATATCTAACACATCTATATTTATATGTTTGTAATCAATGTACATCACTTATCAAAATATGTAAAGCTAAACCAACAGATTCAAGACCGAGATTGCATTGTCGAGCATGGTGCCAAAGTGTCACAATTTTCCATATTCGTCATCAACATTATCCTAGGATATTTGCATATCTATATTTACATACATACTCTCGCTGTAATTATCAATAGTTTAGGAGAAATATCTTATCAGAGTTGATTGGGATTTGCTGGATTATAAGAGTTCAATGAATGTCAATAGACATCGTACCATCTCTATTCTCGAACTGCTCATAAAACTGCAATAAAATTTACACTTTTCGATAAGAACAAAATTCACAACACATAAAAATAGAAGATAACAATTATCTATTAATCCGTAAATCTGGTTCGAAGAAAAACAAATTCTACAGAAAGTAGGATTAGAAAAACTTACACCATTGGATTGTAGAATCCAATGATACAAGACTTGTTGAAATACTAAGTCAGGTGGTGAATCATCCTTATTTACATATTATGGCTCTGTAAAACTTAATACCACTGTTACAGTCATGACCATACTTGATTTACTGGCGTTGTGTTGGTTTTGTTTCCACCAGCTGGATAATGTTTATATCATGCTTAAGTATTCTGTGTTTCTATTTCAAGGGTGAGTTCTGCTTCGATTTCACACAAGAATTGGGACGATAATCTAATGTTGAAAAGCATATATCTTACTGACAAGATTGGAATAGAAGTTTTTTTTAAAGGACAGTCCTCTCCTCGATAAAGCATGTATAGATTAGCCATATATTATTTCCTGTTTTTAAAGGTGTTCAGAAAGTGTAAATGTAAGGCTTCATAATAGTATAAGTAGTTTTCACTGCCCTATCACATTGTACGTATTGTCTACTCTGCAAAATAAGATCGTTTTCTATGTGAATTCACTGTAAGATAACTCGTGGTTTTATCTACAGAAAAAGAAACAAACCACGTGATATGTTGATGACTATGACTGTATGTAAGAAGCCAAAAAGTACTTAAGGTAGAGGTAAATTTGACCAAGGCATTATATATACATGTATATGAAATCATTTGAACCACTCACTCTTTTTTCCACCTTAGTTTTCAATTTTCAGATTTCCTGACATCAATCATATTTGACAATCTAACCATCTACCACCGACGATTTACCAAGCTAATTCTCCTACTTAGGATAGAAATTGACAACCAAGTCTTGAATAAGTTATCCCCTGGGCAAATAGTCCCAATTCTCTATCCCGTGTTTCCCCCCAAATCAAACCCATTTTCCTGTCGACTTATTATCATGGCTTCTATTGGCTTACACTGTTTAAATTGAATTAATCAGCTGTTTTAGTCATTTTATAAAAACTGGCATTTTTAAAGTTGTTATTTTGCATCTGTTATATTTTTTTGTTGGATAATGGACCACGTGTTAAGGTAGAGCATCGTCCATCTTGACATGGTGATTCTATAATCAGGTAAATAAGGTTGACGGAGAAAAAAAAACCCAAGCTGAAATGAAAAATTGAAGAAACACTCCTGAAATATATTGCATACAAGGATGAAAACAGTCTAAGATACAAAAAGTCAATCTACTTAAAATAACATTATCATTATCGTTCATCGCTCGATCCCCTTGGATTAATTTTGATATAAATGGGGATATGATAACATTTCCGATCTGGAAATGAATTGGTAGCCTTTTCGTGTACCCCCACGCTGTCATGAATGAAATTATCCATTTCTTTCCCACTTTCATAAAAAATAGATTGGAGAAATTATAAATTGAAATATGTATGCTGAATAGATAAATTTCAGTAGGATGACATAAACGATACAATTGTTTAAATATGTTTCACCAGAAGGTAGTAGTTCATATATATATATATATATATATATATATATATATATATATATATATATATATAAATATATATATATATAATAATAATACTAATAATATCACAAAGCTGATTGAGTATATGCTCTACTAGTTTCTTCAATTCCTCAGGAGTATTGAAGAAACTAATTGAGCACACACACACACACACACACACACACACACACACACACACACACACAGACATATATATATATATATACTCAATCGGCCTTGTGTGATATTTTATTATGCTACTATTTGTGTAGATTTTCTATACTTATTTCTGGATTATATATATATATATATATATATATATATATATATAATATAAAATATGCACCTCAACTTTGAATCCCCATGGGAGTCTAGGTTAGAATAGGTCCTCAGTACCCCTTGCTTGTGTAAGAGGCGACTAAATAGAGCGGTCCTTCGCCTTCGGATGAGACGCAAAAACCGTGGCCCACATTAGGTGAGATACGATAAAGAAAGGCCATAAGCGCCGAGCATAGGCCTAAATTCTGCAACCCGTTACCGGCAATGGTGACGTCTCCATATTAGTCAAAGATTCTATAGCGGATGGTTAAATATTCAATCAACCAACCACAACTTTGTAATGTATTGAACGGTCTGTAGAAAAAAAGAAAATGAAAAGGTAGTAATGTATTTAGAAATATTTTACATCAATCTATGGTTGAGAATTATCTGTATGTGTTTGTAGATAGTTAGTTTTCCTGTTTTGTTTAAGATCAAAGATGAAATACTATCTTAATACGCGCAGAGCAGAAACTGACATCTCAAAATAACACGTCAGTAATGATCAAAAATAAGAAATGACCGTCTTGGTATATTTATCATCATATTATGAAAACATCTGAAAGCACTTCTCGAAACTATTCAAACATGCCTTTTTAATATGAACACGTGGGTAGACATTCACGAGCCAAGCCAAATGAAAAAACACAATATTTTATTTCAGCGTAAATCTATCATGAATCTGGATTTATTTTTCTATAAATATCCGAAAAAAAAATATCTTTTTGAGTACAGTAATATGACTACGTTTTTGTGTGGTGGTTTAAACACAATCCGACATGTCCCTGCACTAAGTG
The DNA here is from genome assembly GCA_024699665.1 of Ostrea denselamellosa. Lineage (NCBI taxonomy): Eukaryota > Metazoa > Mollusca > Bivalvia > Ostreida > Ostreidae > Ostrea > Ostrea denselamellosa. Next base: position 12,049,157 of record JAMZEH010000047.1, on the reverse strand, counting down.
TCTATATCCAACCAAAGGCTCTCTGATTGCCATGTTTTGACTTTAAAGCAATATAAGCTGCCAAAATTGCATTTTTTTATAGTGGCATTAAAAGAGGTTAAATGAACGTTGATATGATTGAAAAAAAAGAACTGCATCGAATTTCCTCTCTTATGCATCGTTTACACACCTTTACGTGATGAAAAATATATTCCTCGACTCCGTTTGACCCTAACAATGGCAGCTGATTAATCGTCGGCGACAATCCCGAAGATAACCGATGTTGACACGAATGATTCTGATCGGGGTGGATCGGGTTGTATCCGGGTCATTAAAATATGGACGGCGAGGTGAGATAAAATCTAGTTACCATCATTATTTTGGCATTGTTAATGATGTTATATGTTTTTAAGTTATGATAGTATGTTTTTTAGTTATGATAGTTTTAAGGGATCGCTCGAAACATTACGCAAAATTCCAAAGTCGGCTTTCTCCCTCGCTTCGAACCTTTCGTGTCAGACATCTTTCGTGCTTACCGGAAATATTGCGCTTGCGCATTTGATTTTGTCGAATGAGTTCAACTTTAGGTCATTGCATACGGAAATAATGTCGGGAAAATTAAGGTACGGGAAGACTTAATTTCAATTGTCGAACATTTTTGCATTTAATGCAAAAAATACAACATGTCAAAAATTTAATCGATAAAATTAGGTATTAGAAGGTAGATGTTTACAAAATTTTCGATTAAATTTTAGGACCCCAAAATAACAATTTTGACAGCTTATATTGCTTTAATACTTGTTTTAGAGACGGAAAATACCGTGACTACTGCTTAATTCGAAGAAATTGGAGATAAATAAAAATGACTTGATGAGAATCATTAGGAAAAAAACATGGTTTATGTGCACGTATGTTTAGTACACATCACAATATTTCTGATCTTGTGTTTCAATTGAAAAGTGGCTGGATAAGAGTCTTTTTATTAATTGTGCTTTAGCAGAGAAAGCACTAAGTATGGTACTGACCTAAATGACTTTCAGTTTTGCTAAGCCTTGGTTACTTATTCTTTACTCTGGTGAGGAGGTTTTGCACAACTTTCTGATATTTGTTATCAGTTTTCTGTATGTTGTTAATCATGACATTTAATCGTTGAAGTTAGATTTTCCTGGATTGCTTACATCTTGATGAAAGTGAAGCATTTTATTAGTATTAAATACAATGGTTCTAAACTGTAGAACATCTCATTAGAAATAAATATCATTTTTGATAATACATGACTGAATGGCCTCCATCGCTTTCTGTCGGCATACTTTATGAAGCACGTTAGCATCAGTATCATATTTACATACAAAGTACTGGATCACATCAGAAAAGTAATATGAACTGCTGTGAAGGAGAAACGTCAGATGTATTGTGCCACAACACACTGGAAAGAACTTTTAGTAAATTTAAAAATACAAAACTTTTCCCAAATCTTCATCATCAAAACGTATGACTTTTCAACACTGCATCTTGACAGCTTCTTCAATAAATTGGAACAAGGAAATATCCATACCTTGTCATCAGTCATCCAAAATATAACTTTGTAAAACACCACTCTGATTCTACGTACAAGTACTCAGAAGTTGGTATTAAAATGATACTGGAGTTTCTCATTGACGATAGGTACGCAGTCTTTTCAGTGATCATGTATTTCAACTGTCTGTTAGAATTCGTGCTTCTTTATTAGCTGACCTATTTTTCTTCTACATGAAAAAAAAAAAAAAAAAAAATTCTTGCTGCGGCCATCAACTCAATATTTAGATTTTATCTATTAACAACACTGATTTTCATTCATATGTCGATTCAACTGATATACAGTAAATTTTTATTCGCGACAACTTTATTTCGCGATTTACTTGTGATGAATTGGTTTATGGCGACTATTTTTTTTATGACCGACATTATCTTAAACAAATGCAAGGGACATTAATGACTGGTTCGCGGCGAGAAATATTCGTGATGGTGAGGTTCTCGCGAAAAACTTTTGCACGCAAATAAAAGTTGGTTAATATTCCAGAGAACTCAAAATAAAAGAATCTTTAATATCTGCTTCATAACTAACAGTTCAACTTTATGAAAAATGGGATGACTTCTGCTTCACCATCGTAAACTTCCCATATTTATGCAGAAAGTATCCATTATAACCTGCATATTGTGTTTACGTCTCGCAACTGATTCGATACGTGAGAGCATGTGTCGTTTATGATCAGTTTTTGAATCGACGCAGACTTCTGACAGGATGGTGTTACAGGGGTTTTCTCATTTAAAACCTGCATTTTGCTATGATTGTTATAATGGTCTGATTTGAAGATGCATCCTGTCAATGAACGGTCGCGGAAGCTCAGTGGTAAAGCGTTCGCTTCGTAACTGGGGAGTCGTGAGCTAAAGCCCCGCTCGTGCCATGGCCACGTCAAACCTAAGACGTAAACATAGGTAGTGATAAGTCCTTCGCCAAACGCTCGGCATGTGGAAGTGAGAATCACGGGTCTTTCGGATATGACCTTAAGAACGGAGGTCCCGTGTCACGGTAGGCGTTAGTACATTAAAGAACAGTCACGGCTACCGCTCTGAGCATTAAGCATTTGTGGTACTTCACCTACACCTGCTGATGTCTTAGTATGAGTGTAAAATTTTCAACGGTACCTAAAACTAACGAAAAACTATTGTTGAGACTTAGATAGACTCAATGCTAAAGACGTCTTATTACTTACAATCCATGTTCAGCTTATTTATCGGCTCCAGTCAACGAAGTCTCCATGGCAGTATAACTCAGGAAAAACCCGCTATACAGTCCCCAAAAGCTGAATAACTCAGGAAAAACCCGCTATACAGTCCCCAAACTGAATAACTCAGGAAAAACCCGCTATACAGTCCCCAAACTGAATAACTCAGGAAAAACCCGCTATACAGTCCCCAAACTGAATAACTCAGGAAAAACCCGCTATACAGTCCCCAAACTGAATAACTCAGGAAAAACCCGCTATACAGTCCCCAAACTGAATAACTCAGGAAAAACCCGCTATACAGTCCCCAAAAGCTGAATAACTCAGGAAAAACCCGCTATACAGTCCCCAAACTGAATAACTCAGGAAAAACCCGCTATACAGTCCCCAAACTGAATAACTCAGGAAAAACCCGCTATACAGTCCCCAAACTGAATAACTCAGGAAAAACCCGCTATACAGTCCCCAAACTGAATAACTCAGGAAAAACCCGCTATACAGTCCCCAAACTGAATAACTCAGGAAAAACCCGCTATACAGTCCCCAAACTGAATAACTCAGGAAAAACCCGCTATACAGTCCCCAAACTGAATAACTCAGGAAAAACCCGCTATACAGTCCCCAAAAGCTGAATAACTCAGGAAAAACCCGCTATACAGTCCCCAAACTGAATAACTCAGGAAAAACCCGCTATACAGTCCCCAAACTGAATAACTCAGGAAAAACCCGCTATACAGTCCCAAAAGCTGAATAACTCAGGAAAAACCCGCTATACAGTCCCCAAAAGCTGAATAACTCAGGAAAAACCCGCTATACAGTCCCCAAACTGAATAACTCAGGAAAAACCCGCTATACAGTCCCCAAACTGAATAACTCAGGAAAAACCCGCTATACAGTCCCCAAAAGCTGAATAACTCAGGAAAAACCCGCTATACAGTCCCCAAACTGAATAACTCAGGAGAAAGTCGCTACCTTTGGTGATCAAATGCCATCAATTTTCATAAGCGTTCAATTTAATAAAAGACAAAATGATTTTCAATCCATGTTGTACATACAATTGAAACACTTTGAAAAATTCATTTATATTTCACTATAAAGTAAAGGATAGTATCAAAGTTCTCTCCCATAGTAAATCAAAATATATAATTGTTTACCATATACATAAATACGGTAAATAAACGTTTTCAATTCTCATTTTGTTGAAGTATATACCCCACGAAGATAAATCATTAAGAATACAACCTTAATCAAAATGAATGATTTTTATTTATTCTAGTGAGTCAAGGTATGAAATATATGTCCATAGCAAATTAAAGTATCAAATTTTGCTATTTGTTAAACCCTAGAAAATCGAAAAATTTCAAAGCATCAACGTTTTTGCAAGAGCTAACTGTACGTAAGAAACTGCAGTTTTCTAAAATGCTGTATTTACTATTAGGAAATTCTACCGCTTTCTAAATTTTAATCCTTTTCAATGGCGTAGCTAGCCTTGAAGTGAAGTGTACGCACAGTGACAAATCCAGAATAGGCTGGGGGTCTGGGGCCGTCTTAAGGCCCCCCAGTGGGTCCAAGGCACGGTCTTTGTGGGGGCCCAGGTGGCGAAGCCCCCGGAAGCTCATGGATTTTGAGGCTTTTTAGGTTACATTTATGGGTTGTTTTAGCTATAAAATCATGCATAATAAAATGAAAAATTAACCATCCTTTTTTTTTGTGGTTGTCAAATGGATGTATATGCTCGGGCGTTTGGGCGTCAATGGCAGCTACGCTACTGCTTTTCGTAAAATCTTACCAAAACAGTTCAATATCTCGATGTTTTAGAATGATTTCACAATATGGAACCCACATACGATGGTTTCACTTCCCTGGAACAGGATTACTATTTTAACAAGACCCCTAGGAATGCACAGTCATACTTAACAATGTTCATTGGGAATCATTAAACATAAGCCACTTTAGATAGGCTAATTATGTTCTGAAATGTCACGCATATTTTATTTTTATGCCTTCAACTTCCCATTTAGCAATAGGGTACACTAGGACTCTGCGACAGAAGTACAATTAAAGACAACTTTTAACACACCCATATGTCTGTGAATCGTCATCCTAAGCGAAAACTCAGTGGAACATGCTGCTGAAAGAGATAGCAATTGCTGTCAGATTAGAGAAATCTGTGATTTTCTCGATAATCTAACGAACAATTTACTATCATGACTTCTAACATCAGTCGGGGTTAACGTGCTTAGCTTCCCGTGGGGATCGGGTTAGAATAGGTCCTCAGTATCCCTTATTTGTCGTAAGAGGCAACTAAACGGGGCGTAGCGTATAAAACCGAGGCCCCATGTCACAACATTTTTAGCACGGTAAAGATCCCTCCATGCTCAAAGACAGTAAGGGCCGAGCAAAGGTCTAAATTTTGCAGCCCTTTACTGGCAATGGTGACGTCTATGTACGAGTTAAAAGTTTAAATAATAGAAGAGCCACGTATTTAGCTTTATGGTTAACTAAGGTTTGTTCGGTATCGATCACAGTTGCACATATAAACTGCTGTGTGTCAACACACATTAAATAATTGGTCTTCTTAATGAGTAATATCGCTGAAAAAGTAGTAACACGTCCATATTTCAAAACAAGAAACGGGAGAATGAAAATGACGATAAATATCACTTCCATACTGGAAAAGGCTGTAAATTTATCGATACAGAAACACGTCCTTGAGAAGAAATTTTAAGAAACAGTAGGGTCAAAACCTACAATTGAAGAACATTCAATAATTCTATATTCGATGTCATACCAATTGTTAGGCCGATCTTGACACACTGATTCTGACTGCGGATTACTGCGTTTACCTGATCAAGATATAGGGCTCACGGCGGACATGACCGGTCGACAAGGATGCTTACTCCTCCTAGGCACCTGATCCCACCTTTGGTATGTCCAAGGGCCCGTGTTAGCCCAATTCTTTATTTTACGTTCTTTTTAAGAGTTATTACACCTTTTCCTGTGTACGTGTTGGAAAACAAAATCCGAACTGTGAGGATGAGTCACCATCTTACGAAATAGAAGGATAGTTGTACGTACACATAAGGACACTCGAACTCGAACTTGAAGAGGTATGTGGTGAACATTGTTATATGGCCTCAAGCGTCCATATGGTTACGGACAAGTTTTGCTTGCAACAAGTTCGAGTTATCTCACCGGTCGCGGTAGCTCAGTGGTTAGAGCGTTCGCTTCCTAACCGGGAGGTCGTGAGTTCGAGTCCCTCTCGTGCCATGTCCACGTCAAACCTAAGACGCAAAAATAGGTAGTGATTGTTCCTTCGCCACACGCTCGGCATTTAAAAGTGGGAATCACAGGTCTTTCGGATATGACCTTAAAAACGGAGGCACCGTGTCACGGTAGTTGTTGGCACATTAAAGAACCCTCACTGCTACGGCCCTGAGCGCTAAGCATAGGTGTAATTTGTTTTACTTCACCTACAGCTGGTGACGTCTCAATATAAGTGAAAAATTCTCGACGGGACGTAAAACAAACAAACAATCAATCGAGTCCTCTCTCTCTCTCTCTCCCGCTCTCTCTCACTCTCTTCGGTAAGCTTTCAGGTTTTTCTAGCTCCTGTTCTCATTTCCATTTTCTCTTTGGGGTCCATGTTAGAGAGATGTTCAGGTTGTTGTGGTTTCTGCTAAAAACATACCTTACACACTTAAATGTTTGTCCATTGAGAGCCAATGACAGTGGAATGATTTTGGCTCCGCTGTATACTTGATCATCCGAAATTTCCCAGGCCAGTGTACATCCAACATATTTCGTTAGCAAACCGTTCGTCACCCCTCTCAGACGTTCTACGTAATTCAAAACTGAGATAACAAATATATTTGATATTTTCAGTTGGTTCTAGCCTTCCTTGCTACCAGTTGTATCATCTTGATGTAAGCCTCTGATAAATTGTGCTGTCCATAGTGTAACACAGGGAATGCATTGATTCTACTTCTCTGCTGTTTAAAAAAAACGTCCATTGCTTATATGTATTCTGTTAGTTGTTGTTTCATTAAGACTTTTATTGAGTCCAGTATATTTTGCGACTCTGTGCAGTCGTAAAACTTGGTCTTTAAATGTCACTGATCTTGCTGGGCATTAGCGCAGGGTCATCGACAAATTCTTTGTCTTCTAAACCTGCCATAAAATTCCAGCAGATTTCGTGTCCTTTTATATCTGCATATTTTACATCTGATCTTTAATTTCTAATTTGCATGACTACCATATAGGGCACTTGTAATCTCCATTATAAGGCAATAATTCTTTTAACATAATCTAACAGTTTACTGTAAGATGAGGATTGCTATTGATTGTTATGTTGTTTTCCGCCACACTCAACAATTTTTCAGTTATCTGGTAGCATCCAGTTTTTATTGGTGGAGGAGAGAACTAAGGAAACAGTGTACCTGGGAAGAGACCACTGACCTTCCGAAAGTAAACTGGCAAACTTTCTCACATATATCGGCGCGAGCGAGAATCGAACCCGCGCTGACTAGAGGTGAGAAGCCTTGTGGTTTTGATCGCGATGCTCTAACCACTCGGCCACGGAGGCCCCTGTAAGATGAAGAACAACAGACTACAGTCTGATAAGGTTAGATGCAGTGAATATAAAGCGAAAACTTTAGTACGCTTTAGAGCATGTTATCTACATCCCTTTCCATTTTTCATTAAAAGAGATGAATACCGCAAAAGCAGAAGTAGCGAGGATTTAATTTTGGCATTATTAGCGAGGGTGTTAAGATCGCTTAAATTGATTGATTGATTGTTCTATATTGCTCGAGAATTTTTCACTCACACGGAGACGCCACCATTGTCGGTGAAGGGCTGCAAAATTTAGACTTATGCTCGGCGCTCAGGGCCTTTGAGCAGGGAGGGATCTTTATCGTGCCACACCTGCTGTGACACGGGACCTCGGTTTATGCGGTCTTATCCGAAGGACCGCCCAATTCAGTCGACTCTTAGGACAAACAAGGGGTACCGAGGACCTATTCTAACCCGTGTCCTCGCGGGACCGCTTAAATTGAATATAGCTAACAATTTCTTCTATATGGAAGATAATAGTCACCTTTCTTGAAATAAAAAAGTCGCTAAAATGATCTCTTGTTAGATATGTTGACCTATTTTTATGGGGAAATCGCTAAATTTGTGTTTCGCTAAAAATTTCACTTATACGGTATTAGAAAACAAGATTGAAATATTGGATGTATCCAGAAACATTTGGCATGGATCTTTGGTAAAAAAAAAGAAAGATTGCCTATTCACTTGTCTATTGATGTTAAGCATCATGAATCATCAATTTGTTCACTCAGCAAGCGTCTATACAACGCTGATTTTCTAAAGCAATATTTGGCGGTCAAAACTCCCACACAGGATTTCTAAGAAGACGACGATATCAATATACAATATCTTTAAAATTGCCAAAGGTGTAGGCAATAAACAACCATTACAATAATGATGCTGGAGAAGGTAAGATGTAAAAGCTACTGTTCTGTAAAAAATTTCCCAATTACAAATATGTCTCGATTTGTTTGCAGTTCCTTATTATTGAACTTCAAGGACAATGAAAAAAAGAATGGTTGAATTAACAGTGATACTAGAATCTCAAAATCTCAGCAACAACTAATTACAGTTGATTTTGATTAGAATTCAGTTTCCTCATGAAAAGATTTTGACTGTTATATAATTGAAATAGAACATGGTCTATTGAGTGAGTTAATCCATCTTTCCTCTATTAGAGGAAAACTGGCCGATTATAGCAATTTGCTTGTCTTTGGAGCAAAGAAAATTGTTTTGTTATTATGAACAACACAAACCATCAAATCATGATACATTCTTCAAAATGCAGAAAATCGGGAGTGTACGTTTTAGGAAACGGTGAAAATCCGTGGGTTTCTTTCTGCATGCAACATCATGTATCAACTGTCGCTTTGTTTCTACACAAGGTAAACAATCTGTTGAAATACGGTAATAAAATCTAACACAATATATACGATACACGTTCTATGTAAATAAAACAAGTTAGTCTGTTATAGCGTATGAGAATCCGAGTTAGAATCCTCACTACCCCCTTTTTGCTTGTCGTAAGAGTTGACTAAACGGGGGCGATCCTTTCGATGAGACCACAAAAACCGATGCCCCAACTCACAGCAGGTGTCGCACGATAAACATCCCTCCCTGATCAAAGGCCGTAAGCACCGAGGATAGGCCTAAATTTTGCAGCCCTTTGCCGGCAATGGTGACGTCTCCATATGAATGAAAAAATTCTCGAGTGGGACGTTAAACAGTGTCTACAACCAAGCAACCTAATTCGTTATATTTGATGATGCGTTAATACCAACTATTATAACGTACATGATTTCTAAATTTATTACCCCTTGTCCTTGTATCTGGTATAAAATAAGTAAACCGGTAGGGAAAGTGTAATCTTTTATTCACACATGCCATTAAAGCGCAAACCAATCCCTCTTCTGATTGTAGGATTGATGTAAGCCTTTTGGTTTATTCCCAATGTTCATTACACACCTGTGTATATTGTGAATTGATTATTATAAAAAATAAATATTGCCAAAATTGAGGAGAAAAAAAACCCCACATCTATAAGCAAGATCTTGAATTTTCACCAGTCATTAACCCGTCCCCTGAACTATCTATTTTCATTGTATATTAATTATCACTACGGCCCGTGGCTTATTGACATCCTCTTTACATTATGTACAGGGACATTAGTGAACACGAGTGAGAAATGAGCGTGAAATGACACTCATCATGTCACGTGACTTACTTCTGGAAATTATATTTAGATTGGTTATCCTTGCCTGTGCAACAAATCATATTTCAAATCGGCGGTGAAATTCAAGGTTGTACCAGCAGGATTTTCATAACATATAGAATATTTAGTAGGGATTTATATCAAACGTTATTTAACCATGGATACCTGGAAAAGGTAAGATGAGGCCTCAATTTGGAATATTTTGGTACCTTTTATCTATTGTAAGTGTTTTCATGTGTCCATTGCCGTTAAATCGCAGTGTTACAAATACTTTGAAAAATTCGTTCTCTTCCATTGTTTTCCTAATTCATATATTTCAAGACAAATTCATTTGATATCGAGGGTGTTAAAATATTATGTTTTGCACGGATTTGTTTGTAATTGATATCAAATATATTTTAATATGATTTTGTTGTACATTTACTGCGCAAATTAATTTCATGAGAATTGGAAAACCGTATAGTACAAAATGTTTTTCTTCTGAGAAGCGAACTTATGGTGTACCACTTAAGAAAATTCCTCCGCTTGATAACTGCAATCCTTCAAGGCTGAAGTTGGAGTCGTGAATGACATTTTTTAGTGGCAGATAATTTGAGACTCCTGATCATATCAATCTGTAATGTCGCACATTTTTATAGATGTAGCAAATGACAACCTGTGATCAAATGAAATGAATTGGATAAATGCTTCTCTCGTTCGTCTGATTTTGACATTCATTGACAACAATATGTATTTATATTTTCAATAGCTGCAGTGAATTTATTTCCTACTCACAACATTTTTGACATAATTATTCAATTTTTAGTCGTCCATGGCTTCCCTTTGGTCTTATATATCATCAATGATTGAAAGGTTTTGCACTGTTAATGTCAGTCCTCCACCAAAAATCAGAGACAGATGGACCGATTTTGTAGCATCACTCAAGTGTTCGTTAAAAAAAAAAATTAGGAAAATATGAGAAGTGTTGGTACCATCCGGAATCATTGATACTGAAAACTGCACGGAAATATGGGTTTATTTATTTATGTTTTGTGGTTATTTTCAAAATGATGATGATAATAATAATAATAATAATAATAATAATAATAAATGTTTGGCGAATGTCTGAGCATTATCGGCTTCCACAATGGAACCTCATTTCTTTGTGATTGTGATAAAAACTAAATCATTAAGTGCTAACAATTCGAAAGAAAAATCTTTGAAAATAATTAAATGAATAAAATTGAATAATAATAATAATAATCTAAACATACGTATTGTTGTAAATAATTTAAGAATTATAAGACATTTATTATGAAATTAATATAAAAATAAAATGTAATAGCTATATGATATGCAGATTTACAGAAATTTAAATTGTTTTTCTATCTCTCATTTCTTTGCGCCAAATTACAGTAGAAAGCCTTTTTCAGTCAGAAGAACTAAAAACAATGTAGATAGATGATATATTTTAAGAATACTAAGAAACTGATATGCAGTTACTGATTGTGTAAAGATCATATATCTACTGTCAACTGTGCACGAATCGTCAGCTTTGTTCTGATACCTGCAAGAAGTTATTATTTTAAAAAAATGAATTTTCTCTTAAGATAAGGGAGAAAAAATATGAAAGCATGAAGCATAGAATTAGACAATGCTATCAATGCATGCTTTTGTTTACTTTGATGATATAATTAATGCTCTGCGTTTCAGCCTGATTAATCGGGAAATCTAATCACAATCATACCACTGCGTTATGTAGACTCTTCATTTTTAGTTCAGTCGACCTTGATATTCGACCTTGATATTCGACCTTGATATTCAAGATGGCGTTTATGACTGAAGGGTTGTTTGACACACACATACGGTACTCAAGAAAAAGAAGCAGTCTGGATGTTTGTTTTTTTTATTTAATCAATCTCCGGTAGAGTCACTTGATGTCAGAACTCTCTCTCTCTCTCTCTCTCTCTCTCTCTCTCTCTCTCTCTCTCTCTCTCTCTCTCTCTCTCTCTCTCTCTCTCTCTCTTGTAGATATTTTGGTAGAGAAGGCAGTTAACTACATATCTGTATTTGTTTTGAAACATACTTTGTTCGCATTGAATCATTACTGCAATCATAACGGTTCTGATACCGAAAAACAAAACCATCTTAATGTGTTCTCTCATTCATGTGTAGCGTGTTCAGCTATATGTGTAATATATACATACGAAATTATGTTGGCATTGCTTGTTCAGCTATTCTGTGTAATATATACATACGGATTTATGTTGGAATACCGTGTTCAACTATTATGTGAAATATATACATACAGAATTATGTTGGCATTGCGTGTTCAACTATTCTGTGTAATATATACATACAGAATTATGGTTGCATAGCGTGTTCAGCTATTCTGTGTTAATATATACATAGAGAATTATGTTGACATAGCGTGTTCAGCTTTTCGTGTAGTATATAAATGAACATATGGAGTCGTGTTGGAATAACTGCATGCTACACAAAATCCACAGCATTGTGTTTGTAGCCAGTGAAAATTGTTGCTGGATTGGATTTGTAATCAATTAGTGGATCAAAATACCAGATTACTTTAATCTTATATTGCTGAAAAACAATACTGAAAATAGCGTTTGATATATATATATATTTTTTTTTTTCTTATTTTATTTTTCAATGTCAAAATGTCTCACCCACTTCTACGACTTTGACGGCAATTCATTTTGATATCCCCATTTATATCGGTTGCCTTCATAAAAAAAAAACTAATTGATGCTCCAAATTAAACCATTTTTATTGCTGTTAGAAGAGTGATGCCGTCAGACTTTGACAACTGACTCCCTTTGCAATCATAACCTCAATCGCTATGGATGGCTTATGTCGTTGATGGCCAATTTATGTCTGTTTCAGTGTTTCTAAAACAATAAAAGAAACAAGTTGCTCATTACAATCCTTGTCAGCTACTTAGTGTGCAATGCTGATTTCAGATGCAAAGTTTAAACAATGGGGATGAATCTGAATCCAAACAGAGCTCACATCATCTGCAGAGATAGTATGTTAAGTGTTCAAGAAAGAACATTGTTCTTTGATTGATTTATGAAAACCAGTTTAAAAAGACGAATGAAAAACATTAACCACGGCATAGCGTGCGTAGCTTTAAAAAATGTCGAGATTTGTTCAAGAATGTGTGCTTCATTTTGCGAGCACTCTTGTTCTCAGTGAAGATTACGTATAACAGAGGAAGTAATACCAGCCGCATCAGCGACTGATATCATTGTAGGATACTTTGAAAAAAAATCCATTTATAGATTAAGAAAAAACAATCAGAGTGATCTCCATTTTATTATTTTTTTTTTTACATGGTTGTAAAATTAATGGCCATATATTGCCATCTCTCCATCATTTTTTGAGAGTAATCATATATATATATATATATATATATATATATATATATATATATATATCAAGATTCATTATACCATCGACACAATATTGATGATTTTTATGTAAATAAAAGTTATTTTTTTATGACAGTTTGAATTTTTTAAATCACTGTGGGGATATATGAGGGAAGACATGATTGCCAATGTCTGCTATACTGATCAGACAAGAACTAGCCTCGATAAAGACAGTATTTGGTCTCTTAAACTGACTTTAATTATTTGTTTAAATATTTGTTCCTTTTTTATTTTTCCTGGTGAAGAGAGTCTGCACAACTTTCGGATTTTTTTATTGATAGAAACAATGCTGGAAATATTCGGGCAGGACTCCATAACGTATGATATTTCCCAGATTTTTAAAGTTTTCATAAAATGTGCAAATATTTAAGCGACTTCGTAAACAAGATTTGACTTGCGCGTTATGATTCGTCACGGTCAGAGTTCATCTCCTTCAAATCGTCGCTCAATGTGTGTATGTATTAAAAAAAAAATACAAACAAACAAAATCAACGGGACAATATAATTAGGATGACGTTTTAAAACTTCACACAATTATAGCAATTGATGCAAAAAGTTTAAAATATTACCATGCTATAACACTCGAGAGTTGTAATTTTTTTTCTTAAGTATAAAACATATAAAAGTCGTGGTTGATAATTATAAGGCAAAATAATTCCGGGTTTTGAGACGCCACATTAGACTATTACCATATTTACAGGGATGTAGATCTTGGTGGTGTTCTCTATATGTGTAGTTAACTGTGCAGTAAGTCATCTCCTATTCATATGATGAAACGAAGCACCGTGTAAAATTGTATCGCGTTAGAAAGGTCTATACAAAGTTTAACTGCTGGGCAACTTAAACGTAATGTAAAAAAATAAGTGATTAAGTATGTACATATATATATATATATATCAAAACAAGTAAATCAAACATTTACGCCAATCATCACGCCTAACCAACGGATCTTTATTTCAATTTTGAAAAGAAAAAAATCGAAAATATATATATAATCTTGACAAAAATTACACAAAACGAAGATGAAATTACTGCTGTTTATTAAAATGTCATTTAAAACTGTTTGTAGAATTTGGAGTGTTCTGTGGATTTCAAGATATCAGTTTGTCTGGAATAATTACAACAGTTTATGAGGAAATAAAGTTGTCTAAAAATACTTTTTATTAATAGAGTCCTGTTTCGTGAAATAATTCGTTGTTCTGATCTTGGTAAAATGGCCGGTGTAGTTAGAAATAATTCTCAGATTCGAATCGACAATATTAAACATCGACTGTCATCGACAGTTATTACATTATACATTATACTTCAAAATTAAAAAAAACCAAAACATATCCTTATATTCAACAAAAGAAAATAATGTGGAATTCTTAGTACAAAAAGTCACTTTAATCAACCAATGGAATAAAAGAAGCTTTTACGAAAGGTCATATATGCAAATTAGAAGTGCAAACACATTACATTCAGCTGCAGTATTACGCTTTTAGTACTTTATCTTAAGATTTTGTCAGTGATTATTTTCTAATCAATATTCTATTAATATTTTGTAAATATCTCAAAATGTAATTATTGATGAAAGCGTTTGCTGATTAACTAAACAGGGGATGATATGTTACAATTAATTTGTAAAATAAATAAATAGATAAATTCTCTTACGATACGGAATGAATATAGCTGGAATCGTTGTTGAAAAAAGTAAATATGACATAACTTTTGTACGGCGTCAGATGTCGGTGCTTTTCAGTCACTGCGGGGCTGAAATCGTTTAATAGTACTGTCAGTCTGGCGACATTTGTATAAAAAGTATAGAAATAAATTTTACAAAAAAATCTCGAAACAAATACAGTCTAAGGAAAGATTATAACAGTGATTATTGTTTCAAGAGGTGTGAGTAATTTATATGCATCTTGAATTGCGTGACGATTGGTGCTTTTTTTTCAGGATATTTTTTCCAAAGAGCACATTTTACATGATAATTTTTGGCATAAACAAAACATCGAACAGTGATTTCTCACATTGTATATATGAACTAGAATTCTCTTGTTTTCCAGAAGCTCAGTATCAATCCAAGAGTCAAAAATACGTGGGGTTTTTTTTCTTCTTCTTCGATGGGATACAGTTGAGTCACGTGGTCATGGCATGTTGACCCGATGCTTCTATACGATACATATACGCGAGTCAGTTGCATAGTATTATAACCAGGAAAACAGTAGCAAATCTAAATAATACGTATACAAAATACCTACATGCTTTTACTTTCTGCGGAATGATACAAGACATTTTTTTTTTCAGTTTGAATGATTAAAAAAAAAATCTTTATTTGTTAAGGATTGGACCAGACTTGACGCATTTTGTTTTAGTAGTACTGAATAAAATAAAATCGGCTTGTCGCTGTTCTCCGCCATAGGCTGTGATTAACAAGATATAAAAATGAAATGATAAATACCTAACACTGTGATAATATCATTTTCGTAATCTCATGAATACGAATTGCTAATCAAAGTGCAATAAAAGGTGATAAAGATCCAGTTTCCGTTGCATTCTAAAATGGCGCGGATTTTCAGCTATCTCTGTAAAAGCCGAAAACTCTCGTCTCTAATTGCCGTTGTCATGACTTTTATTTTCATTTCAAACAAAGTTTTTATGTTTTTATGCACAGACACACTTAAAGGAGACGACTTTCATTTTTAATTTAAGACCACCAATGATTAAATAGAATTCATTTTTAATCCCTTAATGGTCAGCGTAACGAAAAGTCTTTTTAGATTTCTCCCTTTTTCCTGTTTTGTTAAAGAATGTATTATTGGGTTTATTTCAACAGTATTAAAAACCAAAGTGATATTGATTTTATTTCTCCCATTAATGAATATTTATTGAATATAAAAGTGAAAGTTATTGAAATGAAAACTTTTAGAAACGTTTAATGGTAATTTCCTATAGGTCACTAATACTGTCCCCCCTAATTCTAACCTGATAATTCCACGAATATGGACACAGTCCTTCCACAATGATGTAGAATACGAAACTTGAATCATGCCTTGTCGAATTCTTTCTTTCTTTTCTTTCTTTCTTTTCTTTCTTTCTTTTTTCTTTTAATTTGAAATTTGTCGGTATTTAAATTCCATGCTTGTTACACATTTTACGTACATAAAACAGTAGGAAAATCGGCCATTAATTTCATCTGATGGTGTATATAGTGAGGAGTGGAATTAACACACGGGGAAGTATAGGATACTTAGTATTGATACAGCGTGTCAACAGTGAATCACCAAGATTTCCCAGGGCCACGATTGTATGGGTAAAATGTCCTTTGTTTTATCTGCAATTTGAATATGAATTTCGTGTTTGTTCCTACGTTTTTATTTATACAACTCCTCGTAATGATATCAATGAAATACTTTAAAAATATAGGACAAAGATGTAGGAAATCGGGTAAATATTCATTATTTCTGAATATGATAAAGAAAGATCGATCATCGATATTTTACATGGCAAATCATAAGATCTACCGTTATTCCTAATGTTGCTACAAAAAGCAATAATCCTGTACTTTGGCATGAAAATGGAGACATTGGTCCATCCTCAAGATGTTATTAGTTTTCAATGAACTGCCTATAAAACATGGAAGTTGTATCTCACAATCAGCGTCGATTGCGCTTTCGTGTTTATTTCATCATGCGTCTCTGTGGGAAACTCCATTCGTTAACAAAGAACTGTATATGGTAAGGGGTTAATTCTGCCCCTTTTGTTGTTTCCTATTTTAATGAAATTCTTTGAGAGAAAATCTAGTGATTTTAAATGACGATGCCAATAAATCTACAACTATTTACAGATGTATGGAGCCCATTTTGACTGTTTTCATTCCTAGAAATACAAAGATTTAAAGGTTTTCCAACATACATGTATGTCTCTGGTAAAAAAAAAAAACCCCAAAACACACACAAAAAAACAAAACAAAACAAAACAAAAACCTATGTTAAGCTCAAAATTGATCGATCATTTTAGAATAAATAACATGGATTTGAAAGGGGTTGTTTGGTAAACGAATCACCACTCCCCTCACCACACACACACACCACACCACACACACACACACACACACACACACACCACCACCACCACCATACACTACACACACACACATACAAACACACACACACACACCACAGACACACACACACACACACAAACACACCACACACACACACACACACACACCACACCACACACACACATACACACACACACCACTCATCACAAAAAAGTCAGACACAATGAAATGAACCGAAACTAGTCCGAAATATTGTAATGATTTTGTCCAACAATAATATCACATAATATTAAACACAAAATACACCATATACATGTATATCACAAAGTATTCGTATTTTACAAAAGTAGAACATTTTGTTCGGAGATATACACCATAATTTGATGTTATGGAACAAACATATTTCATACCGATGAAAATACTAAATACAAAAATGAAAAGCATTGACGTTTTCTAGTTTGAAATTTGTGGCAGGTGTTATGACATTTTTTTTCTATACACTTAATTTATAAGCATTTTGAAAGTAAGTGTCTCCTTGTTGTTTACGTTACGTTACGTTACGTTTCAGTATATCTACATGGTGTAAATTTATTTCGATATATAATACAGTAATTACTAATCACAGATCTCTATATTAAAATGTAAAATATCTATACAACAATTGCGTCGGAGCTACGCAAGTTAAATAATCTTTAGATACAGCCAGCAGATCGATCTGTGTCACGGAAAGATTTGCCTTTTAAAGGAAGATTCCATAAGAAATAGTTCAGAACGGATTATACCAATTTATCATGTGTAACTGAAGAGAAACTTGGCATATATTCGTTTCAGGGACTGAACGTTGAATACTAGTATCAACAAAAGGTTAGTAATCGATAAATATTTTTGAAAATCTTTAATTTTGTTAATGTAAGTGAATACACAGGAACCCCAGAAAGTAAAGTCTTATATGGGTTTCTTCACAACGTACGAGTAAATTAATCTTAAATACACGAATTGCATCTTTTTCACGGAAATCTGTATGGAAATTTTTAAACTTTTGAATTTCAATAAACATGTATATGAAGATTCGTTATGCAAACATTATAGAATAAGAATGAAATATTCACCAAAGACATTGGTTTTAGCAATGATAAATCCTGTTTAAACAATTTAAGAAATGTTTAGATATAAATATGACTATGCTGAGTACTCACTCTTTTTAAGTGTTTAAAATTTCAAGTCTGCTGTTTCTTTCGCTCATTATTGTTTTAATTCTTTTTAAAAACGTGTGAGCGTAGATGGTACACGGTACACACGAGGTTATCAGCAAATCACCTAATAGAGATTGAGCTCAAAGAAAAACTTTTCATTTTTTTTTTCTTTTCCATTTCTACGAATATCATTGGGATCCGGATTGGAGTACGTCCTCAGTACCTCTTGCTTGTCGTTAGAGGCGACTAAATGGGGCGGTCCTTCAGATGAGACCGCAAAAACCGAGGTCCTGTGTCACAGCAGGTGTGACACGATAAAGGTCCCTCCCTGCTCAAACGCCGGACGCGCCGAGCATATATGTAGTCTTAAATTTTGCAGCCCTTCACCGGCAATGGTGACGTCTCCATATAAAAGAGCGGGACGTTAAACAACATTCAAACAACCAACTATTTCTACGGAAGCCGGTAAGGTCCAGGGTATAGAATTAATATTCATGATTTATGTGACGGCCGCCACTTATTATCTGGCGACTTCCAGAACGTATCTGGCGACAGCCAAAACGTATCTGGCGACATCCAAAATTTATCTGCCAACCACCGTATAAAGTAACTGGCGGCTGCCACAACCGGAGAAGTCATCTTTTAAAATTGTCGACAAGCAGAAAAGCAACCTAAAGATTACTCTTTTGCCCAAACTTCATATTTCTAAATTGGCGGGAGAGGGGTCCTTTCGTCCTTCAGTTCATCAGTTCATTCACGGTTACATTTTTACTAGGCATTTCACCATCGAAAGAATGGCATAGGGACCAATTCGCCACATGTTTTACTTTGCGTGAAAAAATAACGGAAAATGAATGTTGTCAAAAAAGTGGAGGGGAAGGCCCCTAGCTCTACGGACCTGACACGTAGGCATATTAAGTACACTTCAAGATTTGTGTGCACTAATCTGTCAACATTTGATACCATGAACATTTATACAGATTTTGCAAATTAACAGCACAATTGACAAAGAAAAATGCTCATAATTATTATTATTATTCTTAATTGCATAGTAGAAACATATTATTAATTATTGTAGAGGGAGATTACGGGAGTTGCACCACCATTCAGAGAGAGAGAGAGAGAGAGAGAGAGAGAGAGAGAGATCATTTGAATAACGGGAGGCCATCGTGTAAATTAAGTGGCAGCCGCTAGATAAATTAAGTAGCGGCCACCAGATAAACATGGTGACCGCCAGATAAAAAGTGGCGATCGTCACATATATGACGGCACCAGTTACATTGTAAACTGGCACCTACCAGTTTCCGTACATTTCTGACTTTAAATTAAATTTAGATTGTTCTCCTTCATTAGCATAATTCCAAATTTAAAGGATGATATGACAAGAATAAGCTATTTGTATTTGAAAATCTGTATTATGAGACTGGTCACTGTTCGTTATTTTTACTTCTTCATACATCTGGGACTAAAAGTCATAATTGAAAAGAAAAAATCTGAACGATACTTGAATCCCGAACACAATTTTAATTCAGTCGCCAGTTGTCCTTGATAGCACTGTGAGTATTTTCCGATTTGTTTTTGTAGAAACGGTTGCAGAAATTGTCGGTTATGATATGTTTAAAACATGAAATTCCGAAACGGTTTACGCATAAACTCCAAATGATGCATGCCATGGAGGTAGCGAAATGAGATTTATCTAATAATCTTTTCTTTAAGACGAAAGAAGAAGAACACCGATATAGCAGAAATAAAAGCTTTATTGATAACAGAAATTTCCAAAGCAATCTTAACAAACTAAAGATCAAAAGACGCACGTTAGTTTTAGACATACCGGGGGTTTCTTCTCACTGGTCTAATGGTCAAAAGTACGAAACATTATCATTACTTGCCAATAATCCTACAACGTACTGAAAAGCTTCAAATTTATTTGTAGGGACTTCGGCTTATATTGAGATTGGAAAAAATCATTAATACACCAACAACACAAAACAAAAACTGCATGCTTCAGGGTTCCAGATAACGAGACGGGGCTTCACATTTTCTGAGCTGCTTACTGTGTTGTGAGCGCATTATTTGGTACCATCAGTGTGAATACTTTTCGCCAATTACATGAAAAAAAGTAATATTGATGTACAATGATTGTTCCTCGTTTTCGTTGTTACTGAGTTGATATTAGAATTGATATCAACCTATCCATCACTTATGTTAAAAACAATGTGTCAATGAAAACTGATACCAGTGTTAAAAAAAAACCCAAACCTTTTTTCTTCTTTTTTCATTAATCCATAAATTAAAGAAAATAAAACTCGAGCATTTTTTCTTTCTTCTTGATTTGTTTGATTTTATAAATGGTCGGACCACGTGATCTTATTCCCAGTGTCTTATATATTTCTCATCTGGTTTTTCTTTCTTTTTTTTCTTTTTTTTTTTAAATCTACTGGAGATATATAGATACGTATGTCTTGCAGCAAAACTCCTGGGCAAGATAATTTTGATGCAAAACATCAAATCGGCGGCTAAATTTCCAACATTCTACAGAATTTCGAAGGAAACACAGGAAATGCAGTATGCCATCTTTTGTTTCAAATTGAAACAAGTAATTTGATTTGAACGTATTTTATTGTAATATAATTACGAAGGAATAAGGTACAAGTTCTTAAAACTTAGACCGCTCCTCCTATATACATGTTTGAACATAAATAAAGTGTTTCATAATATGCATGATTGTTAATTGGCATTAAAATATGAGCATACAATAATTCAATAATATACATGGCATCTCATAACATATGTATGGTGCATTGATGTACATATTGCTAGATTATTAGTTAAATCGATCACTTTGTTTAATAAATCTGTGAATAAGAGAGAAAAGATATTCATTTTCCTCATTACTGAGCGAAACGTCACCCCACAGTAGAACGTGTGTATTCACTATCTGAAGTTTGTCAGTCCTAAATATCTTGTTAAATAATGCATGTTTAGCATTTCTGTACTTATTACATGAAAAGAAATAATGATAATCATCCTCTTGTTATTCACATGTACATAAAGAGAACAGAAGTACTTTTAAATAACTCTTAATTTAAAAAAAAAAATTAATATTTATCATTTATGGAAGAGCATTTGTTTTAGTTTAAAAAAAATATATATTATAAATATCTGAAATATCATTGTAAGTACGGACGTTTTAAATGCATTGTAATAACTCCAAAATGACACACCTACACGCAGGTGTTTATAAATTCAAGATACGGTTCCCAAATGCATAATTTAAGAATATAATGGAATGCATGGCCTGTGATGGCCTGTGAGATGCTGAGTTCCCGGATGTAGGTCACGTGATGATATCGTGTACGTGGTCTGTAACTATGGTTTGCACGTTGCGGTTTTTTAACATCACAGTAACCAAATAAACAAATGTATTAACCTCACAATAACCAAATAAACAAATGTATTAACCTCACAATAACCAAATAAACAAATGTATTAACCTCACAATAACCAAATAAACAAATGTATTAATATCACAATAACCAAATAAACAAATGTATTAACCTCACAATAACCAAATAAACAAATGTATTAACCTCACAATAACCAAATAAAGAAATGTATTAACCTCACAATAACCAAACAAAGAAATGTATTAATATCACAATAACCAAATAAACAAATGTATTAACCTCACAATAACCAAATAAACAAATGTATTAACCTCACAATAACCAAATAAACAAATGTATTAACCTCACAATAACCAAATAAACAAATGTATTAACCTCACAATAACCAAACAAAGAAATGTATTAATATCACAATAACCAAATAAACAAATGTATTAACCTCACAATAACCAAATAAACAAATGTATTAACCTCACAATAACCAAATAAACAAATGTATTAACCTCACAATAACCAAATAAACAAATGTTTTAACCTCACAATTACCAAATAAACAAATGTCTTAATATTGACATTTGAAGCGTATTAAAACCAAAAATAACTTCTCTTTTTAATCATAAATTTTAATGTAATACCCTGAAGAACATAACGAATTGTAATTGGGACTTATATTTAGATATTTCTAGAATATTTTTTATTCAAAATATTTATAGGATTAGTATATTGAAACAATAAAGCACAATCTCTCATTTCCCCATACGCACTTTTTAACACAATGAGAAATGGATCGGGGCCTCTCCTGTGGCCAGTAGTGATTGTCATCTTGTCTGCGATTCGCGTTAACAACAGCTATGATATTGCTTTATTTATAGCTTAACAATATTATATGAATTGTTTTGTATATACATAAATGAATGGTGGAAGACAGCTTATTATTATGTTAAACCCCTTCCTATTTTTCACACCCGCTATCGAAGTTTCGTGCCATACCCTGACAGTGATAAAGCAATTGAGTTCTGTAGCATTTTCTTTATTGATTAGTCCGATAAAGACAACGAAAGTGTTGATATCCTAATGTCATATCGCAGATTTTTGAATTAAAGAACAATATGAAAAAGTGCGTATTTTGTTTATGTTTGAATATTCATTGATTTCAATACAATAGTCCTTATTTCAATGAAGGGGGGGGGGGCATACACGGACCTCTGGGAGCAGTAAGAGTAAGCATACCCTGCTGACCATCCGCTGTAAGTGCTCTACCTGGATCAGTTAAAAGGATAACTATTTGTGAAAAAAAAACAGTATGAAAAAAAGCGGTCTAATAATTTGTATGAAACAGGTCAGACAACACTGGGGCTGGTAAAAGACTGCTGCATTGAATGTATTGATGCTCACAGGTCTGATCGACTCTCACACCGTGCTGATAAGATTACAATAATTCAATGTAGAAAAAAACCATTTTCTTATGTATTTGTCAAAATATGGGCGCTCAGTACCGACATATATAACTATTCGAGTAGAATAATATCTACACTAGTACTGTACGATATTTGAGGAACCACATTCATTAATATATTTTGGTGACAAAAAATATCAACAAATCATGAACATCGAAAGCGAGAAGTGTACCGAACAATTTCGAGCAGTTATTTCTGAATTTGAGAAAAGTATCACGTACGCACATCATTGATTAATTGCTGTAATAGAATGATACAGCGCATAGACACTAGGCAGAGATGGTTTGAAGTATAAACACTTGAAAGTGACTCCAGCCATATTAGAATTAACTCTGTCACTCCAGGAAAGTAACAATAGTTATTCAGAAACCGTCTGGCAAGTGAAGAATTAGCAAACCTCGCAGTAAATCCGAGGCGATGACAACCATCTTGAAAACTCAAGGACTTATTCTTTATCTTGGTTTCTGAACATGTAGCCATTACGTGGATTTTGATTGATTGATTGATTGATTTAATATTGTTTAACGTCCCGCTCGATAATCTTTCAATCATATGGAGACGTCACCATTGCCGGTGAAGGGCTACAAATTTAGGCCTATGCTCGGCGCTTATGGCCTTTGAGCAGGAAGGGATCTTTTACGTGCCACACCTGTTGTGATATGGGACCTCGGTTTTTGCGGTCTCATCCGAAGGTCCGCCCCATTTAGTCGCCTCTTACGACAAGTAAGGGGTACTCTAGTCTAACAACCCGGATCCCCACGGGTACGTGGATTTTGAAAAAAAAGTAAATTCTAACACTCAGCGATTACCGTTGACATTCTGATCACACGAAAATAATGGCGGGCCTTTCAGACCTCAAAACGAAAATCATTCACTGTTTTGTGTCCAGGTAAGGCAGAGGTAGCGCTCTTGTTTCTCACTGCTGCAACTCGAGTTCGATATCCGTGTTCGGCAGGGGTTTATGTTAGAGGGTATGGTGGTCGTCCACTCGGACACGTAGGTTTCGTCCTGGTACTCCGTTTTTCTCCCACATAATGACATGCTAGCACCAACATTCGTGCATCGAAGCACCCCATCGGGAATAAGCTTTCGAGTTTTCATGGATTATCAATGTTATGTGTATATATTTGTATGTATATACGTATATACCGAATAAACATTGACTTATTTATTACGTCATCAGCAGCTGTAAGTGAATTCCCACAAACTTTGAACTATAAATATCGCTCAAAAGCTTAACAGTAAGAGTCCTTTATCGTGTCAACGCTTACCATGATTCGAAAGATCCATGACTTTCACTTCTAATTCACCTCAAACTTAAAATGGAAACATAGGTAGTGATTGCTCTTTCGCCAAACGCTCGGCATTTAGAAGTGAGGATCACGGGTCTTTAGGATATGACCTTAAAAACGGATGTCCCGTGTCATGGCAGGCATTGGCACGTCAAAGAACTCTCACTGCTGCGGCCCTGAGCACTAAGCATAGGTCTAATTTTATTGTACTTCACCTACAGCTAGTGACGTCTAAATATGAGTGAAAAATTCTCGAAGGGACGTAAAACAAACAAACAACCAATCAATCGCATCACTATATGTATAAACAAGTCAGAATTTTTCAAATGGAGTCAATTTGATATCCGTGATATCAAAGAGCAGCTACAACTGGGCCAATGCATCATTAAATATGATAGGACTGTTTGCGCAGTGGATCACAATCTAAAGTCGTACTTCTGTTTCAAAATTAAGTGTATTTTGTGCAATTCAGTTGCTCTTCGATTTGAGCAAAATAGTACGGAATTATGACATCTTAAACATATTTTTGCACGCAGTTTTCTTCCAAAATACATCGAAAATAGATTTGTACTAACTTTATATTTGTATGATACATTTATTTGTCCAGTTCAAATACGTGATATTGTAGTTCAAAGCTGCATTCGTTGTTTCTAGAAAAAGTTCATAAGAGGGAAAAACGTTTTAACCGAATTTGAATAAAATTGAGGAAATGCATTAAGAAACAAATTTCATTTTTGAATTATATATAGGACTGTGAAATGCAAAGCTTTGTGCCTGCCTGCTTCACGAAGAGTGTTGGCATTTCATGAAAAGACGTCAAGCATTGCTGTTCATACCCTCATGGATTTTCAAAAATGAAATTTATTTCCTGCATGTACGTTTTATTTTCATTTCTGTTGGAAAATTGACAGTCGTTGAAATTATCTTGCTACATTTATCAGGACTCAAATCTTTCATGAGGAAATAACTGTCACTTCAATTGGTAAATATACCAAAGGTAAAAACATTGGATAGTATGAATTGCAACGCTTTATGCCAGCGTACTCCATGCAGTCTGTTAACGCTCCATAAAAATATGCTGGCGTGCAGCGAAGTAGTTTATAACCTCATGTATTTTTAAAAAATGAAATTGACTAGTGCCTTCTACTTCTACTATTGTTTCTATTGGAGCCCCATCTGTTACAATAGACGTACTATATTTATCAAGATTACACGCGCAATTTTAACAGCTGCATCACATTCAGGAGGAAATAACTAGTATTACAATTGGTACAGGTATCAAAAGGCAAAAACATTGTAAAGGTAAATATTCCAATTTGATGATATGTGTATTT
Organism: Ostrea denselamellosa; assembly: GCA_024699665.1. Classification (NCBI taxonomy): domain Eukaryota; kingdom Metazoa; phylum Mollusca; class Bivalvia; order Ostreida; family Ostreidae; genus Ostrea; species Ostrea denselamellosa. Next base: position 12,023,449 of record JAMZEH010000047.1, on the reverse strand, counting down.
AATCCATATGATTGTAAGTTTAAAACAGTTTGAAATAAAATGTCAACGCCAAGCTGTTATTTCTGCACCCATGAACCTTTGACTGGATAGTCCACCATATAACGAATTAAGAATCGTTTTTTGTAATAAGTCACAAGTGAAATTATCGACTTTAATTTAAAAAAACCCCATAAATTTATTGATTATTCTTTATCGAAATTTAAATTTCATGAACGATTTTTGCAATTTAAGTATCGTTATGATTTTTTTCTCATGTAGAAAATAAAAAGACATATTCTAATGAATGTGTTTATCGTTTGCGCTTTGTATTTTCTGTAGAAAAGCACTGTAATTTTCTACCACAAAATATTCCGAGAGTAAAAAATATATTTTAATACAGACTGTTGATTAAAGAGACAGAGACACGGGAATAGCGATACCACAATTATTCAGGAACGTGGAAACTGTCATGGAGATCAAAGATGTTCTATAAGCTAGTCTCTAGAAGACAGCTATGCTCGCGGAGTTCGCTAGGTGGAATATTTTCTAGCCCAGGAAAGAATAAAACAGTTCAAAAAAGTTTCACTGATGATATATCAGCTTCTCAAAGACAATGCAAGGTAGTGAACAAACGATAAAGCTGTCTTGTAAATAGGAAGACCTTACTTGATCCCTTACGCTGAAGGAAGTTATAGAGACATGGATCGTGTTTACATGCAAAAAATTGTGGATTAAAACGTACAATATTTTCTTTCCTCGATCGAATTTGTGTAGTTTAAGACCCTGGTTGAACACAAAAGTATTCTACTAAAATTTACTATTGAACAAGTCTAACGTTTCTTACTGACCCCAAGGTTATATTTTTTAATCAAATAGAAGTGAAGATTATCTATACACTCTTATATTATTATATTTGCCAGTACATCCTTCCATTAGGTCAAATGCTGTCTGACATGTTTCATACCAACTGTTAGGCCGTTCTTGGCACACTGATTCTAACTGCGGATTACACCGTTTACCTAATCAAGATGTAGGGCTCACAGCGGGTGTGACCAGTCGACAGGGGATGCTTACTCCTCCTAGGCACCTGTTCCCACCTCTGGTATGTCCAGGGGTCCGTGTTTGCTCATCTCTTTTATTTGTATTTTCTATAGGAATTACGAGATTGAGTACTGCAGGACCACAACGAAAACTAGTTGTATGCTAATTGTGTTATCCTGGGTAAATAAAGGTTATTATTATTATTACTGTTAGTTATCTTAGCTTTTCCATAGAATTTTAAATTGAATTTCCACAAAGAGGTGTCCAGGTGTTGGTATCTTTATGTCATTTCTTCAACGTCTCTTTGTTTTATATTCATGTAGATAATTCTGAGGACAATCAAATTTGCGAATGCTATGGTTGTATGGCATACTTTATGTGCGTGCTATTTTGTAAATTATTTCTTTATTTTTCTTTCTTTCCTTTCTTTTCTTTTATATATTTATTTTATTTATTTAATTTATTTATTTATTTATTTATTAGTGACTGTTAAAACTTACCCTGTAAGGTTGGACATTGAGCGTAGTTCAATAAGCTGTTTTCCAGTATTGGGGTGACACTAGTCTGTTTCAGGGGTGTACATATCAAACAGCTGTTTTCCTTCGTCGCATGCTGTACTGTCTTAATATTCTTATTTGTAACGTGTTATGTCTAATGAGAAATAGATTGCACTTTGACGGTGCATTAACTGTGATCATCATAAAAATAATATAATGATTAAATGTGAGTGTATTTCGCCTCTGTCGTACCGCATCGGTGGCCTTCACAATATATTGATCAAATAGGTTATAATAACCCACTAACGGAACCCGCCTCGTGTCGATAGAGATAAAATAATTATTATATCTTAATAAGGCCTATATACACCGTAACTTGCCCCCTATTATTATCAATTTATTGCTACCATGAACAAGTCATAATTCAAATAATTTATCTACCTGATAATAATTAATTTTTTTTTAATCTTGTCGGAGATGTAATTATCTTCACTGCCACTATAATCCGTTGAGTTCATTTTGAAAGCTGATATATAATGAAATGTGGACGAGTCTTGTAAATGTCCTCCACAGCTGCATACTAAGTACCACGGTGTTTGTTTGTGAAACAGAGAATTGATTAGTTTTTCTTCTATTCATGATATGCAGGGGCTGTCAGGTTATAAAGAACGAGTGTTTTCCTTTTTCTTTAGAACTGAACAGAGATTCATCATAAGTCCTCATAATACTATGCAATATATTTCTTTACTTTCTAAATATTTTCCTCGATTTTCCAAATTACTTTCAGCTCTCCAATAATTGTGCTGACGGTGTATTCAGTAAGCAGATACGTTAGTTATGATTTACCAGCAGCGTGTATAATATTTCTATGAAACTTCTACGAATCATTCATTACCTATTGTTCGCAGAGACCTTCATAAATTTCCTCATCATGTGTATTGCAAGAAAGCGTATGGATATGTCGAGAGCTTTCCAACAGATTAGGATACAGGAGCGCGTCTAGTTTGATAATAATTCTCCTTTTCTCCTTTAGACGTTTCACATCTTTATGATCCTGAATTGATGGAGTGTTTCCAGCGAAGAGAGTTTTTTTTACTGCCCAAATGCACTTTCCCCCTCTTCAACTCTCACAATTTCCTCATTCACGACCTTCGTTTTAAGTGAATATTTTCTGACAATAAATCTAACCCTGGTATTGACAGCATCATTAACTTTCAATAAAACAAGCCCTATAACTTCACAGGAGAACTTAAAAGCCATGCGTATTCAGCTTCCGGTTAAGGATGCGTGAGGTTTATCAGCATGAAGTGTCATTTTGCATCAAAGTTATTAATTGGTAAGGGTTCGCTGCCCTGCTTTATAATTTCGAAAACAAAGTGCATTCAATTATGACAGTTACACAATTATCGTGTTCTCATAAAACTAATAACTTTGTCATATAAGGAATTTCAGCATGGCGTCGTAAATTTAATTCTTTGGATACTCCCAACAGTTTCAAAACAGTTTTTTCATTTCTACTCACAAGCTGAGCTATACCTATGACGTTTAAAGTATAGATCTGAAGAAGCAGCTTAAGATGTTACGAATAAAACGAAATGACAAGTCGCCAGACTGCATATAGGTTTTGCTTTGCACTGTATGTATTTTAAGTATTGTATACAATTATGTATATATTTGTGTATTCATTTCTTATATAAACATGTTATAACAAATTGTCCTCCATTCCCAATCTGAAGATAACAAAGAGCAATCAGTCAAAATCCTATAAAGAACCTCAAATTGTAAATGTGGTCAACGCGGACTCTTTGAAACACAAGAGATGGCTGGGATTAGGTCCCTAGGAGGAGTAAGCATCACCTGTTGACCGTTTACACTTGCCGTTAGCCCTATATCTTGATCAGGTTGGTTGGTTGTTTTATGTCCCGTCGAGAATTTTTCACTTATATTGAAACGTCACCCGCTGTAGGTGAAGTGAAACAAATTTAAACCTATGCTTAGCGCTTACAACCGTAGCAGTGACGGTTCTTTAACGTGCCAATGCCTGCCGCGATGCACCACAGAAATTCGATAAGTTATGAAAAGTGGAGGATATGTACAATGATATTTGAAAATTGAAAACTTTAACATTTGCTTTATTTAATAAAAAATGCAGTTTTATTTGAAAGTAATCTGCAAAAATTGAAAAAAAAAACCTGCCGGATTCGAACCCATGATATACAGATCAGCAGCTGACACTCTAACCGACTGAGCTAAGCAGTCAGGCAATCAAATGTTTAAAAGAAAAATCATCAAAAATTCACGTTGCGGTTACATATATATTAAACAACAAAGGTAATATCTTTATTTATTTTCAAGAGAAACATTTTTTGTAAGTCGCAATCATTGTCCATGCGATGACGATTATTTAAGAAAATTTTATAACGAAAAATAAGTAAATCGTGTTTAGTAAATGCAGACATGTGGATAATAAATCATATATTGCCTCACTTATGATTAATGGCAATAAAAGGTCAGAAATGCAGCTCTGCTTTATTCAGTAAAGCCAGACTCAATAGGAGACTAATAGAAGCTGAAGCTTCTCTGATTGTCAATTAATTTGCGGACCTTCATTTAATTATTTACAGGCAATGCAGTGCCTCCTTGACTGGCTCTGATATTTGTCTATTTTCTCCACCATAGTTACATGTATTATTCTTCAATGCAATCTGGATTGTTTTCATTTTTTCTGCAAGTTTAGGTAAGTGTCCTTCACTACCACACTTTTTACTTTGTATAGAAGAAACCTCTCTCTCTCTCTCTCTCTCTCTCTCTCTCTCTCTCTCTCTCTCTCTCTCTCTCTCTCCGTGTGTGTGTGTGTGTGTCTGTTTTAATAGCATTATGCATTTTTGAAGAAATTTTATGTACACACAAGTAATTTTTGTCGAACATACTCGGTAAATATCCTCTATTCATGAGAAGGTGAAGATAACGAAGAGGGATCAATCTCATAACTCCTATAAATAATACACAATTACGAATAGAGCAAACACGTACAATCAGCGATAAATACACCTTCTTTTGAAATGTTTAAATAGAGTTTAGAGCATTCATATTATTTTTAGCTTTTAATTCCGTTTCTAACCTCTTATGAAACAAAGATTGCAAGAGTAACAATGCTGACTATAGAACTTAGCAAGAGATCGATGAAGTAGTAATTAAACATCAATGTTTTATCGATATTTAGAATTGGAATTTTCCTACTTTGAATGTTTCTTTTTAATATATGGAAACGTTAAGATAACGAGCAATGACTCACCTCATGAATCATATAAAGAATAGAAAATTGAGAGCAGGGCAGACAACGACCTCTAGACATACCAGAGATGGATTCAGATGTCTACGAGTAGAAAGCGTCCTCCGTGGACCGATCAAACCCATCGAGAGGCCTCTGTCTTGATTAGGTAAACTGGGTAATCAGTTGCCAGATTCAGTATTTAAAGAATGACCTAATAATTGTTATGAAACAAAGCATTCAACTTACTGAAAAGTTGTATTTGGAAGTGAGATTATTATAATGTATTTGCGAAATGCTGACTTCAAACGGGACTGTTGAAACTCCTGTACCATCAACTTATTTGTCAATAGCCTAAGGCGCGTTAAAAGTTCATCATAAGTAGATCATGCTCTCGTGTATCTAATTAGTTGGACGATATAAACACCCTATGAAGATGACAATGGAATATTGCTATACAAAAGTGGGAAGTTGACGATGAAGAAGCTGAAGTGATCTTGTCTGTGATAAAGTTGTGTTCTACTTTGTCGTGAATGCCTATGCTCAGTAAAATATCTAATATAAACAGGTGTGAAAGACGCTGTGGTGTTTTTTATTTCGAGTTCAGTAGGACATATCGAATTGACATATGAATGGGAGTAAATATTGTGTGTTAATAAATGCTTGTAATGTTAGAATGTAAATTCAATGAAGTTTTGGACGCGGTAGGAAAGTACATCCTCAAACCATCGCCTGTGAATATAGTACATTTCACACTATCACCTGTGATTACAGTACATTTCACACTATCACCTGTGATTACAGTACATTTCACACTATCACCTGTGATTACAGTACATTTCACACTATCACCTGTGATTACAGTACATTTCACACTATCACCTGTGATTACAGTACATTTCACACTATCACCTGTGATTACAGTACATTTCACACTATCACCTGTGATTACAGTACATTTCACACTATCACCTGTGATTACAGTACATTTCACACTATCACCTGTGATTACAGTACATTTCACACTATCACCTGTGATTACAGTACATTTCACACTATCACCTGTGATTACAGTACATTTCACACTATCACCTGAATGTGGCTAAATTGTCGTAAACATCGTATGACTCTTACTTCACAGGTTGCCAAGCGATGTTTTCGAATTAAAGTGACGCACTACACCAATATTTTATTTAATTGCTCGTATAAGCACCTGCCCCTTAGGGATCCGGGTTGTTAGAATAGATCCTCAGTACCCCTTGCTTGTCGTAAGAGGCGACTAAATAGGGCGATCCTTCGGATGGGACCGCAAAAACCGAGGCCCCTTGCTCAAAGGCCCTAAGCGCCGAGCATAGGCCTAAATTTTGCAGCCATTCACCGGCAATGGTGACGCCTCCATATGAGTGAAAAATTTTCGAGCAACAATATACAATCATCAATCAATCAATCAATCAAAATTGTAGAGAGAATGTAGGGAAGAGTAAAATTATAGAAAACAACTACAAAGGGAGTTCACATTCATAGAAAATCATAGATAATGATAGAAACGAAAATATAATGTAACTACAAATAATAATAATGATGATAATAATAATAATAATAATTTTCATTTCTGAAAATATACGAGTGTGCTTAACGCCGGTATACCTTTTATGAAATCTATTTCTTAAATAAGAGATGTCAGCTACCTATATTTGAGTAAATCCTATTACCTGCTATCCAACTCTTTTATATTGCCATCTGCAGCGTTCAGTTTCACAAGGTTCGGATTAAACCTTACAGCTGAAATTTACTACAGAGAACTACATATTGCACATTTAGTACACGAAAACTACCTCAGACAAATTATCATTATACAACAATTTTATACAATTCTACAAACACCAAGTTCTCATTTTACAAGTACCAGGTACTTCAGTTACAGGATATTAACCATATACAAGTTGTTGTAGTACGATCTCAGCTGTAGGTGTCACCTCCATATATTTCAAAACGCCAAGGCATTCTTATATATGGATTTTTCTGTTGTTGGTTTTTTGTGTTGTTTTTTTTTTTTTTTTTTTGTTTTTGTCATTCAGATTGAAAGGCGTTTAGCGAGTGCAGGTGTGACTGTATAGCGTTGCAGAGAGACCAGCACCAATCTGTCAGATAAATCATAGGTATCGTGAAATGCATTTAATGGGATAGGTATTATCGTGATTGGTGGAGAAACAGACCACACACAACACTTATTGGGGATTATATCGTGATTGGTGGAGAAAAAGACCACACACAACATTAACTCACCTTTAGGGGATTTCTTTCCTTTAATCAGCATTATTTCATTTCACTGTATGAAACTACTAAAAGAGTTTTTTAAAAAATGACTGAATGTCCGAGTTCGGTCATTCAGTCATCTTTCAGTAACCATTCAGTCACTTTTCAGTAACCGTTCAGTCACCTTTCAGTTACGGAATGACATAGTTTCATCCTGTAACAACTATGTGAATGATAGAGATATCTACTTTCATTCAAGGTCAGTATGAATGTTAGAGATCTCTATTTTCGTTCACGGTCTGTGATATAATTGGTCTGTAGATTTCATTTTGTGAATATAATGATAAAGGCTAATTATCTTTTTTTTAATGTACAGTCTTTTACGGCTATTTTCAGTCCCCTATTTTTTTTAAACCTGCAATGTCAATATTAAATTTGTGCTTGAGACGTGTATCTAATAGTGATAGTCTTTGTTCACACAGTTCCTTTGTGGTATTGCATTCTGTTAAATTCAAGTCCATTTTGAACTAAACACCATTTTCAGGTGAAGAGTATGTTGGATTCGTTTTTATGTTTTGTCTTTCTTTAATCAATTCATTGATTGATTGATTGTATATTGCTTAACCTCCCTATCGAGAATATTTTACTCATATGGAGACGTTACCATTGCCGAAGAAGAACTGCAAAATTTAGGCCTATGTTCTGCGCTTAGGGCCTTTGAGCAGGGAAGGATATTTGTCGTGCCACACCTGCTATGACACGGGACCTCGGTGTTTGCGGTCTCATTCGAAGGACCGCCCCATTTAATCGCCTCTTACGCTAAGCAAGGGGTATTGAGGATCTATTCTAACCGGAATTCTCACGGGATTAAATCAGTTCAAAATCTAAAACTTGAAAGACAGGTTATGTATTTTGTGAGGTTGTTTTAAATATATAGTTTCCACTTCAATTCTTAATTTTTCTAACTGGATTTAAGGTATTCCATATCCTCTAATTAAAATAATTCGTGTGGATAGTGTAGACAGCAGTCGTTTTGATTACTTTACCTTTGTTGTATCAGCATTGCTTGTGGTCTATTTCTTTGTGTAATAAATCACAAAAACGTCATATTTTTTGGTGAGAGTTTGCGCTAGATGTACGTAGACGTATACCTTTACTAACTTTTGCTGCGTGTACATATGTTAATGCCTAGTTAGCCAAATTATAAATGCAATGGTTACATCTAGTTGACTGGGTAAGAAACGGATTTTTGTGGATACCTTCATTCAATCAAGGCAGGTCATGTGTACGTTTTCCTAGCTACCCCCCCCCCCCCCCCCTCCTTCACTCCAAAAAAGCATTCCAAATTATTGACCATCACTATGCTGATGTTAACTTCTGTGAAAGGTCGTAGTCTGCGCATTAGATTGTTATGCAAGCACATTTGTCCTCTCGAGTGAGTATCCTAAACAGAAACTGTACATGAAACTACGAGGGCAATTTGGAGTTAAAAGACACGGGCCTTTCGGATAAAAACGGAAGAAATTGGCACGATAAAGAACCCTTACATATTATTTCCTGATACGGCCGTAAGCGTCATGCGTAGATGTGCCATTTCACCTAAAGCTTGTGTGGACTCTACATAAGTGAAAAATTCTTAGATGGGACGTAAAACACAAACAAAACAATGGTATTTTGTTTTCACTAGGAACATGATTAGGATTGAATATTTAATTTTGAGTCATTCAACCTTTTTAAAAAAATAAATGACAATAGTTACGCGTCTCGTCTTTATTGTCCATCTATAAATGAAACAAAAAGTGAAGATCAATTTTATAACTCCTATATAGAATACAAAGTTAATAGTAGAGTAAACATGGACTTCTGGACATGCCAAAGGTGGAATCAACTGTAAACAAGGTTTCATGAATACCAGGTCGCACAACTCGGGCATTGTTTGTGATATGTAATATACATAAAAGGATTGATGGATTGCATATTGTTTTGCCTTCCGCATGATACCATTTCCCTCTCGTGGAGATGTCACCATTGCCAGTGAAGGGCTGCAAAATTTAGGCCTATGTTCGGCGCTTAAAGACTTTGAGTAGGGAGGAATCTTTATCGTGCCACACCTGCTGTGACACGGGGTGTTTAATCCGAAGGACCGCTCCATTGAGTCGCCTCTTACGAAAGCAAGGGGGACTGGGGGCCTTTTCTTACCCGGATCCCAACGGTTTACGAAGGAACTGTAATCAGCAGTAAACTAAAACAGCTTTTAAAAAATAACGACTTGAAGCTTTTTCTTTTTCTGTTGATAGATTGTTATTTGGTAGAATTCGTGATCAGCTTTTCGTTTCCAAATATCCTATCATGTCGCTGGTCGCCTGTTTCTCATTTATTATAGGCCTTCTGTGTTGAGAGAAATAGTCTTTTGTTCCCCAATAAGCTCTATTATAGCTTTTTATTGCTCCGCCATGAAGGTTTTTTATTCCGGATCTTTCATGACAAAGTGAACTCGTGGTTCCCTCAATTATTAAACTATTTGCCAGAATAATTAAGTTAGATGCCTGAACAACTCAATACGGACATATTTATTGCCGTGATTGTTATGATGTACGTAGACCAAGTGGGGGCGTGATGCAATCAAGGGTATTCAGTTTAACAGCTGTTTTTGTTTTTAGGTCAACTGAGTCACTCGGCCGACTTATTGATATTCGTTTTCGTTCCTTGCCGTGCTTCGTTAGCCGTGCTTAGGTCGTAAACTTTGAACGGCTGAACCAATTTCAATGAAGTTTAGTATATAACATCTATGGATCACTGGTAACAAAATCGTGAATTTCGTGGTCTCCCCTTCCAGAGGTTTGAGGGGTGTGTCCAAAACCATTAAAATTAATGTAATCTTCGAAAATATTCTTTACTTCTGGACATCAAGAGGCCAACTTGCTGGCATTATTTTAATAAGCCTTTACCAACACTATGAAAATCGTGCCCCAGGGTTATTATATGTTAGAAAATATTCCTTAAACCTGAACAACAAGGAGAAATATTCAAATGATTGTAATACATATATAAATATTATACAAACTATGTTCATCTTTATGAGCATTGGGTTTTCCTCTAAATGCACTGAATATCAAGGGTTTTAGAACTCAAATAGAAATTCACATTTTGCGGTGATAAAACTTACTGTGCTGTAACAGAATTGTAAATTATTAATGATGTGTAATAGCAACATAACTGTCACTTAGTACAGAGTATAAAAGCTGAGAAGTATAAAAAGCACAAAAGATAAAAAAAAAAATGATCATACTCAGGTGACCATTACGTCCTATGGGCCTCTGTTTTGTATTTTGTAGTTGTTGCTGAATCAACCTACCTATAAATTACTTATAGGTATGCTTTACTGCCTCTATGCTATTTTTATCCAGGATGTGATATTTAGTGGGTTTCATTTTATATTGATGGTTATGTGACTCCATACATCGGCATTGATGCGAGTTGTTTGCTTGTTGTTGTTTATTTTTGTTTTTTGTTGTTTGTGTGTGTGTGTGTGTGTGTGTGTGTGTGTGTGTGTGTGTGCGTGTTTTTGTTTTTTGGATTTTTGTTGTTGTTATTGTTTTAGACCTCTCCCTTTCTCCCGTTGAATATGTACACCGCAATCTGTGTGACGAGAAGGTATATTTATTAGACTATTGCAACGTAACGTGATTCATTTTTGAGCATAAACTGGCCAAAAGTACATTTATGCTCTCTATTTAAATAGTATTGAATGATATACCTGTGGCGCAGGCATGGAGTTTTATAATATCGCGTGAATTTTTTTCAACCGAAGAAGTCCAATTTCAAAGTTAAAAAAATGAAAAGATGCATGTATGAGAGTTCTTTGGTTGAAAAAAAAAATTCATGATAATTCTATCATGACATTCCGTATACAATATGTACATAGTAGGCACTTTATGCACTATGAATATAATATATAAATAAAACTCTAAAACAACACGTAGCCTTGCAGCAGGATTTAAATGTAATTGTTGCAATAAGTCCGGATTTTCTCCATCACTCATTACCACAGCGTAAATCCCTGTTAGCCTCATTTTAATGTGTTTCTTATTCCAGAAATAACATCCGGTACATCTATCGTTGGGGATCAATCTCCATTACTACCCGTGTTCTCAAACGCGCACAGTCATAATGCTTTTCTTGCAGGTAGATTCTGACAGGCGAATTCATCTTCCTCAGAACAAGGGTTGAGTTGACAACCTTTAATTCAGTGTTCCGTTGCCTCGAATTTTTCACATTTGCAAAACTTAATCACGGCGCTGTTAAAATCTCCAATTAGCTTAGATGGCATCTGCCGCCAGTCATGATATGTCATTGACATAGTCTTTGATGGTCTGGTTGTAATTTATCACGTTGGTAGGTACTGTTGGTGAGGGCTCTTAATTGACATTTTAACTAAGCGTAATTAACGAAAACACAAGCGTATGTGACATTTAATGCTCATTTAAAGATATATGGGTATTTTACAGTACTCACACTGGAAGCATACCAAATTTATTTGGCATTCTACAGTAAACACAATATGCAGCGATTTATTAATCCTTCTGTACCTTTATTGTAAGACTTTTAAAACAAAAACTATGTTGTTTTCGAATTTTCGTTCATTAGAAAAGCCTTATTCTTTTTAAGCATATCAATTATTTGTCGCTATAAAGAGTATCAATTATGGCGATCATAAATGCATTATTCGGAATTTAATCAGAAAATTGAATATTCTGTACAACGATGTCTGTGATATATGAAATTAAAATCTACTCATAGTTAACTAAAGTTTATGCAACATGCGATATTTCATGATAATAACCCTGAGTACATATGATACGGTGTTACCACTTTTTCTACTATAATAACTTTCCAACATAAAACTATATCACTAATGCCAACTTTCTGAGCGTATTGTATCTTCTTTTTTCCAGATTGGTAGACCTTATCACGTCAGGCCATATCAGTATTTTGATAAGACCCATCTCCACAGAAGCTGTCCACCATGAACTTCGTTCTGTTAGGGCAGCTAGAAGAGCTTAGGAACGAAGGCATGACGGGAAACGAGAGTTACCTTGACTACGAACCCTATGATGACACCGTGACCTCGCTGATTCAACTGGCTCAGATCCTTTACTTCTATTATATCCCTGTTATCATTTGTTTGGGGATTTCCCTCAATACTATTGTGTGTATAGTACTGTTAAGAACTAAGCTGCGTAAGAAATTCTACACGCACGTGTTTGCTGCCACAATTATTTGTGATAACGGGTTTTTGGTGACGGTTCTGTTGATCTGGATGAAGGACCAGGCCGTGGATATTTACAAGGCCCCGGGGATGTGCCAGATGATCATATTTATGAGCCACTTCTTTCCTTTTCTCTCTTTCTGGCACAGTATATCAGCGAGTATAATCCTTTTGATACGCCCCCGTTCCTCGTGCCTAACTAACACGTGTAACGGGCCGGGAAAATCTCGGACTTTGATCGTTTCTCTTTCCGTCTTTACCTTAACGATATACATTTACAAAACATGGACGAACGGTGTGTTGATTATCCAAGGCGCTCGGTTCTGTACTATTCTACCGGAAACGGAAGATGCCATGAAAATTCTGAATATCCTGGATGTGATAGTGTTGCTTGTGCTACCATTTATCATGTTCGCCATTTTTGACTTGCTGATCATAGTGAAACAAATAATGAAGCTATATCTTGCCAATTCCTTTAATGGGTCCAGTACATATCAGGACTCTTTGAAGGTCGTCTTGGTGCACTCTGTCTGCTTCCATATATTTGTAGGACCGGGGTGTATCTCCAAACTTATCTTATTGTTTCGATATATGTCCGGAAACGAACATTACGACTTCGAGGAATTGATACTGGACAGTATATTTCAGTACCTGTTCTACACTTACTTTGGTATAAAACCTCTTTTTCATATCATCGTTTCCAAATCTTTACGAGTGCATTTGAAGGAATTGCTACTCAAAGCGAAACAAACAATGTCTATGTCCCGGATGTTGATGAATGCCGGGTCACATGATCAAACCTTGTTGTAGATCGAATTATATAGGTGCCTTTCCTATGTTGCGAATATGTATTAGTTATAGAGATACAACTCCTAGAGTAATATTCGAAACGTTTTAAATCGATCGGTGTCCATGATTTTTAACTTATACGATAATGCGACGTAACGAAGTTTCTCTGTGGGATTCAACATCTATAAAAGAACCAGATGAAATGGTTTTATGTTAACATCGATAAAACTAGAATATTGTCATAGATCAAAATTTCTTGTTTGTCTTATATGTATATACAACTGTTGTATGACCTTGTTTTGAGTTTACTGTTGTACGTATGATTTGGAAGTAAAGGGTAAAGGTTTGACAACACGCCTTTCCTATTTTACACAGTAAATCTGGATGGTGTAAAGTTAAGATATATATATATAGATATATCGATTGGTGAAGTTAACAATGTTTTAATCGTAATCATAAATCCCAAAGACAAATAGAAGTTCGAGTGTAGGGCAACACGGACCTCCGACAAAGCGAAGGTAGGATCAGGTACCATGGAGGAGTAAGCATCCTCTGCTGACCGATCACACCCGCCGTGAGCCCTTAGTCGAAATTAGATATACGAGATTACCCGTAGTCAAAGTTAATATGAAAAATGACAATCTAAGAAAGGGTATGAAACAAATCATTTAAGATATGTCCCAGAGACACTTTGTAATCGCAAACAAGGTCATCATAGCGACCCTAAAATTTGCGAAATGATGACTTCAAACGAGATTCGTTATAAGCCTGCAACATCAACTTTTTTGTCAGTAGTTGACCTCGCTTTAAAAAATTCTTACACGTATGACATACTCTCGCGTATTGAATCAACTGGGAGATATGCACACCATAAGCAGGCGAGAGTGGTATATTACAACATAGATATGGAAAGTTGACGATTGCAAAGTTAAAGTCATCATGCGTGTCATATAATGTAGTTGTCAGTCTGCCATTAGAATCAATGTTAAGTATACAAATATGAAGCAGATACGTCAGATTCTGTAGTGTCCTTTATTTCCAGTTCATCAGGATATATCAAATGGACATAATTATGAAAATTATGATTGTTGATTGATAAGACATCATATATATATATATATATATATATATATATATATATATATATATATACTTTACATATTGATAATAAGGAACTAAAGAAAATTTACATACACAGTCTTAACAAAATACTGCTAAATCGCTCATTTTCGTGGGATCTCTTTTTCGTTGTTTTTGCGATAGAGATATGTATCTCCCACGATATTAATATACATGACTCTTCATTATATGAAGACGAATAACTTTCCCGCCACAAAATAAACATCTACATAGGTATGTTATTTTGTTTGCAAACCATAAACAATGCGGTCCTAAAAAGAGTGAATTTACAGTCATAAATATAGGTACATGGAATATGTACATAATTCACGGCATTACCAGATGAAGGCGCTGGAAGGCCAGTTGCACACCACTGTGATTTATTCTAATTTTATGCAGCTTCGAGATAACCATGGGTATTGTGCTACAAAGGTACTTTCACCTTAGATTAAATGACTTCAAATGGCAATATAAATGAGTTTACTTCTAGTCATATTTACATACTTAATGTAAAATCTAGAGAAATGCACAGCCTTACGGTAAGAAAGCTGACAAAATATGTTTAGGACCTGAAATAAGGAGAACGATACGTCATGTTTCAAAGATGTGCGAGAAGACAGACCTGTTCTTTTACAATAGCATAACTTGATCATCACCTTTCTTTAATAAAGTATTTGATATGTATTCAATAATTAATATCTGTGTCTGTAGTGATAACTGTGTGAAGCTGGCCTATTGATATTTCCTGGACCACCTGAGAGAGTTTTGATAAAGAATATCATTTTGCCGGAACAGGAAATCTAACAGTGGACATGGCGCATTTGATAATGTGAATGTACATGATATCGATGAGAAAACATTATATGGCAGACAACGTTCAGGACGATTTATTCCATTTTCTGAAGGTGTAGAATATATACATTGAAAATTACATGTACAAATATAGCATATTCACGAATAGTTGCTAAACGATAATCCTAGAAAGTAGGATTGGTTAATTCTTAAACTGAAACTCACCTCTGCTTCATATCTACAATAAATGTTGGAAACTGTACGTAATCGCAGATGACATGTACACTTAGTTTAAAGTATCGTCACTTATAATACCTTCTTTAACACAATTTATAAGCAATTCGGTGACCAAAATGCAACAATCTTTTCTCCATTTCTGAACATGTAAAATCATGGATTGTAGTGGATTTTATTCTAATGTTTTAAAGAACTGGCGAGAGTTTATTTAACACATTCTTCAAATATTTCATTTTGATTTATTCTGTGTTATTTATGGAAAAATTATCCAGACTTTAAAATTGCCATAGTATTAAAAAACATCCTCAAGGAAATAGTTACTGCTTGTGCGTATATTTGTGAACACTAATCTCGATAAAACCAAAACCACAGACTCCATTTAATTATTTTTAGAATAACACGTTTTGATTGAATGCAGGTTTTCAGAAATGAGATATGTACTTCTTCATATTATTATTTATGTTCTGAAGTATTTTATATGTTTTAGCCTTTCATGTACAGTGTATTATTTGAAAGTAATGTCTTACTCATTACAAATCGATGATTCGACAACACGCACCATACCTAGGAGAATATGATGAGATGTGAAACGTTAGAATACCTCAAGGTTACCAGAAATGAAGTGTTTTTGGTATTATTTTAAACAAAACGAAAAAAAAGGTTAATCAGAACTGCACTGGTGTAGTGATTAAGTAAAAGTGCTTTCATGCACATGATGTATATTTCTAACCCGGTTCGGTGTTTAGAAGTCGTTAACCCAACTGCTAATTGTGCAATTCTACTTTGTCCTAGTGCTCGTTTGGGAGACACCAAGTCAGTGGAATGCAATTACATCAAAGACTGAAATGATCTTACAAATCTGATGTGCTTCACTGAGGAGATCTTCAATGATTTCCACTATATGAGGCGGATCCACACTTTCAAGTTGACTTAGGACCCTGTTGTATCATAAATTAAAACTCGTGCAATTGTTTGTTAGTAAATTTCCCTGAGAGGTAAACATGAACAAAAGTGATATAACATTATATAATACAATACTTTCAAACGAACATCTTAGATTTTACGAGATTGAATTGCGAGATTGAATACTGTTAGTTATCTTAGCCTTTTCATTTTATTGTTCCTTGCAATTGGATTATCGCTGAACATTAAATGGCATGAAATATACAGCGTTGATGATATTTATCCGTTACAGTTTTAAAACATTTGACGTCACGACACAATAGGCGGATGATGCTAACTTAACTCAGAATGAAAAGATCTATCGCCGCACGGGCGTCAACATTTAGTTAGTATCCGCCCATTGAAAATAGCGAAAAGGGATCTGTCTCATGAACCCTATAAAGAATTAAAAAAAATCGCGAACAGAGAAAATAAGAATCTCTGAAATTACCAAACGTGCGATTATGTGCCTCGGAGGAGTAAGCATTCCCTACTGACCGGTCACACCTGCCATGATACAAACGGAGTAACCTGTAGTTAAAATCAGTATATGAAATACGACCTAACAATTGATATGAAAAATGTCAGATGGCATTCGATCTAATTCTATCTTTAAAGACGCTTACCTGTAGCACCAAATTATTCAGTGTTTATTAGCCTGCCTCGGTTTAAAATTTATTATACGCATAACATAATCTCCCATATCGAATTATTTGGAGAAATCAACAACACATGGAGGAGATAATGGTATATTGCTACTTAAACGTGGGAAAAAACTTAAGCTATTCCATTCGTCATAACGTTGAGCGTAAATGTCTATATTCAGTGAAATATATCCAAATGTAAAACATATGTTGAAGACTCTTTGGTCTTTTTTATTTCGAGTTCACCGAGAAATGTCAAATATACATATGGAAATCAATAATAATGATGGATAAAATACTCAATATATACTAAACTTGTCGAGTTAAAGGCCACACCAAGAGATGTCTTCTTATGTAGAAGTTTTTTCGAATCAATTCTTTCTAATAATATACGAACGGGCAGTTATTAAAGGAGCACAATTCATGTCCATGGAAAATCCAACAAACTGTTGGAAGACTTGATTTTCAAACACTATATTGATATTGTCAATGAAAAACTCCAGCCTCTTTTTAATATCAACTTTAGAGTTCTTCTGTTTAAAATGGTGTTTACGAAAGGAATGTTTATTACGGTTCACAAGATGTGATTTTTTTTAACTTAATAAGCTATCTCTTATGTCAAAACCCTAGTTTTAATTCACCGTGAGATTGGTGGTGCAGTGTGATACTAGCTGGTCACTGAACCGTTGCTCAATGGTAGAGTGTTTGCATTTTAACCAAAACGTCGTGATGAAAAGGTTATCTCATAACTTCCATAAGGAATACAAATTTAAGAGTTGGGTCAAAACGAATTTGAAGTAGGACACACAAGGACCCCTGTACACGACAGAAGTGGAATCGGGTGTCTAAAGGGAGTAAGCATTCCCTTGTTGACCGGTAACATACATTGTAACCACTATATCTAGTTCAGGAAAACGGAGTAAACTGTAGTCAAAATTAATGAAACCTTATGAATTTCAAATACTAATTACCTAGAGAAATATCTCTATACATCTGTAGCCAATGTTGCAAGATCCATGCCCTGTGGTGCTATTAGCACCCTCATTCATTTCATCTTCCCATTGTCTTAATCAGTCTTTGGATCGTTATTCCGATACAAAAACTGGTTGTTTGCTTTTTTATGTCCCGTCAAGAATTCTATCCATGCTGAGACATCACCAGTTGTAGGCGAAGGGCCACTTTAAAGCTATGCTTCTTGTGCTTTCGCCGTTAACGTGCCAACGCCTGTCGCGATTCAGGCCTTCGTGCTATAATCAGGTCAAACCTACGACTGAAAATATAAGTAGTGATTATTCGTTTGCCAAACTCTTGGCATTTAGAAGTGCGAATCACAGGCCGTTGGTACGTCAACGAACTCTCACTGCTACGGGACTCAGCAACAAGAAAAAGCCAACATTTAACGTACTTCACCTACAGTTGGTGACATCTCAATATCAGTAAACATTCTAAAAAGGATGCAAGAGAAAATTAATAACCAACAAACCAAAACTAATCCTGACATTTAGAGCATGACTATGCATTAATTTATTTCTCCCGCCATCGCTTGCCATAAAACATCTGTCTTAAAAGCCATACAATATTCACATTCCTAATAGGACCTGCTTCGAGAAACTGGATCAAACCACAGGTAATCAAAAGAGTTCAGACAAGCATGGGGAGTAATGAATATGAGGTTACATAAAGGGGCATCAACTGACCTCCGAGGAAACGTTCAGAATAAGAAAGGTAATTGTAGTGACCAGAAATCAATGACTGGTAAATAGAATAGATAGCCGACACTAATAGAGGCCTATGATGACAGAAAAGCAGAGATAAAGGCTTTCACACAGCTAAAATCAAGGTTATAATTACAGGGCATTCTGAATGTACATTACCAGTTCTATTGATGTTATTTAATCGTAAGTTCCTATAATGACAATACAAAAACAGATATTAACAAAACCCGTTTTGTTATTATAGGAACAAATGCGCCTATAATGTGTGGAGATTTCTAAAGTTTTTGATTTACGTCTCATCGGGGATATTTAAATCATATTGAGACGTCACCAACTGTAGATGACGTACTACAAATTTAGACGTATGCGTAGTGCCTTAGCAGAGATCATTCTTTTACGTACAACACCTGCAGAGACTTTGTACATTTGTTGTTCAGGTCATATCAGAAAGACACGTAATTCTTACTTCTAAATGAGCGTTTGACTAAATAGCATTCACTACCTATATTTATGTTTTAATTTTGAAGTGCCCATGGCACAGGCGGGATCAACGTAAGCAACATTCTTCGTCAGTTTTGTATTCCAGCATATTTCAAGTTCACACCTACATACACTATTTCCTACAAATATAATTCCACTATTACATTCAAACTCCTTTGATTACAAACTTACTTACAGTGCCTATATATAGAATAGTTTATACTTAATCCACCCCTTGTTCTTGTTCTTTGTCGTCTTTCAACTATTGTCCAGCTGGATATGTTATTACTCATGATGTTGATATAGTTGAAAATGAGGACCTCGAATCAGTTATTTTAAAAGGTCACAAATTCCAAATTCAGAGAACCTAGGTTTTTCAATTGGCAACACAACTTCATCTCTATTATGAATTTTCTCATAATAGATTATGCCAGACAATTGACTAAATATGAAAAAGAACTGAGTACCTTGTCAGAATGGATAAAAGGTATAAGAGAGATATCAAAATTAAAATCCAGTATTAGATATATCAAAAGAAAAGTTAGTACCAGCTATCCTTCTATTTTGAGTAAACCAGAAGTATCCACAGGATTAGATAGGTTGAGGAATATGTATCCTAGTGAATTCAAAATAAAAGACAACAGTGTCTTCCACATCTGCGTTGTACTTAAATATTTTATTGAGCATAAATGTTAACGGCAAACTAACAACTGAACTTTATCATAAACTGGTGATGTCAATTTCTCCAAGGTGAACTTCGCAATACTCCATTATTACCTGCATATGGTGTTTCTAAATATTCCTCAACTGATTCGATACACAAGAGCTTATCATATGTTTTTAAATTGAAGCAGTCTACTGTCAAACAAGATTATGTTGCAGGGGGTTTCAACAGTTTCGTTTAAAGTCAGCATTTCGTACATTTTATGGTCGTTAGAACGATCTAGTTTGCCAACTCGACTTTCCATTGGGTTAAATGCGTCTGACGTGTTTAATACCAATTGTTAGATCGATCTTTACACACTGATTCTAACGTTGGATTACATTGTTTACCTGATCAAGATATAGGGCTCATGGCGGGTGTGACCGGTTGACAGGGGATGCTTACTCCTCCTAGACACCTGATCCCATCTCTGGTATTCCTAGGGCCCGTGTTTGTCCATCTTTCTGATTTGTACTTTCTATAGGATGAAGTACTGTTCGTTATCTTAGCCTTTTCAAATAGAAATGTATAACAACAATCATCTGGATCCATAAGATAAAGATTGAAATATGGCTCATCTGAATCCAAATCAAGAGAAGAAGTAAATGTTTGTGTTGTTTATTGTTAGTTTGTGATATAAAATTTTTCAACCAGTTAATCTGATTTGTGACTGATATAAATGTGAAGACAAATTCAACGAGGTGCGTTAATGACGATTACATTAGCTACTTTTACATGTACTTGTATACGTTGGATCACTGAACTTATCTTGTTGTGAATAGGACAAAGAAAGGTAATCGGTAATTCATTTATCATACATGAAAGAGAGGGGTGAAAAGATTTATTGCGTGACTTTCAATTAACGTTGACTCTGTTACTGCACAATAATTATTCGTTTATTTTGTAAAGACATAAAGTTTAAGGTGACTTTTGATCAAGGCTATACATGGATTTTTAAAGCATCAAAGCCATTTAATATTGAATCACATGGACGGATCTACACTTTGTACTCAGTTTTATTTTAACCCCGTGGGGACCCGTGTTATTAGAATAGATCCTCAGTATCCCATGCTTGTCGTAAGAGGCGACTAAATGGGGCGGTCCTTCGGATGAGACCGCAGAAATCTAGGCCCCGTGTCACAGCAGGTGTGACACGATAAAGAGCTCTCCCTGCTCAAAGGCCATAAGCACCGAGCATAGGGCTAAATTTTGCAGCCCTTCACCGACAATAGGGACGCCTCCATATAAGTGAAAAATTCTCGGACGTCCCGTTAAACAGTATACAATCAAATTTGTCTTATGACATATATCGATGTGGTGGAAAACAAACATATAGTGTCAGAGAATGTCTTCTGATTTGCATGAACCTGAAAATGTACATTTCTCAATCCTTCCTTATCAAATGCATAATTCTAGAAGAATTGTAAAATACATATTAAAAGATAATTTCAAATTAAAATGTTATGGTTGGTCACTATAAATAATACAGAATGTATGAATCAATTACGTATTTCTTCTACAACCAACATTACAGCTTGTGTATTGAATGCTGAAGTAACAATCAATTAATTGTTTATTGTTTTCCGCCACACTCAACAATTTTTCAGTTATCTGGTGGCGACCAGTTTTTAATTCGTGGAAGAGAGAACTCGGATACAATGTACCCGGGAAGAGACCGCCGACATTCCGAAAGTAAACTGGCAAACTTTCTCACATATATCGGCGCGTCTGAGAATCGAAACCGAGGTGACTAGAGGTGAGAGGCCACGTGATTTTGAGCGCGATGCAATAACCTCGGCCACAGAGGTCCTCTAACAAAGTAATAAGGTTGCGATAGTAGTAGTGGTAGCAAGCTTTCTTTACGTTATTTATATCCATGCAAATTCATAAATATCATATCTTGAGGTACACTATCATCATTAAATGTATTTATTACCAAGAGTTGTGGAATGTGTGCACAATTGATTTATATGTTGTAGATTGCAGAAGTTTTTCAATCGTGATAAAAAAAAACAGCGACCAGTACGAAAAATCCAACCAAAAATAAAATAAAATTAAGAGAAGAACAAACATGATATGGAGCTCTGGAAATATCATGTGGTGCGATCAGACACTCAGAAGGAGCACGCTGACCAACCACACTGTTACATCACCCTAATAGGACCAGGCAAACGAAGCAATCCTCAGTCTAAACCATATGATATAATCATATATCAACGTATTGGGTTTTGTATCATTATTATTTGAAAACATAAATCCCTACGGACATAGGATACCCTAATTAAATTCTTATTGAATTTTTAAAAACAATTTCTATTTTTTTATATATTGCAATATCACATGTCTACTACAAAGAGTTCCTATGAAACCACCTTTATTTCAGCATCATGCACAAACTGTTACTTGAAAATTCAGTAGAAAAGCATTACATAAGAATTGATATCTTTAAAAAAATGTCTTAATTGGTATATTTCATGTAGTTATGACTGATTCAATTCATTTGAGAGATCTAAACACCTAACGCAGGTGATAATGGAATATTGCTCCAAAAACATGGGAAATTCACCTTATTTTTATTTGATTTGAATGAAAAGAAAAAAAAGTTAGTTAAATTGTGTTTCTTTATTCCCTTCATACTTACTTACATGCATTTTATTTAATTGTCCCTTTGTAAAATTACTATCGCAATTACTAGATTTTCTTTCAAAAAAAACCAAAATCATGCACATTACATATCTTTTGAAATTATCATTTTAGTTCTTTGTGAGGCGTCACGGCAATCCGTCCAATAATGTGACGTTAACTGCTGATACAATATCTTCACAAGAAACCTTGCATGTTTAATTACATTAATTTTAACAATTTAAAAATTTCAAACTTACATGTTAAACTTGAATATAGTTGAATTTTACATTATACTATAACTGTAAAGCTTTGGAGAGTTTTATTTTCCAACTGCTTTAAATGATTCACTGCTCCTTTCAGCATTGCGAGTCCAGGTTCGTCGGGTTGTATGACGATTTTGTTCTCAAAACATTTCTGAACTGCGATTTGAACTCTTTCGCTTTCCGAAAACCCACCCAATAAAATCACAACATTGACCTTCTCTCTATTGAAAACTCCTTAAAGATGTTGCTGGATTCTTTGCAGAGGCTTCTCGTAAAGATCATCCAGCTCGGCATTTTCTATTGTCATTTCTTGTCCTAATTTTGGTAGATGAAACCTTATCTCATCAATATTTGACTTTCTTATTTAACATTGAAATCCATCTATTAAATCCTGACTAGTCTTCATGTCAATTGGCCGTTCGATATTGTATTTGCACACAGAAAGTTCAGAAACTTCTTACTGACATAATTGCCTCCCGGGGGTCCGTTGTAGGGTATCAGTACCTTGTCTAGACCTTCATGGAAGTCTGATCGCGAATGCACTGTGGTCTCTGTGGTTTCCCCTAGAAAATTTGCACATCCATCTACACGTCCATCTACACTTTTGTGAAGGAAATTCAACGACAATAAAATTTTTGAATAAGAATGCATAGCTTTACACTTTAGTTTATATGACCTACCACCAATGTCAACTACCATATATTTATCAAGTTTTTCCAATTTCTGGAAAGAATTCTCCAGTTTGATGTCAGTATTTTCGTCACGTCTTAAGTGGTAGTACAAATAAGCAGCATGGGATTCCAAAATTATAGAGATTTGATTCGGTCCATGGAGCACCTGAGATAGTTTATGAAAAAAAAACAAGGAAGTCGGTCACCTTACAGCTACAGGATCATATGATATTTTTATAACACAACTCTGAAATGTAATGTACTACAATTGCTCAATTTCCAATAAGAAATAATTTTCTTCAAATAAAGAAACACAGTGTACCTCACTAAGAACATCCATTAGAAAGACTTTTGTTGAGGCCCAAAGTGTTGATAAAGTAAAACCAAATTTAAAGTTGCTGACTCGAACATATGCGAATTCCTCTCGAATATGTCTCATTGCGCGTTCAACCACGTATTTGGCACATCGGCTTAGAATAGTTTTAGCATCGACAGCTCTGCCCTCAGAGTCTACTATTGAAACATTTTTGTCTAGAGACTGAAAAAGACAGACACAGAAAATTAGAAAATATAACCTGACATAATAACTTCTTATTTTAAAATTCAAATTAGATAAAATTGACAGTTTTTAACAATTGTTAGCATATTTAGCTGTAACCAAAAATAAATAAATAAATAAACGTAAAATCATATAAGTCATATTGCAGTCATACGGAAATTCTAAAATGAGTTAATCTAATTACCTAAGACAGTTCTATGTAGTGAAATTTCTCGATATTGCTTGTACATTAAAAATATGTAACATTGGTTCAATTTTCAATTTTTGTTAATGATGTATTATATGTACATGTCCACAGTTTGAAATTTTTAAGAAGCTTGGAAGTGGCAATCGCAGGTGCTCTATATTCACATTGTACCTGATTCTCAATAAGTTGCCTTATTACACGCCCAAAGAAGATTAACTCTGCCGATATTGGAGCTGGATTGACCCAATGTAAGCATATTGTGAATTAGTTAGCAGCCACTAAGGTTATCCCTTGTTATGATTTGTTTGGATGAAAAATTGAAGCTAACAAACAGTGATGGATAAAGGAAGAGTAGGGCAAATACGGACCTTTGGACACACCAGATATAGGATCAGGTCCCTAGAAGGAATAAACATCCCCTGTTCACTCGCCTTAAGCCCAATATCTTGATCAGGTGAACGGAGTAATTCGTAGTCAACATTAGTATGTAATTAACGGCCTAACAATTGTTATGAACATGTCAGATACTGTAGCATTCAACCTAATGATAATTTTTAATTTATATCCTTATAACGGCTACAGAATTTCCGAAATGCTCTCTTAAATGAGAGTCTCGGGGGGAAATGCCATATGCAGACCATGCGTTAGTGTGTCGAGTGTTGATAATCATAAACAACATATGCAGATGATTATTTAATTAAAGCTACTTAAATATGAGATGTTAACGATTGAGAGGTTGAAGCTATCCCGTTGGTAATTAACCAAAAGGTTTTCTTCTCTCGTTTCTTAAGCACGCTATTGTATGAAAATTTTATTCCATGCACTCAGCATGGCAATAGATACCGTTATTGTGACTGAAACCATTGATTTACAAAATGAATTTTACATATATCATTCTTTTTGCATTTTTGCAATAGAAACTTATTAATAAAGCTGGCATAATAAAGGTCTCTCGAGTGATCAGAGAGTATATTGAAAATGTAAATCAAAATATTTGGAGATAATTTTATCCAGACTATGCTGCGCTTGTTAGGGGAAAATTACCAGTGATGAAGTGCAGAAAGCTATGTCTGGTATATGTAATTACAATGTTAAAAAACTGTATTTACTTAACATGTCTTCTTTGATAAAGCTGTTATGAAAGTTACCCAAGTATTTTATTAAAAGGGTAGGACAACGAACAGTACTCAATCTCGTTATTCCTATAGAAAATATAAATCGGAAAAATGGACAAACATGAACCCTTGGACACACCAGAGGTAGAAAAAGGTGTCTAGGAAGAGTAAGCATCTCCTGTCGACTGGTCACATTCGCTATGAGCCATATATCTTGATCAGGTAAACGAAATATTCCTCAGTCAGAATCTGTGTCACGAACGGCCTTACAATGAAACATGTCAGACAGCATTTGACCTAATGGATTGATTAGTTAATTGATATATTGTTTAACGTCCCGCTCGAGAATTTTTCACTCATATGGAGACGTCTTGATCTAGCGGAAGGGCCAGTATATTTGCCGATGAGGTACATGTAACTGAGCTGTCCTACATGCCAAACGACATTAAGGGCAGTCTATAAGTTCGAGGTAACCGAAGTAACTGTGAAATTATCTGTGTTTCACATATACATTTCATGGCATACATCTCAGATACTTCATATCCCGTTGTTATCTACAAGACACATTACATGACCATTAGATCAAATGCCGTCTGACGTGTTTCACACCAATCTTAGGTCGTTCTTGGTACCCTGCTTCTGATTTCTGATCACGATGTAGGGCTTACGGCAGGCATGACGAGTCAACAGAGGATAGTCTAAGCACCTGATCCCTCCTCTGGTATGACCAGGGGTCCGTGTTTACCCATCTCTCTGATTTATGTTTTCTATAGGAATTACGAGATTCACCTTATAACCGGGAGGTCGTGAGTATGTCCAGGGTCCGTGTTTACCCTATTCTTAATTTTGAATTACTGATAGGAATTATGATATTAATCACGGTTTGTTATCTTCATTTTTAATGACACAAACAGAAAAATAATTGTTAGTTCTTTCAGCTCTTCCAATTTTGTTTGTATTTCGGATTTCCAACATGTTTTACTTGAACACCACAGAAGAGACATTATTTGTCGAAATGGGCATCTAGTGCATCAAAATTGGTACCGTTTATGTTTTATGTTATACATGCAAATGAAAATGATGCATTTAATTTAAATGGTATGAACAGCACTAAGAACACCCAATACCTAAAAAAGTGTTGGATTCACAAGGTGGATACAATGTCAAATGCGAAAAGATATAATATAATGCACTAAAATGATCAACGACACGAGAAAATAGATAAAATTTTCTGGACGACCTGTCCTTTCCTCGGGGCAAACGAACGTTGTACGCAAGATAATCAACTGTATCCATCTCGTAAAGGAGGAAGCATGTAGCCATGAGGAGGAAACAGGTAACCATGAGGAGTAAACAGGTACCCATGAGGAGGAAACAGGTAACCCTGAGGAGGAAACAGGTAACCCTGAGGAGGAAACATTGTGCAGAAAGCCCTCTCTATCAATTATCTTACCTTTGCTTTGGTTTCATAAATGGAAGTGATGAATTGTTCGAAGTAATAAAAGTTTTTTGGCATCCTCTGTACCTTGAATATTTGCATACCGTTCTTTAGCCCTCCATCCAAATGAATGAAACGTGAAGTCCGCATTCAGAAGAATGGCTGTGGGTATTTTCTCAAGAACACCATATTTGTTTTGAGTCAAACTATACATATACGCTGTTTTCGAAAGTGAAATATCCGAGAAAGCATAACTTGACTAGGTCGACAACCACAACAAAAACATCGCTTCTTGTCGGTGGTTTTAAATCAATATCTATGTAGATTTTTTTTTGCAATAATGAAAACCTCACGTCTACGATAATACAAATCCTTACTTGAAATATATACATTGTATATTTTCTTGAAAGCAGAAAACTTAAGAATAGAACTAATTGTATTTATATCTTAAATCGTTTTTCGTGCTTTCTGATATAGAAAAGCTATATCTAAATATTTAAAGACTTTCTGAGACCAGGTTCGTTCTCTTTAAATAATATATACTCCATGTGTAAATGAAACAAATTATACGATAGTCAATGTTCTGCATCGTTTTGAATCGATATAGACACAAAATATTTTCCTTTGATTTACTCGTCTTTTATTCAAATATTCGTCAACCATTATCATGACAAATGCCCACCTCCTGATTCATTTTTTTTCTTAAATGTCTTCAATGGAAATGGAGAGATCCTTCTTTTCCAAATCGTACTGAAGTTGTTCCAGTAAGGGCTCAAAAACAATGATATCTGATAATCTTGTCTTCATTTCATCATGTTTCATATCGTGTTGAAATCTCAGAAAAGATTTTCTGTCAGCAAACTCCAAATCAAATATAATTGAACCGCGTGAGCACGTCCATCTGTTAACGTTGTAGTGTTTTTTACTTGACGAAGAATGTCAAGAAAACGTTGCAACACTTTTTATGTGTCTTATAGTCGCTTTTGTTTTTGTTTGTTTCTTTGTTTGTTTAAAGCCGCCTGAGCAATTTTTCAGCTATCCGGCGGCTGTCACCATTACCAAAGTTTACTTTGAGAACGTAAAGATAAACAGTAGCCAATCCTTTAAATTCGACGAAGCTGTTTCGTTTGTCAATTGTAATAAACGTGATCGTGCCTACAATACATATTTAGCGGCATATTCTGTTTCAACCAAGACACGAATTTTATAAAATTAAATTATGACAAATTTTAGCTGTTTATATCATTCAATCAAAAACATTTTTCTTTGTTTTTTAACTTGCCTCAGTATATTTCGATCTTGATTTCATTACTGTCAGTTCCACCCTTCATATTTTCAACATAGAGTCTGTAAACCCCACAATCTCTGAAGCCTATATTGTTTATAACCAGGGTAGGCTTCTGATGATTGTAACTACTCCCTTTGTATTTTCCTCGATTAAGATTCAATTTCTTAGTCTTGGCTATCCCCTTTTTGCACCACTGTAACACATCTGATTTTGGATAAGACTTGACTTTTCCTTGTAGAGTTGTTGTCTGCTCAAGTGAAAATATTCTATTTACTTTCACACTTACGTTTAGTTTCGGACTGTTCATCTATACTTACTTTCCCTTTCTACTATACTTTCACACTTACGTTTAGTTTCGGACTGTTCATCTATACTTACTTTCCCTTTCTACTATACTTTCACACTTACGTTTAGTTTCGGACTGTTCATTTATACTTACTTTCCCGTTCGTACAGTAAAGCTAAACTCCTTTTTCTGCTTGATTCGATATCTTTTAAACTTTCATCAACTGCATCTTTATCCAAATTCAGATATTTAATTTCCTCTATTTTGGGGTCGAGTACACAATCTTTGTAATGCTTCAGCAGTGCACATATTATGTACTGCATGAAATGAGACATCACAATGGATATATATATATATATATATATATATATATACATATATACTGAAAAATGTAAATCGTTTGAATGTCAGGGTGCCCCCCGCCGTGGAGTTCCTTTAAGACACGACAACGAATGATTTGAGAATAATAACCCGAATTCTGCAAAGTAAACATTCCTAATAAATCGAGATTTCATTTCTGCGGATAAGTATGCCCTCAAGACTTCACTCGTGTTATTTGCGTATGGTGGCCATCCTGATGCAGTCATTTCACAAACTACTTTCAGAGTAGTATTCTTTACTGTTTCTCTCTGAATTTCCTTACTACGAACACGAAGGCTCTCAAGTAGCTGAACCATCTACAGTTCCGTTACATCATATGCTTCTTCATTCAGTCCTTCGCTTTCAGTTGGAACTGGAAGTCTTGAAAAAGCAGTTTTATACCCAATATAATATTTGAAACCGGATAAGAAGAGCGCATACCTCTGCAGTCTTGCTAAAGTATTCACAGGGCATCTTTTCTCAGGATGGAGTATAGATACTAGAAGCTGGTGATCAGTCACTAGAGGTGAACGTTGTCCATATATGAAATTCCTTCACTCCCCATACCAATTCTAGTGCTTCTTTATCAATCTGCGCATATTTTTTCTCTGCTTGACTAAGTGATCTAGATGCAAACGCGATTGGCCTTTCAGAACCAAGGAGCATCGTACGAGAGAACACAGCTCTAAGACCATACAATGAGCCATCTGTTGCTAGTGTTACGGGTTTCTGAGGATCATAGTGGACAAGGTCTGACTTCACAATTTCTTTGATTTTCTGAAATGCCAGTTTGCATATTTCTGACCGAATGAATTTAGAGAAGGTTATATAATGGTGCGGAGTGTGCATCCAAGTCCTCATATGATGCGTCCATAATAATTTACAAGTTCCAGGAAGGCTCGGAGTTCAGACACGTTCTTTGGTTCTGGGACCTTTATTATGGCCTCAATTTTCTTTTATGTCCTGTGCAGTCCTTCTGCATCTATAACATGGCCACAAAATTCAATTTTGTTTTTCATAATCTCACTCTTAGCGACATTTGCCTTTAATCCATAGCGATCAAGTTGTTTCAAAACTTGTCTAAGTTTTCCAGATGTTCCTTATCCGCTCTCTCGGTAATGATCACATCATCCATATTGCAGCGTACTCCTATTTTCTTGTAAAACTATCCATGGCTCTCTGTCATATTGCTGGGGCAGAGGTTATTCCGAACATAAGTCTCTTATACTGGAACAGTCCACGGTAAGTGCTTATTGTTAGATATGGTCTGTCCTGTTCCCTCACAGTATTTTGTAGATAGGCGTTTTACAAATTTCGTAAACTTTTGTCCCCCTGTCAAACTTAAAAATATGTCTCCAATCCTTGGCAGTGGTTACTGGTCTACATCAAATGCAGGATTAACTGTGACCCTGAAATCACCGCAAGCTCTCATAGATCCACCTTATTCGGAATAGAAACAATGGGGTAGCCCATTCACTGTGTTCTACCTAGCTCATGTTCCAGCTTTGATAAGGCGGTCCAATTCCTGGTCGTCTTTGAGGCGCAATGTATATAGTACAACTCGAGCTTTGCAAATAATGGGTGTTGCAAACTCCTGTATTCTTGTAGATATTGTCCTTCAGCATACCTAGATCGTCAGTGAACACATTTTTGTATCTCTCAAGCACTTCGTTTACACTTTCTTTGCTCCCTTGTCGACTACATATACAATTACATGTTGCTGTTGATCATCCATTTTTACATCGACTGAACATACACCCATATGCGGATGTCTTCTCCCGAGTATGTTTTAAGGTTTATTTCAGCGTTTGTCAACCTCACGTTCGGAAAACCTTGATGGTAGGCTTTGCTATTGATAACCGAAATTGATGATCTTGTGTCCAGTTCCATAGGGAAATTCTTTCCATTAACATGGAACTCTATACAAATTGCGTCCTTACATCCTCCTATAGTGTAGACTTTTAGTGAAAACATTGGTTCATAATCATCAGACACTTTCATTTTGTGCACATTTTTCCTGGGTTTTTGTTTTTTGTTTTTTTTGGTTGTTTTTTTTTTGCGCTGGTTTCAGAGAAGATAGTTTTGAAAGACAAACGTTGTATGTGTCCCCTTTTTTCCTATTTCCTACATGTTTCCTGGATGAATCTGCAAGAATCCGAGACATGGTTTCCAATGCACTGATAACACTGCTGGGCTGCCGTAGATTTTTGACGACTTATTTTTCTTGTCCTTAGGCGTGCTAAGCTTGTTGATACCGGACGTACAGGAGATGTGTTTCCCTTGTATCTCTATGGCATCATTTATCGCTGTCTCCATCGCAATAACAATGTCGAGTGCTTCTTGGTATATGAGCTCTTGCTCTGATAAAAGTTTCTTTTGAGTTTGTTCGTTTTGTAACCCACAAACAAACCTGGCCCTTAATGTGTCATTTAGAACGCCTTTAAACTAACAAAATTTACTTAGTCTTCGAATAGCAGCAATATACTCACGGACGCTCTCCTTCTTGTCACGTTTTCAAATGTAAAAGTTAAGATAACTAACAGTACCCTATCTTGGAATTCCTATTACAAACACAAATCAGAGAGATGGGCAAACACGGACTCTGGACATACCAGAGGTGGGATCAAGTGCCTAGAAGGAGTAAGCATCCCCTGTCGACCAGTCACACCTGCCGTGAGCCCTAAATCCCGATCAGAAAAACGGAGTAATCCGCAGTCAGAATCAGTGTGCCAAGAACGGACAAACAACTGGTATGAAACACGTCAGACAGCATTTGACCTAATGGAAAGTTGTACTGGCAAACTAGATCGTTATAACGACCATAAGATTTACGAAGTGCTGACTTTGACGAGATTGTACAAACCCCTGTGACATCAACTTTTTTGTCAGTATCCTGCTTCGATTAAAAAAAAAAAAAGACTGAATCTTTCGACAATTACTAATGTTTTCGGTGAATAATGGTCCTTTAATGCTTTTGTGAGTTCTTGATAATTCTTAGACTTTGGTAATTCGGGTACTGTTAAGTCTCCTTAAAATACACATGAGGCGCAGTAGCGTGAAAACGTTTTGTTGTTTTCCACTTCGTTTGCCGTGAAGTAATTATCTAACCTTTCTCCGTAAATCGAGAACGTTTCGATTGTAAGATCGAACACGTCGAGTCTTCTTGAACGATCCGTGGCCATCCTCGTCGCCAGATATGTTGTGTATTTAATCGAATAAATGAGATTTAAAATACAAAATATCTAATACGGTAATATATACGTCGTATAACATACAAAACCAAATCGTATGAATGTAGAAATCCGGAATATTACAATATGTATTGTAATACTCATTGTACGTGAATAGCTTTGTTTTTGTTATTGCTTTTGTTTTTTTGTTTTTTGTTTGTTTGTTGTTTGTTTTTTGGGGGTTTTTTTTTTTGGGGGGGGGGGGGGGTTCATGGCTAAAATAGGTAGCATAATGTTAATCAAAAACTAAACTGGAAGGGGTACCTCTCGTCACCCATAAATGTAATACATGTAATAATATGAAGGAAACCTTTGATCACTCATAAATGCAACGGTTATACGAGGGTTACCTTTAGTACGCCTTATTGTATATGTCGTGTTATTTCACATCAAAGAAAAGTGTGGCGACATTTCAGCGTATGGATGACATTAAGTCACACTTGTTTACATTTCTACATCTATTTCAAATACATAGTCGAGTAACAAGAAGAGTGACCAAATGACCAACCACCTGCAATGTCCGAAATTAAAAGCTGGGGATAACAAATAGTGATCAGTCTCATAATTCCTATAAGGAATACAGAATTAAGAGCTGGGCAAATTGAATTTGGACTGCGACATGTACCTCTGAAAGATCAGTCCACCTCTCCGGAAATGGAGTAGACGATAGGGGGGATATGTCTTCTTTTACTATATATTCGTAATGTAATCGAATTCTTTCAATATCATATATTAATACGATGTTGTCGGATGTATTTTCCCATCCTTCAGAAGGGTTCTCAAAATCATGCATATTCTTTGGAAGCGTACACATCACGGATACATCCATACGTTTCCAGTTCTCTGTACCTATCAACGACAAAGTACCATGGCTACATGAAATATTATACGTTTATTTAATGAAAAGGTAAAGATATTAAACAGTGATCAATCTCATAACTCCTATAAACAATACAAAATTGAGAGAAGGGCAAACATGGACCCCTTGACATACCAGGTGCCTAGGGATCAGGTGCCTAGGAGGAGTAAACGTTCTCGGTCGACTATCACACCCACGTTAGCCCTATATCTTGATCAGTTAAACAGAGTAATCCGTATACAAAATCAGTGTACAGAACAACACACCACGTTGATAATAAATAATAATACCATATTTATACAGCACCCTTTTCATACATTTTGTACGCTCAGAGGTGCTTTGCAATGCATATATACCTAACTACAGAATGCTATACACATAATACATAGAAAATAAAACATTAAAAAGCAATTAGATACAAAAGGCGTTATCACGTGTAAATAGCTAAAACATGAAAACACAAAATACCATAAATATGTTTAATAAGAATAAACATCAGTCTTTGTTATATTATTTTACAATAGATATTTTTGGATGTTAAAGAAACCCTACGACACAATTATCACACCACATTTATGTTAAAGAACCTACGATGTACAACACAATGCTCACATCACATTGATGGTAAAGAAGATATACAACACAATGCTCACATCACATTGACATTAAAGAACCTACAACACAATGATCACATCACATTGATGTTAAAGAACACCTACATTAGTGTTAACGAAAACTCATAACACAATGATCACATCACATTGATGTTAAAGAATTTGAATACCTTTGAAAAGTTGGTCCATCTGTGATCTGGAACATAGGAAACTAATTACTTCTTTGTTTTCTTCCAAATATTTCCTCCGTGACGGTGTTGCCTTCCTCTCCAGAACATATTTGAGTGTTTCGCCGGCCAGAAGAATTAATCGGAAGTACCTAGTAACTATATAGCATAACAAAAACGGTTTACATTATAAGTAAAGGTTGAATCACATGTATTGTCATGTATATTTCTAATGTCCCTTACATGATTTTAATCACATGATTTTAATCATGTAGAATACGCTGTCACCTGAAACAACTATCATTTCACACACAAGTGGCGTGAGAAACTGCGTAGCTTCTGTATTTTCGTTCAATTTAGTTTTAACCGTTTGAAATTTATTTCTTCAACGTTAACCGAAGTAAATATGAAAAGGGAAATAACTCGTCCATTAACAGTATATAAAAATTGATGGCTACCACTGACTGTGTACGAAAGATGTGTGGTCTTCACATGTTCGATGTAAACCATGATACATGATGCATGTAATACTGGAAGAAAACATATGGGCTACAGTGAAGCCTTTGGCCTTAACTAAGATGTGAAGCGTTGGATAGTGCCCTTCCTCCAGTAGAGGGTTTCTCCCGAGAAATATACACTTCTTGCCATAAAAGAAGCTATTCTGATACATGACATTCTGATTTTGTTTTTTTTTTAAATTTAAAGTACGGAAGAATAGTTTGATGAGAGAAAAAGAAATTTCGATTATCATTATCCATTGTAACAATGTTGAAATTCAAATACTGGGATTATGTTTAGGTTAAAACGATTTGGAATATACGTCACAGCCTTTCAGTAAACTAGATGTCCCAGATGAAAAGAAAGAAATTAATATGCAATTCTAACCTCTGTTAAATTCTGCCTTGTAGGGCTTACTCTCTCCTTTTTCGACTGCATTATCAGCCTTCGTCCATGAAATCCAGTTTATTAATTCTCAGCACTGGATCATATTTGATATCAGTAATACTCCCAGTGTACTTTTCCAGACTGATGTTTATTTCTTCCTTTTTCCCGTCGACAAGTGTCCAAAATGAAATTTTCTTTGTTGGTGGAGTTGAAATTACGTGACCTTTCAGCTCCAACGTACCTCCCAAACACACGTACGCTGTTGGTTCCTTCATGTAGACAGCTGGGAGATCTAAAACATGACATAAATAAAAATTTCCCCGTCATCAAATGAAAATAACAAGCAGTGATCAATCTCATAAATTAACTAAAGAATACAAATATAAAAGAAGGGCATTTAAGGACCCACGGACACACCAGAGGTGGGATCAGTGCCTAGCAGGAGTACACAATTCCTGGTGACTTGTCGTATCCGCCGTAATCCCTTTATCTTGATCAGGTAAATAAAGTAATATGTAGTTAAATTAAGAACAGCCAACCAATTGATATGAAACACGTCAGACAGCATTTTAGTAAGTGATGTCTTGTATTTGCGAAATGCTGATAGCAAAAATTGATCATTTACTCGTTAGATATATATTTAAGACCTAGCCTTTGTATATATGCTTTAATTTTCTTTCAGAAGTTTCAATACTTCTAGTTGATATTTATAGACATTTGAAATTAGCAGTTATTAGTTGGATCAACCCCTCGTATCCATCAACCAATTTTTTATGCTTTATTCTGTGTATATGTTGCGCTTTCTGGGGTTCATTTTATGTTTTTGTTTTGTTTGTTTGTTTGTTTTACGTCCCGTCGAGAAATTTTCACTCATATTGAGACGTCACCAGCTGTAGGTGAAGTACCACAAATTTAGACCTATGCTTAGCGCTCAGGGCCGTAGCAGTGAGAGTTCTTTAGCGTGTCATCGCCTACCGTGACACGGGACCTCCGTTTTTAAGGTTATATCCGAAAGACCCGTGATTCTCACTTCTAAATGCCGAGCGTTTGGCGAAGGAGCAATCACTACCTATTTTTCGTCTTAGGTTTGACGCGGCCATGGCACGAGCGGGACTCGAACTCACGACCTCCCGGTTACGAAGCGAACGCTCTAACCACTGAGCTACCGCGACCGGTGGGGTTCATTTTAATGACAGAAACAAGATAAGAAATTACTCTGCAACCCCATTCTTATTGTTCAAAATTTCCCCAAATGTTCGTTACCTTCATATTTTAAATGTGTTTGTTAATTTACTAAAATTTTAACATATTTTATCTTTATAAGAATTACCTCCAATAACTTCTAAAGACAATTGATTGCTAAGTCTCCCTCCCTCTCTACTCGATATATAGTAGAGTCCTGTGTCACCAAAGCTAGCTTTTTTATAACAAGTGTTGATCGACGCTCCTCAATCGTGCTTTCAATGTAGTTTGCCATTTTGAGGTTCAGTCGCCTTGTTGTCGCCCGGAATTGCGATTCTTTAACAAGGCACCATTCAATATCTGAGGCTGTTAATCTTTCTGAAACCATGATTACTTTATCATCATAAAAATGTTCCTTCGTTCGTAATTTAAATTCTATCGACACGGAGTAGTCTATAAAAGAAGTTTAAGAATTTGATTATTTAACTGATGGATGTATGTTGATGTAATATCTGCCATATGTCGACTGCTTGCACATATTTATTGGCGTGAAAGTACTTGTTTGTTAATTAATTTTCAAGTGACCTCACTTTTATCATTAAATATTCCTTGTTTATATCCCGTGCTTATTAGATATATAGACCATTAATTATTTATAAGGTGTTCACGTAAATTTCAAATCAAACAAGAGCATGCTAACAAAATTCTCAAAATATCGTCATACCAACAGCGTATCAAATCTAGACAACAAGGTGTCCCTGTGCAATCAAACAAGAACGTATTGACAATAATCTGAAAATATCATCGTTAGACAACAACATATGTAGTAAGTTTAGACAACAACACACCAAGTTTATTTTTTCCGTGATCTTTTGTCACCGCCTTGATTCTTTCTTCTGCTTGCTTTATTCTATTTTCAGTATGTCCTATGTCAGTCAGAAGACGACTCAGTACATCGTATTTTCCAATCTCAAGGAGTTTTTTTTCTCCTCCAAATGATACAAATACCATACAATTGGACACGTACGATGTAAAGGAGAGCTGTTAATATTTCTGAATGCCAGCTTCCATTTTGTAAAATTTCTTTCCCTTTCATCTTTCTTCGATGAATCCAAGTACTCTGTAATGAGATCACTCCGGAGTTTGTTGTGAATTTCAAACGGGTCTGAATTTTCCATTATGATGACATGCCGTGAGGGTCCCTTCCGCGAGGGTCCCTTTCTTTATCAACTGTATAGTATTACTACCTATATGTCATACATCACGCTGCAATGATCCTATAATCACCCCCATTGAAGGAGCTACTATGACATACACACTTTGTATTTATATGCAAGACCCTTAAACTGTGTCAGTAATTAACACACTTCAGGTTGTAACTGGAGTCCAGAACTGATTAATTGATTGATTTTGTTTTCCGCCACACCTAACATTTTTTTTTTCAGTTATCTGGTCGCGTAAAGTTTTTATTATTGGTGGAAGAAAGAACCCAGATACAATGTATCACCGAAAATAAACTGGCAAACTTTGTCACATATATCGGCGTGAGGGAGAATCGAACCCGCGCGGACTAGATGTGAGAGGCCTTGTGAGTTTGAGCGCGATGCTCTAACCACTTGGTTACGGATCCTTCCAGAACAAACTAGTGAAATATTTTGAGGTTTTTAAAGAGTAAGTTCTTAACATCTTCAATAAATGTTTTACCGAATATGTTTTATATTTCCAACCATAAAGAGGCTTTACCATTTATCTTTGCATATTCATTGGAACTGTACACAATCAACTGGAGACTTAAATGCAAATCATGGTCATTTGTCATCCGCTTCGTAATATTCACAGCCCTTACGCTCACTACTACACCGGTGGAATGGTGAATGAACGCTGAACGGGTTTAATGAGAGCCCAAACACCAAATTATTTGAATGGGGCGGTTCTCAGCGACAACGGAACGATCCTTATCGAGAGTGGAACGCTTTAAGATTGAGAACGAACAGCTTGGGTCGGGAAGGGAATGTTTTGACTAAGATGGGAATGAACGGATTTAGTTAGTTGGTTGTATGAAAAGGTAAAGATAACGAACAGTGATCATTGTAATATCATTATAGCAGGTATGACCGACAGTGCGTGCTTACTCCTACGGCACCTGATCCCAACTCTGGTATATCGTGGGGTCCGTATTTTTCCCCTCACATAATTTTGTATTTGTTATTGGAATTACAAAATTGGTCACTGTTCGCTATCTTCACCTTTCACACAGACGGACGCATACATGTTGATTTAAAAAGGTCATCTGCATGAGTTCTCAAATATCGCTTCGACCATTTCCATGTTCTATGATGTCTTGCTTTTTATTGTTTAATTTCATTGATGAAACCGGTCGCGGTAGCTCAGTGGTTAGACCGTTCGCTTCGTTACCGGGAGGTCGTGCCATGGCCGCGCCAAACCTAGGACGTAAAAGTAGGTATTGATTGTTCCTTCGCCAAACGCTCGGCATTTAGAAGCAAAAATCACGGGTCTTTCGGATATGACCTTAAAAACGGAGGTCTCGTGTCACGGCAGGCGTTGGCACGTTAACGAACCCTCACTGCAACGGCCCTGAGCGCTAAGCATAAATCTAAATTTGTGGTACTTCACTTACACTTACAGCTGGTGACGTCTCAATATGAGTGAAAAATAATTCTCGACAAATAATCAATAGTCATTGATGAAAATGTTTCGGGAATAGAAATGTGTGAAAGGGTTGTATAATGGATAGCTGAACAGTATACTCATTGACATCTGCAGCAATTATTGATGCTATTTTTAGACTTGGACTTCTCCCTAAAAAGGGATTTGATCCCAAACTCACGTTGTCCAATTTGCAAAATGACGGCTGATTAAGTATCTATTGTCAGCGTTCGATGGATTTTATCCACTTGCTAATCTTCAAATTTAAAGTCATCATTTTGAATGCGCAAATACATGTCTTATACAATTCATTTTAAAATATATTATTTCATTGACGGAATACCATGCCAGCCGTCTTCAATAGAGATATCTACAAATATCATCAATAATTATGCAAACATATATGGAAAGTATATAATTTTCAGAAATTATTACATCGATGTTTTCATAATATGAGCATCCAAATCGACATTAAATACTTAACATACATAACATTCCAAACATATTTTATCCATTATTCAAGGAATACTATTTGTTTGTGTATGTAAGTGTATCAAGGAATACTATTTGTTTGTGTATCAAGGATTACTATTTGTTTGTGTATCAAGGATTACTATTTGTTTGTGTATAAGGATTACTATTTGTATGTGTATCAAGGATTACTATTTGTTTGTGTATCAGGGATTACTATTTGTTTGTGTATCAAGGATTACTATTTGTATGTGTATCAGGGATTACTATTTGTATGTGTATCAGGGATTACTATTTGTTTGTGTATCAAGGATTACTATTTGTTTGAGAATCAAGGATTACTATTTGTTTGTGTATCAAGGATTACTATTTGTATGTGTATCAAGGATTACTATTTGTATGTGTATCAAGGAATACTATTTGTTTGTGTATCAGGGATTACTATTTGTATGTGTATCAAGGATTACTATTTGTTTGTGTATCAGGGAATACTATTTGTTTGTGTATCAGGGATTACTATTTGTTTGTGTATCAAGGATTACTATTTGTTTGTGTATCAGGGATTACTATTTGTATGTGTATCAAGGATTACTATTTGTTTGTGTATCAGGGATTACTATTTGTTTGTGTATCAGGGATTACTATTTGTTTGTGTATCAAGGATTACTATTTGTTTGTGTATAAGGATTACTATTTGTTTTTTGTATCAAGGAGTACTATTTGTTTGTGTATAAGGATTACTATTTGTATGTGTATCGAGGATTACTATTTGTATGTGTATCAGGGATTACCATTTGTATGTGTATCAGGGATTACTATTTGTTTGTGTATCAAGGATTACTATTTGTTTGTGTATCAGGGATTACTATTTGTATGTGTATCAGGGATTACTATTTGTTTGTGTATCAGGGATTACTATTTGTTTGTGTATCAGGGATTACTATTTGTATGTGTATCAAGGATTACTATTTGTTTGTGAATCAAGGATTACGATTTGTTTGTGTATCAGGGATTACTATTTGTTTGTGTATTAAGGATTACTATTTGTTTTTTGTATCAAGGAGTACTATTTGTTTGTGTATAAGGATTACTATTTGTATGTGTATCAAGGATTACTATTTGTATGTGTATCAGGGATTACTATTTGTTTGTGTATCAAGGATTACTATTTGTTTGTGAATCAAGGATTACTATTTGTTTGTGTATCAAGGATTACTATTTGTATGTGTATCAAGGATTACTATTTGTATGTGTATCAAGGATTACTATTTGTTTGTGAATCAAGGATTACTATTTGTTTGTGTATCAAGGATTACTATTTGTATATGTATCAAGGATTACTATTTGTATGTGTATCAAGCATTACTATTTGTTTGTGTATCAAAGATTACTATTTGTTCGTGTATCAAGGATTACTAAATGTCTATGAGATAGCGTGGGGGTAAACCTCATTTCGAACTCGTGCTAGTCGACTTGTAATCGAACGGAAAGTTTTAACTCTACGATGTATTGTGACACCTGAACTCTACCCGAATAACCTTGCCACCTACGAGGGTTATTGTAGTAGTAATATGGCGGCCCAGTAATGGTATTGCGATGTGTCAATTTTCAAACGATGGATGTGATTGGCTGGGGTATCATATACAAGAGTAAAAAAGAACATTGGAATATTTACCTACGAATTAGACAATGCCATGTAGGTATGTAGTCGTGTATGTACATAAATTAGAATTTGCTAATTCATTGAAAATCTAGTCGGCGCGGGTTCGATTCTCGCTCGCGCCGATATATGCGAGAAAGTTTCTCCAATTTACTTTCGGAAGGTTGATGGTCTCTTCCCTGGTACTCTTTCCGCCACCTACAAAAACTGGGCGCCAACAGTTAACTGAAAAACTGTTGAGTGTGGCGGAAAACAAAACAAATCAAAGGCCTGAGGGGCCGCAAATGCATCGAGTGCAATATTATATACATTATTGGGTTCTCAATAAATTCAGAGGGCAGGTAAATAAGAGAAAGTAAGAGAAGAAATGTGCCACAGGAAACATTTCCTCATGTTTAAGTACAGAAATAAAGCATTACAATCATTTGTAAAATGTCAGCAAATTATGTTTATTTACATAAAAAAAAATAGAGAGAGGTTAGACTGAAGTTGCTTATCCTAACAAGTTCATACATGTCTCCTCCTCGTTAGATAATATCCCCTCAAGACTAGTTACTTTACAAAGGCTATAATAAATAAATTGAAATTGCAGATGAAAAATGCTTAAAAGAATATCACTGCTTCAGAGTGAGACCACTTGTTAGTAGAACTTGTATCTTCTGTTCATGTATGATGTAACAATTATACGGTATTAACTCTCGGTTTTCAATAATGTCCAACATTTCAAAAGTTCAACGTAATATGTAGTAAGGTTATTAGCATTCTGAACAAGATTAAATTCCCAATGAATGCTACCTAGCCTGGGTTTCTTCGCAAAATAACCCGTTATTTTAGTCGCGATACACACGCTACTTTCGTTTTGCCTAATTGAAAATCGGGATTACCGAAAATAAAACTGGAAATAGTCTTTGTGTTTTTGGAATAGGAACCGAACCGTGACAATGGACTATCCAATTTAGTATTCATCTGTTTCTAATGATCTGAAATAAGGATTCTTGGTGAAATTATGAGACTATAGATATCAATGATAACCAAATTTGAGCAGGTTACTTTGTAAATACTTAATAATATTGTACGACACAAATTTCGCGGGAAAATCTGTTTCGAAGTAAATCCATCCGCGAATAATGAACTTTTCTTGCCAAACTATTGAACAAAGATACAATAATAAACAACGAATCAACAACGGAAATGGTATTGTTCCTTTCAAATATGAATTAAATTCAATGTTTCAAAGTCTTCAATCGTAAGAAACGTTCAATACCAATAGGCATTATTTGATTTTGCCCGTTGAGATGGGAAAGGCGGTGAAGTGGCAAAATTTTGCAAGAAGGCTCTCGAGCAAGCTCGACGCATTAAAAAAACCAAAAAAATTAATTGAAAAACAAGAGACCCATGGGCCACATCGTTCACCCGAGTCACCTTTGCCCATATTAAAGATATTCATTATATATTCGCAAATAAAACTTTGATCCCCTTTTGCGGCTCCCAACCTACCCCTGGGGGTCATGAGTTTAAAAACGTGAATCTGCACTATGTCAGAAAGCTGCCATGTAATTTTGAACTTTTCTGGCTTAGAGGTTCTCGAGATTTTCAAATAACCCCATTCTATTTTTGTGATTATCTCCCCTTTTAAGAGGATATGGCCCTTCATTTGGATAAAATTGAACTCTCTTTACCCAAAGATGATTTGTACCAAGTTTGATTGAAAATGGCCCGGTGGTTCTTTAAACATTGTTTTACTCTATTTTAATATATAAAACTTTAATCCCCTATTGTGGCCCCATTCACCCCTGGGGGACATGATTTTAACAAACTTCAATCTTTCACTGTGTAAGAAATCTTCCATATAAATTTGAACTCAATATACAAATGGTCCTTGAGAAAACTTTGATATAACTCCATCCTCTTTTTGTGATTATCTACCGTTTAAAGGGACAAGACCCTTCACTTCAACAAACTTCAATCCCCTTCACCCATGGATGATCTGTACCTAGTGATTGACATTGGCCTGCTGGTTCTGGAGAAGTTTATCAAAATTTTTCTAGTATTTTTTCATCATTTTGCTATTATCTCCCCTTGGAAAAGGGCACTGCCCTTCATTTGAACAAACTTGAATCCCTTTCACCCCAAGGATGCTTTTTGCCAAGTTTTATTGAAATTGGCCCAGTGGTTCTGGAGAAGATAAAAATGTGAAATGTTTACAATGCTGACACCAGCACCACCAATGGCGTACAACGGAAAGTTTTGATCAGAAAAGCTCACGTGCCTTCGGCTCAGGTGAACTAAAGTGTAAATTATCATTCATTTCCAACATGGAGCACCCTTTGAATACACTGAATAATCTTTTTTTTTAAATTCTTTGCCTTCTCATGCATAAAGAAGGTAAACAAAGTAAAGCATCTGCCGATTTCTTGCAATCCTTACCAGTACGACAGATTCTTCTCCATGTCTAGGATTACAATGCACATGGTTCTACCATGCATGGATCATATACCCACATTAAAAAACAAGATGAACCTAAATTCCGTCTACACAACGATGCTTTCATTTAAATTTGACTTGCTGTGCTTTAGCTGTTCCAGAGAAGATTTTAAAATATTTCCTACCAGGTCGTGACGATTCAATGGTAGAAAATCCACTTCATGACTGGGAAGTCACAGGTTCCAGCCCCGCTTATGCCTTGGTCTTGACAAACCTCCGAATAAAAATAGCAGACTTCTCCTTTACCAAACGTTCTGCATTTAGAAGCAACCATCACAGGTCTTTCAGAGACAAAGATCAAAATAAAATTATATTAGAACTGTTCTTTTCAAAGAATCATGTAACATTCCCAACAAAATGTAAAACTTTCTGTTAAACATTACACCTATTGAATAAACCATCAGTCGATAATGCACTTCTGTATACCCTACATGTATACCTATCTGCCTTACACATTTTTATGGCAGCATATTCAGAATACTTGTATAATATGCTTTTACATCCATTGACAACATAGCTACATTCAGATGTCTTGCTATGCAAACCTGAATCCCTGAGTAGACAGCACACAACTTCAATCATTGTACATGGCATATTAAGTAAACACATTTGTCTCAATACAATGTCAACACACGCCAGATCCTCATTCAGAAAGAAACACAACGAATTTAGCACTTTTTTTAAATGAAACTTTCTGTTTATTCATTATTTTTTTTTGCCTTTTGTGACACCCACACTATACCAAAAAAGAAAAAGTACATACAATTACTGTGACATGAGATTAAATGTCAGATAACTGATAATTTGAGTGTATCTTGCAGAGGAATCACTTTACTGTTGTATACATTGTGATGGTCATAAAAGTCAATGATTCTCATAATTACTCTCGCACAATCAAACAATGATAGTTATAAACAGAACTATTATATATATATATATATATATATATATATATATATATATATTATATATATATATATATATATATATATATATATATATATATATATATCTCACATTTCAGTACGACAATTTCCCGTTCTACATATTCTGTAGATGTTTCTTAGAAAATTGTACCAACATAAAAACATGTTTATGTTATATTAATTACGATCTTCACTCTTGGAAAAAACTTTTCTTTTTTTTTTTTTAAATACACTCAGGACTACATACCAAATAACTTATGTACATGTGAGAAATTGCCCCACGTAAGATGCAGTCCATGCAAGAATCCAAAAACAAAAGCAAGATGTAATCAACATGATCAATAAGAATTACGATACAGGCGAGTGATATCTCTCAACACTCACATTGATCTGACTCACATGCCCATTACTATACATATGGAGCATCATAAAGTTTATGTTCTGTTTAAGCTACCCATTATTTGGCACTGACAAACATCTAAACTCAATTATCCTTTTCATTAAAGCAATACAAGCTGTAACTGAAAAAAAAAAACATTGAAGAACTAAGGGAACAAATAAAATAAACATTTGTGATTGAATATA
Organism: Ostrea denselamellosa; assembly: GCA_024699665.1. Lineage (NCBI taxonomy): Eukaryota > Metazoa > Mollusca > Bivalvia > Ostreida > Ostreidae > Ostrea > Ostrea denselamellosa. The sequence goes on along the minus strand of JAMZEH010000047.1, from coordinate 11,979,194 downwards.
TATAACATCATTAACTGAGAGTGTAAGTAATAAACTCATCGAAAGAGCAGAAAATGTCGATTCATCAATAATTGTCTTCCTGACCATAATTCCTGTTTGTAATCTCCAATGTGCATTGACCTCTGAGGTCAACAGTTCAGGACCCAGTTGTACAAAGGTGTACAGTTCACTTAAACTGACAGTTAATTTGTAGTTAACTCTTATATTTATATACATGTAGTGTTAACCAGACATCAACTGGTAAACAACTTTTGTGCAACTTGGTCTTGAAAAATGCTGATGAGAGGCACTGTGCTAGTGCCATATTTTAAACACGTCAGGAAGTAAATCTGACTAATTCTGCGAGAAAAAGACGAAAACAATTAGAGGTTAATGGATGGAATGAATATTAAAGATCATTTTAAACATGGAAACTAACGCAGATTTAGCTAAGATTATCTTGGGCCACAGGGTATTGAATTCATCCATACCAATTTTACACTACCTGGTTTCTTACCATTTTATACCATCATCAAAGTTTCATTTGAATGGTACATTTCCATCATTATTACTTATTTCACACTTGTAATATATCAAGGTCATTCATGACCACAATGTAATATAAATCATTAATAATTAATGTAGAGTTACTCACGTCAGTTTCCATTTTCGTATGACCTCTATCTCAGCAACTTAATTATGTTTGACAATTATCGTTACTGCGTCTTGAGAATACGACAATGGTGTCCGAGGCTATTAGTTACAATGGCAGGTATTAATTGGTGCATACTTACGTAGGTGAACAATACCATCAATTACAGCTTGTATTGCTTTAAATGTTTGAGTATTTTTTCCCCATTCCTGATTTATATCATGATTAAAAATGATTTTTATGAATGTTATAAAAATAAAATATAGCTCAAAAGTTACACAACTGTGGAAATGTCATGATGTTCAATCACGATACCCATAGAAGGAGATTAAACACATTTAGAAATATAACAATTGTGTTAAAGTAGCATCCTAAAACACGAAATGTGTGACATCAACATGATTGATGAATTACCAATCACACCATTCTTTCATGGACTGCTTCTCGTGCACACAAACACTATCTGGAAGTGCTTTTCTCCACCAAGTTGGTCCTCACAGTGCCTTTGATGTTCTTTCTACAGATTGGACATTTTGTGAGGGCAGGGGCACACTGGGGACAGGAGACCAGATGACCACAGGGTAAGAAAACGATGGAGACTTTCTCGTCCAGACAAATCTTACAGACAGTCAGGTCTTTTAACTCTTTGTTCTGCTGCTTCAGCACATCAGGATCAGCTGATAAAACACAAAACACAATTCTTAGTACTACACATAAAAAATTTCTCCTTAAATTACTGCCATTGTTTTTTATTCTTGAATATCCTGCACATTTTGCCAGCTTTCAAAGCATGTCTGACAGCAAATTATTCCAGACAAATAAAAGATGCATGCCCCTGAGGATGGTCAAATTTGACTTGGGCCTCAAATAATGACCTTGACCTTCATCACAGCTTTCATCATCTTTAAGATTTCTAAGAATGAAGTTTTGTACAATCCAAGGGTCTATTTGTTTTGCCATATCCAGAACTGATCGAGGATCTCGCCAGTATATCTCCAGCATCTACTCGCCATTTGCAAAATGGATGATGGAGATCTACTGGAGATTTCTGAACTGCAAACGAATAAATCAGGATCATTTGTATAGCTCTCCACCCAAATACAACCCTACAGCCATGACTAAGGTTCAAAGTTGTAAACATACAAAAAGGTAGCAAGACAGACACACAAAGAAATAGACTTACCAAAGTCAAAACATGTGCCTCCTGACCTTCCACCTTCTGCTGCTGTTTTTAGAAATGAACTTGGGATCCCCCTTGTAAAGCATGGTGTGTTTAGACACACTGAATGTGGTGTCAGCTTAAGAAGCAACAGAATTATTTTTCAAAATATACTTGGTATAAACATTGTAGGGAATATGTAGGTCATGTTAGACCTTGACCTTGAAAAACTATCATGGGGATCATGAGTTCCAAGTTTGATGATCCTAGCCGTATTCAGCCAAATAAACTTGAAAGTACAATTCTCAGGCCTGCACATTCGTTCTGAGGTTGTCGCATTCCTGATTTTATAAAAAAAATTTCAATCAAACAAAACGTTGGTAATGCCATTTAAGCACCGTTTTTATCTGATACCACAAGGTACTGACAGATGTACTGTGCCATACCATAATACAGTCGGTCCATCTACAACAGACATGGATTATTCCGAGACTTTCAAAAAATTACCGTTAGGAGCTGAGGATGCTGAGTTGCCATTCTCTTCATTGATTTTCAGATACTTTCTAATGTTCTCTTTAGTGAACGCTCCCCATCCTGATGAAAAAAAAAAAAAAAAAAAAGATTGGTATGGTAATTGTCAACTAAAGATGATATTTCAATAAGGGATTTGATTTTGTCATGGACATGTACAAGATTAGGTTATATATGTGATACATGGGACAGGTTAGAGACACACAGGTTTTGTTAGAATTTTCAGGGAGATTTCACATAAGCTCAATCATCACAGAAAAAAGAATTCTGTGAAGATTCTTGTGATTTTTCTATACTCTACAAGGGTGCAAATAGTTCATTCTTATTCAACAACAAATCTGCAATACATGAATTTTTTATGAACTAGAGAAAATTTAGCATGTATTATTCAAGTCCCACTATATAGTTTTCTTCTGAATGAGATTTTTCATGAATAAAAATGAACTTGGTGAAAGAGAAGAATGCAAGGAAAAGTCATCATATATGTGAGAAACTGGAGTGCTATTCATTTTATTTGGTTGTGATGTTACCATAGTAACCTAATTTTTTTTTTTAACAGAATCAGTCAATAAATAATGCTTATCTAGAGATCAATCAAAATGAGTCACCTGGCATTCAAGATGTAAGGAAATACTATTATTTATAGTCCTTGTCATCAACACTGGACGACATGACATGTCAGATAACTCAACAGAAATGGCAGACATACACACACGGATTTCAATATATATTGACGGACTTTAAAAATGCAACACTTGATAATTTTATATATTAAAAATTTGTGCGCATATCTAATAAACAAATTCATAGTGGTATATTATAAATCATGTTAACTGAACACTATTCTTTGATTTTGAACATTTTATTCACAAAGAGGCTACAGTTGAAATGAATGTCAATGAGGGGTGCGTCAAAAATGTGGTTTTGTTCACGAGTACCGGGTATGACCTCCATTAGCAATGATGGCAGCACGAAGGCAACATGACATTGACTGAGAAACATTTCGGATGGTCCTCTGAGGAATATTCTGCCATTCCTCCAACAAGGCTTTCCCTAATTCTTGCGTATTCTGAGACTGAGGCTGCGCACACGCCTCCCCAGCTCATCCCACAAATGCTCACTTGGATTCAAGTCTGGGGACATAGCAGGTCAATCAAGGACGTCAATCACTTTTGTTTGAAAAAAGTTTTGTTTCAATCTTGCCGTATGTGCGTACGCATTGTCCTGTTGGAAAATTAACTCATTTCCATGCCTATGCTGCTGCATTAATGGTGCTAAAACAGGCCGCAGAATTTCGTCCACATACCTCCTAACAGTGAGGGTTCCATTTAAAACGACCAGTTGTGACTGAAATTTGTGGTTAATCGCATCCCAGACCACGACACTTCCCACTCCAAACTTGTCACACTCAAGGACACCACTGTCTGCAAAACGTTCATGTAAACAACGGTAAACTCGACATCTGCTGTCTGCATTGCTAACGTTAAATCTGGACTCATCTGAGAACACAACATGTGACCAATTTTGACATTGAGGCAGATGCTGCCTTGCCCATTGCAATCTGTATCATCGGTGATGTGGTTTAAGCTGTAGCCCCTTATAAGGTCTTCTGCAGCAGATCCCATGGTGCTTCAATATTCTGGAATCGGTTCTAGGATGAATAGGCCTTCCATGACATCCAATGATTTCTCTCGCCATGGTCGCAGTGGCTGTAAACCTATTGCGCAGATGACGTTGCAGTATGAACGCTTGTTGCTGTGGCATTGTCATAAAAAGGTCTTGGGCGATTATTTAGGGATCCTGTCTGATGAAATCGTGACAACAACCAGCTAACTGTACAAGGATGGACATTAAAATGCCTTGCAAACTCACGCTGACTAACGTCTGCTTGCAGCATACCAAGTGCCTAATTGCACATTTCATTGCTGAAGCACGGCATAGTCTTGGTTTTGAACTTTTTCTGTTAGTGGTGTCTATGCATTCAGCAACAAAGTTGTTTTATCTCGCAAAACTCCTCCATTACCTTTCCACGTGTTTGAAAAAAAGCCCTGAAAATTTTGTGCGATGCTACTCACAACGCGCAAACAAGGAACAAAGGTAAATCAAGAGATGGGTTTTTAAAAATCAATACGATGTATGTTGGGTAAATTTTGCAATAAAAGTTTTATGTATAATGTTTTCAGTGAATAAATTAAAACAATGTGTGATACATTTCTAAAATCCATCAGTATATAAACCTATAAAAATCAAAGTACACTGTAAAATGATCCACAATATACAGCAAAGCACACTTGTAGACAATCCATGCTTATTACAAAGTGATATTTATTTCCCTATGAGAGGGAAATGTTACAGGACATAATGAAGTTTGCTTATAACACACTGTTTTTTTTGCTGGCCCTAGACGATCTCTATAAACATGTTTTATCTGTATCAGGTTTTTAAGAAAGATCAAAAACTTTCAAAACCACTAATTAACAAAGAATCACTTCTGTTGAATTCACTTTCGATTTGAACATAATTTGTTGTAGGAATATACAAAGGGATTCTTGCAACTTAGAAAACCTCTTACTCTTATCTGATATTTCATTCAAACTAGAAAAGCCACCATTTTTAAAAGCAATCAAAGCTAAAGCAGACAAACCCTAGATAAGCATCATTCAGCTGTACTTCCGGAAAGATTTTATAAATCACATGTTTCTCAGTGTATGATCACACTCTTACGTGACGCGAGGAAATATACTCAGTGTTGTAGCCAATCGCCTTAGGTCTGCTGAAGTATGTACATAACATATAAGAATCAAGCAGTTCCAAAAACAGAATACACGGAGGTAAATAAATTGATTTCAACATGACTAAGGCACAATCATATGTACAGAAACCACTCAGTGTATCTCATTCTGAATTTTCAAAGTGTGTCAATTAAATTGAAAACATCCAAGGTCAGTATTAGTCATTCTCATTGAAGTTTACCATTTCAAATTATAAATAAATGTTACATGCACATTTGTATTTTTAAATTCAGAATTGAATTTTACAGACTGAAAGCATAAAATTACTTGAAATTTTGGCAATATAACTAGGAACATAACTCACACTCAACAGGTGTGGTCTATTCAAAGATTAGCGAAGTATGAGACCCAGTGAGATAATCACTTGCAGTACCCTAAACATTCTACTTTGCCATTTTTCTATTTGCTCACCATGCATTCACTGTTCGTTTAGTGTGCATTCACTGTTCGTTTAGTGTGCATTCACTGTTCCTTTAGTGTGCATTCACTGTTCGTTTAGTGTGCGTTCACTGTTCGTTTAGTGTGCATTCACTGTTCGTTTAGTGTGGGTTCACTGTTCGTTTAGTGTGCATTTGTAGTGTTTACGAATAGCTTTATGTACGAGCTGTTTATTGTGCGACCGGATTTACAGGTTTACGGTTTTGATTTCTTTTTACTTGTATTTAGTCACCATGCTGGCGTAGGACGCAGCGCCTCTTTGTTTTTCGTAATATCTGTGACTTGTTGTCCATCCGGCCGAAAGCACATTGTAAGTTTCATATATGTCTTGTAGTTTATATGATTGCAATGTTAGATTGTGCATAAATGTGTGCATAGGTGTAAACGCATTGTGTATTTTCTAGTCCTTTCTATAAATAGAATTTACCGCCAAATTTTGCAGTGCTATATTTGCATAGTTTTACGAGAAATCGTTGTTGTTTAATCAATTGTACCTTAGACTGCAAATATTTTTATAAGTTCCAAAACATGTGTAAATCAGATAAATGGCAGTTAATTGAGTATTTACATGATCTAGTCAGTGTATTTGTTGCATGTGTAAGTTTATTTCATTTGACTGTCTATTGTATGTTTATCAGTTTATGTACAAGTTCATTTTGTATCTTTCAGCTTTTCACCACGTTCTTCAATAAACTTGAAACACAGTTTGATTGTGTGGTTAGCTGTTTTACGCAGTGACAGCATTCACTGTTCCTTTAGTGTGCATTCACTGTTCGTTTAGTGTGCGTTCACTGTTCGTTTAGTGTGCATTCACTGTTCGTTTAGTGTGGGTTCACTGTTCATTCAGTGTGCATTCACTGTTCATTTAGTGTGCATTCACTGTTCGTTTAGTGTGCATTCACTGTTCGTTTAGTGTGCATTCACTGTTCCTTTAGTGTGCATTCACTGTTCGTTTAGTGTGCGTTCACTGTTCGTTTAGTGTGCATTCACTGTTCGTTTAGTGTGGGTTCACTGTTCGTTTAGTGTGCATTCACTGTTCGTTTAGTGTGGGTTCACTGTTCGTTTAGTGTGCATTCACTGTTCGTTTAGTGTGGGTTCACTGTTCGTTTAGTGTGCATTCACTGTTCGTTTAGTGTGCGTTCACTGTTCATTCAGTGTGCATTCACTGTTCATTTAGTGTGCATTCACTGTTCGTTTAGTGTGCGTTCACTGTTCGTTTAGTGTGCGTTCACTGTTCGTTTAGTGTGCATTCACTGTTCGTTTAGTGTGCGTTCACTGTTCGTTTAGTGTGCATTCACTGTTTGTTCAGTGTGTGCTCTCTGTTCACAGTTTTGAGTTCACAAATCATTTAGTGTTCATTCACAGTTCACAAAGCGTCTACTGTTTGTTCCTCATTCAATCTTTGCATAGTTATTAGGAACATCAAGAGACACGAGAGGAGTGAAAATCGTTGCATGGAGAAAATGAAGAACTAATTTTTTAATTAATAGTTTTCTGGTCAAAATATCACTAAAAACAAATACTTCTGACAAATATTTCAACATTATTTCATGTTTCCTTACGTGGTATAGCTATAAATAAACCATGAAATTTTAACATGGTTTTCTAGAATACTCCAAAGTACTCTAGTGTACTGTTTAGTAGTACTTGTCAAGAACATATATATCTGTACACATAATACTGTATACAAAGTACAAACAAAATTTTCTTTTGTATGATTGCTGTGTGCATTGATGTAAAATTTACAATCATTTCATGAGAAATATACATTCAGTACTTTTATAAAAATGTAGTATGCTTTGTTTTGACTGAATATATTCAGAACTGTAGAACATGTAGTTTCTTGATTCAAGTATTCTATCATTCATTTATTGAATATATGTATCATTTTTCTTTTCTCATTTATTTTCATTTCTTTATACAATTAATCTGCAATCTTTAAATTCAAATAAACTTTTTTCCACCTTCTGTAGTTAGCACTCTAATACAGAAACACATTCCAATAGTAAACTTCAGTAAGACCGACTGGCAAAAGCAAGCTTTAATTATCATATAGAAGATTGTGAAGTACCATTATATAATTATCATTGATATTTAAGAAGTCCACCCATCTGCTCATCATCTTCAGAAAAGTTGTAAATATGGAGAAACAAAAGAGGAAATTTCTCCAATCTCAAAAATGAATTGTTTTATCATATCTGTGGTAAAAATTACCCTTGAATTTCATTTTTATAATCTCATAATTTTTTTTCTTCCCCATTTTTAATGAAAAAGAAGATTTGAGCAAAGAAAATACCACTGGATGACCCAATTTAATTATCATAATTTCTACAACACAGTACGAAGTCTACTCTGATAAACTAGAACAGTATATTGTTATTTTATATATACTATAAAACAAACACGAGGACCACTAAAATAACAAAGCACCTCGATAAAGCTGTAAAGGAGCCACTGTTCACATCGTATGACACAACTCACCTTCTGCCTTTACCAAGTCCTCTATAGCTGCTGTGACATATTTTGGTTTGATTTTTTCATCGTGGATCAGACTCTGTGCAGCAGCAGTCCGTAGGGGTGCTTTGATTGGCTGGGCTTGCACTGTGCTACCTACAGAAAAAACATGCCAGACTTAAAGCTAACATTCTATCATTATATGATTGTAGAGTAATGCTTGCATAAGCACTCAGAATAACAGACAGACAATGGGGGGGGGGGGGGGGGTTGAAATTAGATAAAATGATCAAGAAATATCACATCCAACAAACCTATGACAAAAATTTAAGCCAGATGTTGTTTTCTTTCATATAATTTTTCTTCTGGCTTAATTTTGAAATCTTATTAAACTGCATGACAACCTCCTGTCATGATTCGACACACATTTCAGATGATAGTAAGCAACATACAGAATTTTTCCATCATTCCTAGAAAAGGGAACAAAGTACGAGTACTTTTCACATTTCATTGTCCTCCTACAATGCTGGTAAAATGACAGTGAATTCTGATTGTGATGTGGGTGACATCCTGTATCTCCATTCCATTACAACATACAAAGTCAATACTTGGGCAGATTTAAGGTCAATGGGTGTTTTAGCCGTTCCATTTAAAGTAATGAATGGGTCGGTAATGTGACATTTTAGTACTTAAATCTTGTTTATATTTTTAAAATTGCATATAAATATAAACAATAAAATGTCTTTGTTGTTTTATTGGCTGATGAAAGTAACAATCGTTGCAGAAAAAATTCGCATAACCCGATAACACGGATTACGATTTTTTTCTGAAATGTTTGCTACCTTCATCACCCAATAAAACAACAAAGAAAACATTCCATTGTTTGAATACAGGTAAAATTCGACATCAATATTTAGGACTTAAATACCTTTTCCACATTTGTAGAGACTGGAATTCATGAATCTCCATCCCAATCACTAACACAATCACAACAAAGCCAATATTACCATGGCTTTCTGTCCCGTTTTTTTTTTTTTCCCTCTATCCCATATTATATACACATCTTGTGCTACATTTTTATTGTTCAATTTGTTAGATAATTCTCGATTCAATTAAATTACATTGTGAATTTAAAAAATCAAAATAGAAAGATTTGTATTATCAAGGCATGCAATATGCAGTATCGAAACTTCTTCATGAAAAACATCTTAAAATACAGGTACCAACCTTGTAATTTTGCCATATGAAAACAGGATTCAAACTTTATAAATTGTCAAAGCTGTATGGCCCAATGTTTATATAATAATTTTTTGTACAGAATTACTTTGAAGCTGATGAATTTGTTGGGGGATTTTTAAAAGTTACTATTAATAATTATTAATTACTTTCCCTTAATTACATGCTTGAAAAACATTTTGCATGTAAAAGAAAACAGTGAAAAGATTATTTTTAAAAAGTAAATTAGTGGGAACCCATAAATACATTGGATGCTCATTTAGTCTGTTAGGTGTCTATAAATAGTCCCACAGGCAAGAGGGGAATCCCAACAGTGTTTAAATTTAGGTTTAAAAAACAATGAGTTCCTAAGAGGTATTTGACGTTTTTATTTCTCTTTAAGTTACGGCACGTTGCTATAGTAACAAAGTTTACAGCTTTACACAAACGATCAATCTGAGCTGGACATGTGACTGCCACTGGATTTGTCTTCGGGAATATGCATTAGAAATGGCCGAGTCACAGTTGTTTGTAAACACAGATTCAAAACTAAATAATTCTAGTTAAAACAGTGTTGTACAGCCTCAGAAATACATACCTGCTATGATTTAACAGTGTTTTTCTAACATGGACAAAATTTGTTGAATTTCAGGCCATACACCTTTAACAAGGTTTTCATTTCGATTTTCATTCAGTGATTCAAAACTTTTACTAGTTTTCTGTAATTCTTTTCTAATATACAGATTTAGGCACATAAATATGATGTGTACCAATGGGATAAATAAAAAAAAAAGATTTTAATTGGGACATACGATTGTGCAAGCTACGCTCAACCAATTACTGATAAGTCGTGTGATATCACGACACTCAGTTCTGATTGTACAGTTGTATGTAACATTGTAACATACACTGTAAATTAACTGGGAGCATGCTCAGATTGTGCTGTTTGTCTGGCACGCCCCACTCAGGATATTGTCTCTCTGCAAAGTATGGATAAATGATGCATTACTACAGTCACCGATATAAATGTCTGAACTAGAAAATTTTGTATTTCATGAAATTATTTATTCCTTATTGCAGTATACCATACTGTTATTTCTAATTGCTAGATTTCAAAGCTTGTGAAATTTTTTTTATGCTGTAGACATACTTTTTTCCATATGGGATAAAAATCTGAAATCATGTGAAATTTGTCACCGGATGTGAAATCTTGCAGTTTTGTATGCAGGTATGAGAACATACACTTTTAATATTTGAATGGGGAAAATCAGCATCCTCTTTCTCTTCAGTCAAGTGAAGTGATAAACATTGTACAGATATTTCATGTGTGATTTCAAATGTTTTATTCTCTGAACAGTTGATGCGAGGGGGGAGTTATCACCATGAAATCGATGTGCAAAATCAATCATTTTCAATGCATTCTTTTTGATTTACGTTGTGTGTTGGGAGCTACAGATGTTTATTTACGGTTACTGGTAACAGTTTTTCTTATACAATGTATTTCTTACATCTAGCGCCAAAGAATTGCTGACTATTCAAGTGTGCGACACATTTAAGATTGCTGATCACGTTTTGGGCATGTTTTATTCAAATGGCCAAATGACAAAGAAAAACGAGTGGTATATGTGTAATGAGCATTCTAATGAAACCTGTCTACTCCAACATGGGAGACAAATTTCCAGTCACAATACAGCGTGACAGAATAAACAGGGTAAAAAACAATGAAAATATGAAATTGAGAATGAAAATACAGGTTGGAATGCCCAGTGAAATGAATTGCACAGGTGTCAAATTAGGCAGTTTTCTTTGTACTATTGAAGGAAATGCATTTGACATAAATTTGTATCTCACAGAAAAAAGTACATCTACAGTATTTTGACATTTATTTCACTGTTCAGTGTTCCTGTGAAGACTAAGATGCATTCATCTCTCATCTATGACTTAAAGAGGGTGGGCAGGAGATGGTTTTCTTGGTCCTTACCTGAGCCAAAACCACTGTCCCCAGAGGACACACCCTTGTTGACGGTGGCTTCTGATATCTTTGCCACATTATTTTCTATTTCATCACTGGCACGTGAATTTCCTGTCGATGCTCCTGAGGAATTGCTACTTGCCCCAGACTTCTCTTTGCCCATGTCTTCATGACTGCCAATCTGATAGAAAAACAAACTATCTGGTAAAACAAGGAATTCTTCGAATCAAGCCTGCTTTTAAAGTTTATGGTCAAATATTCAGGCATTTTCCGCTAGCATAACTAGCATGGCCCAACCAGTCACACCAAAGTTTGCTGCTGTTATCTGATATGTTCTATCTTCATACAAATTCTTGCAATAAATATAATGTTAGTAATTGAGTTGATAAGCAGTTTCTTTAAATTGGAGTATTACTATGAAACAATATGCTTACATCAAAATATGCAAAATGGAATTTATCAAAGTTAAACATAATTAACACACCAAGAATTAATTAAACCATGTATCATGTTTACTCTAAACCAACTCTTCATCACAAATTTACAGTCATTGAAAACATATTCATAAACAGTGATTTCTACGACCGACCCCAACCCCCATCCCTCAAACATTCAACATAAGTAAAATAGTTATTGACAATGTAACTGTTGATAGCCATGGGAAACAATGTATGCATTTCAAGGTAATCCTACAGTGTCTGAATGGTAAGTCTAGAGTGTCTGAATGGTAAGTCTACAGTGTCTGAATGGTAAGCCTAGAGTGTCTGAATGGTAAGCCTAGAGTGTCTGAATGGTAAGTCTAGAGTGTCTGAATGGTAAGTCTACAGTGTCTGAATGGTAAGCCTACAGTGTCTGAATGGTAAGTCTAGAGTGTCTGAATGGTAAGTCTACAGTGTCTGAATGGTAAGTCTAGAGTGTCTGAATGGTAAGCCTAGAGTGTCTGAATGGTAAGTCTAGAGTGTCTGAATGGTAAGTCTAGAGTGTCTGAATGGTAAGTCTACAGTGTCTGAATGGTAAGTCTACAGTGTCTGAATGGTAGGTCTAGAGTGTCTGAATGGTAATCCTACAGTGTCTGTATGGTAAGTCTACAGTGTCTGAATGGTAATCCTACAGTGTCTGAATGGTAAGTCTACAGTGTCTGTATGGTAAGTCTACAGTGTCTGAATGGTAATCCTACAGTGTCTGAATGGTAAGCCTACAGTGTCTGAATGGTAAGCCTACAGTGTCTACAGAAAAATCTCTGAATCTGAAGCGCAAACCACACTTCTGGCCTGTCCCGGGGTCTATGCTTGCCCGTCTCTCTATGTGTATTTTCTATGGGAATTATGATCACTGTTCATTATCTTTACCTTTTCATCCTAGACCGAGTTGTCTACCAAATTTTGTGTAGGAATGAGGTAAATGTTGATGTCTGTATGAGGTAAATGTTAGTGACTGCAAGAATGAGGTAAATATTACTGATTGTATGAATAAGGTTTGTTACTGTGTGCTGTATTTTGTATCTAGAAACTGTAAACTAATATCACTTGAATATGACAGATTTACAGAATTTTAATACTAATTAAATTAAATAAAAAGAAATACAAATCAAAATTTTTGCCTAGTGCATGTATCATTTGTTTTGACTTCTATAGGAAAATCCTGACAATTTCAGGAATTCAAAACTCAAACTTCTGCTAGACAGCTGATCTATAGTAGCACTTAAAAGGTTAAAATTCACATTGAAGATGCTTAAATGATGTCTTAATGGCTGAGTTAGAGCTAGTTCACAGGACTCCATTCACTTACACTATCCCTCTCGCCTTCATTCTCTTCATCCTCGGCCATCTCTGCAGCTCTGGCTGCCTCCTGCACAAGGTCAATAAAGGCCTGCCCCTTTATTTTCAGAATATAGGGGCATTCTGATGACCATCTTGCGTGTTCTATCCATGGATTATCTTCTGGATCCCAGTTTCTGAGACCTGGTCAGACATGGACATTTACATTAGCATGTTCAAGCTTTGTAAGTGGCAAATATTGAAAACTAGCACAATCAAATCATAATTCAATTTTCAGTTGTAGATTCAGATCTTCACGTTTAGTTTTAATAGCTATTCAATATTTACACAGAAAATACTACAGGTCATTTCATTTTTAAAAACTAGAACAGATGTCCTGTAGTACTACTGCATAAAAAGTAGAGTTCACAATATGTTCACACAAAAAAATAATAAACAAAAAAACAAATAAATTTGCTTGCTAGATATTCAATGAAATGTTGAGTATGAAAGAAAAAAAAGTCGGTGAAATAAAAAAACGTAACATTTTCATATACTTCAAAAGATATGAATGAATGAACCACAGTACTGTTTTCTTTTAAATTTTTATTAAAATTTTGAACCATATTGTTATGAATCTGTAAGCTTACCTATTCCACAGTGATAACACCTACAGCAATCCCCAAAACCTGAAACAGATGGAAAGGATTAAACTTTTGTATATACATGTATATATATCTTTCTCCTATGCTCTCTCTGATCTCCTTCCTGCCAGTCTTCCTCTTCCCATACTCTCTATCCTGAATCCTTTCTAAACTTGACACACACATTTGCACAGTACTACACAACATAAAATGGCATTCTTTTGATGTATAAAACTTCATCTGAGCCAAACTGACCCACCTGCATAATAAAAACCAGCATCAGTCATGTCGGCTGGGTGCTGCTTCATGTGTCGTGGAAAATTTGCGTAGGAAGCCAGGCGAATGGAGCGACTTGCATACTCGGGATGTTTGACGACCATCGGTTGCCTTGGGAAGTTAGATTGTTCCTGTCCACCTCCATAGTTTGCACTGGCCAGGTGAGCTGTGTTGTTGGCCAGCTCCCCTGAAGTGGCTGAATGGGGACCATCAGCCACCACTTCTCCTCCTACCAATGGAGAACTCTGAGGGGGATCTGGAAGGACAGAGGGAGGGTCTATATTACATACACCTGTACATACACATAATAATGAGCAGCTGACAAAAGACAAAACTGGTCTCTTTCATTCCTTAAATAAGTAGTCTGTAAAAGTTTGAACAGATCTACTGACCTGTCCTAAGTTGTTTTTTTAATTACTACAAATATTTTATATAAAAAACTACAAAACACATGTACAATTTCTCAATATCTAAAGGAAAACATTTTGCACCAACCTGTAGTAATACTGTAATGGATTATGTTGTGTTATTTGATAAACCCATTTATCCATCTCGGTTCACCTAACTGTTCCTAGGTACTGACCTTGGGGGGGGGAGGGGGGGGGGGGGGGGGGGGGGGGGGACGGGGGGGGGGGACATGTACAGTCACTATAGCCCACTCAAGGGAGGTCTCAACACAACCCTGATCTACTTAGTACTTCCAACAATGGAAAACAGGAAGAAGCTCTCATCTCAACTGGATTTAATCATATACACCATGCTCTGATAAATTTTACTGATACACTGAACTTTAGGATAATATTATACTTACCTTGTGTAGACTCCTCTCTGGGTATAGGGACATTTCCATCCCCACTCTGTGATAAGAATTTACAGTTAGGCGACATCCTCCGATGGATTTCTCTGGGAGAATCGTGGTATTTCCAGCTTCCTTTCCGTAAGTTGCAAGAGAAACAGACAAGTTCATTTCCATTTCCTTCGTAAAAGAAACCAGCCTGGGCAAGTCGCAGTAGACTTGGTCCATTTATGCTGGGGTAGTCGTGCATTGTACTGAGACGCAAAAATTCCACAGCCATCGTGTCGTGTTTAGATGGCATATTCTCAGGCGTGGAGAATTTATTCAGAATGGGTTCCAAAACTAGTTGTTGTGTTGCTGGATAAACTAGTACCTCAACTGGATTTCGTATCTCCACATGAGAAAACATTTCATAGAAGTCTTCATCTAACAGTTTTTGAAATGATTCACCTTTCCCACCCCGTTTATTTTTTTTCATACCAATCTTATCAATTTCTTGTGAGCTGCCTTTTACATTTACAGATTCCAAACATGTTGAATCTCCTTGCTTCAGAAAGAATTCCTTCAAGAGGTTTCCTGTAATTTCTTTCTTGACAGTGTGCTTCAGCGATAATAAAGAGATTTTTCCACTTTCGATTTCCTCCACATTATCCTTCAGTCCATTAGATAGAAATGGTTGGGGTTTACTATGGTTAATTATTGTAGGCAATAATGAAATATTCATCGTAAGTGGGTATACATTTGGAGATTCTTTTGACAAATAACAAACAATGTCTTTGGTGATTTGAAGAAAACATGAAAGATGTATTGATAATCTAAACAGTTCCTTTTTAATTTCCAAATTCAAACTGTCCTTCCTTTCAAGACAATCCAATATGGACAATTTAGGCGGCTCCAATATGGACAATTTGCAGATTTGCTTGGGAGGATTAATAATTGTGTAATCAAACCTCACAAGCCAACTGGGTACCTGGGGCACCCACTGTAAGAAGAATGGGAAGTTCACTCCTCCCATTCTTCTTACAGAAACCAGCCTATTATCTGCATCACAACACTGTGAAAGAATATCTCGGAATTCTGAAGACTCTGTGTAATGGACAACAACTTTTGAGTACCATATCAGTAAGGCCATGTTGTGTGAAGGCAACTCCAGTAACCTCATTCGTCCATTCATGCATATTCTGCAGTTACATTGGTGGTTTTTGTTGTCCGTATGCGGATCATGACTGACATTATTTCTGCAATGGTGACATTTTTTGCATCGTTTGCATCTGTTTTTTCAAAGATGAAAAAAAAAATATGAATTACAATAAATAGTAGTTCAGCATGTTCGTACAGACAACTAATAGACTCAAGGTTGAAATCTTGAGCCAATGTATGGAGGCTAATACCTCCAGCGGAACTCACCTGATTGATATATAAAATACAAATCATTTTATGATCATGATGATCTCACATACTTTTTCATCTAGATGATCAAAAGCAGCCATTTTGTAAATATTTATATTACTATATTACACATTATCAATAAATATCAAGAAAAACAGTCACATACCCATCATCACACTCATCATCATGAATATCATCAGATGTTTTTGTCAGCTGATCATCCAGTGAAGGACTCTGAAAGTTTGCACATGTAAGTCACATTATCTAGTACTTGGAATGAAGTCATCTGAATATTATAGATGATCTCTGATCATGATCACAATACATGCATATTTACCAGCAATAATTAATTTTTCAACAGATAACTGAACTTTCACTTTTTCAGTTACCCAAAACACTATCGACACCAAAACCCCTAAAACTCATAGGTCATCAATTTCATAAATTCAAGATATTTGATGCCCAGAAGTCAAGATTTTTTTCTCATTAAGACATTTTGACTGCAAGAGCCTAAAACTGTGTCCCAGCATCTGAATGCTCTTAAAAGCCAAGAGGGCTATAAAAATTCACATGTTCTAGTAGCATCCTCACTCCTTATTATTTCTAAGTGTCAGTTCATTTGTATGATGTCCAGAGGTCAAAAAAATAATTGCACTTTATGCCATGATCAATAATACAGCTTCACCTTAGCATTAGAACCCCTGACCTTTTGTTCACTTGATATCCATGAGTTAAGAACATGTACAGTGATAAGAAAAAATTATACAAAAGAAAAAAAACATACATTTTCACAATATGAGCCAATTTCAATGGAAGCTCTGACTCAACAACCACAACTCCGAGTCAAAAAGATTTTTAAAGAAAAAAATGCACTTTTACCATACATGCTACATATGTGTATGAGCCACATAAACTGGTACCCTGACTCCCGGGTCACAAATATCACAATTACGCCTCCTTGTTCCTCGTTACTAGACATAGTTTGTCTGCTAGATTTCCTAAAGATTTCTAAAGATTGCACGATTTGGGGGTAGTGAGGGGGTAACGTGTCCATACCCTCAGTCTCTAAGGGGACAACTTTTGTTTCTTGAACCCCATAAATGCTATCTACACTAAATTTGGTGAAAACTCAAGATTGGCCCATTAGTATGAGGAGAAGCTGAAAGTGGATGACAATCGACATCATGAACAAACCAAATCTGACAAACTGAACAATTTAACTTGATTTAAAAATCTCACTTTTTTAACTCAGGTGTGCTAAAAAGTCATTTTTTTCTCAACGATACTAGAGAAAAAATTCCAAAAATCTCTTCACATATCAAATTCATGAGAATTAAATAACGATAGGTTAATTAATTTACCACTAACTTGCAGAGACCATTATTTAGATATAAACCTCCTTTCCATGGTATGATTCCACAAAAAACAAAAATCCATCATTTTCACTAGCATCGAAATGTTTGAACGAGATGTCTCCAAGGTTCATTGAAGGAAACAATCATTTCTCCATGGCATTCCAGTCACAAAGTAACTACTACTTCCAATGAATATTTGTATATGAGTAGTATATATTTACATGGTAAACCATATATATATATATATAGCTGCTCTGTACGAAAATAAACCCATGCAACTTCAAAGTCAATATTAATGCTTACTTAAGTTCTATAATTAGAGCACACCCTATCATTTACTGCTTGCTAATAAGAAAGTGAAAATGTAAGACTGGCCATGAGTTTCACATACAGCTTTTTCTATCAGAATCAGAAACTGATTAGAAACCTTGTTGATACCACCAAGAACACTTTGTTTTAGCATTTACATAAGCAAAATTTCATTAACTTAAAAAAATATTTTATTTAGCAGATTTTAATTATCATAGTTAAATGATAAAGATTAGAGGTGGGCTGTTTAGATGTCCTTCCTTACCAGTGAGTTTGCTTAATGGATTTGTAATAACTGGGGAAAAAACACTCCAAATGAATAAGAGCCTTCTGTATAATTCATGAACTACCACCTGAGCAGTCCTTATCCTTTACTATTTATACTGTTTTATTGAAAATCACTTTTGAAACCTTTACCAGTAGCCAACAAATTGATCAGCTACAGTCTGTTTCAAAGAAACATCATATCAAAACCAAGACAGCAAAGCTAATTCCCAGATTTATCCTCAACAGTTAGAAAATATCACATTACTTATTTTAATACACAATTAATATAGGCCTTCATGTGTTTTGAAAATTTACTTTATTGACAATTGGTGCAGAGTTTTTGAAATAAAAAAAAATTCACTGGTCAAGTGGACCAGTGAAATGATGAAATTTACTGGTCAAAACAAATATTTACCGGTCACTATTTTGCATTGCACTTGGATGGAAAAAATTGACAAACAAACAAAACTTTAAAACATTGGCATTTTATTGATAGATCAGTAGTCCTTCTCAACTTCAATCTCTCTCACTACTTCTCTCATTAAGTTTTCATTCTCTAGCAAACTTTGCTCACAATCTGACTCAGTCTCACTCTCCTCTTCCAAATCACTATCTTCCACATTCATATCTCTCTCCACCTCTTTTACTTTTTCTCTTTCTACCCCTCTTTCTTCCTCTCTCTCCTCCTCTCTTTCTTCCTCTCTGTCCAACTCGTCCACAATGACCACACAGTCATCTGCCTGGGAACAGGAAGCAGGTACGGTCTTTTTGGCTCTGGTGTATCCAGTCTTCCGTCCAACATTTTTATCTGTCAGCTGTTGTTTAAAAATAATTTAAAATCAAAACCTAGAATTTTAATATATGATATCTGATAAAAATGTGATAAAAATGTTCAGAAATTACCATCCATTTATCCACTGCAGCTTTGGGGTTGAAATCCTTTATCGATGGGGATTCCAGACGAATAATCATGCAGTCATTCAAATGTCTCTCGTTTAGTCTGTGTCGCCTGTCAGTCTTCAGCAATTTCATCTGATTAAAAGCTGTTTCATTAAGCACACTGGTGGGTGGAAGGCTATGGACCAAGTCCATAATGTGCAGTACATTTGTCACACCACAATCAGAGAAACTGGAATGGATGGATGTCCAAGACACGCTATGCAAGGCTGAAAATCTAAAACAAATTTCCTGAATAAAAACTCAATAAAGCAAATATTGCAGTAGTTACAGTTCTAGTTATCTGAAGATATCTACCTCTTGTATACCATACACTTCAGCATCTGCCATTCTCCTGTTATGTCGGTCACATCAATGCCTGCTTGATCAAGTGTGTGACTGAAGTGCTTCACCAGACACTCAATCTCCTTGACACCAAATCCTATAGTTGAAAGTTCACATTCAAAAATAGGGGTTTTTTTAAAAATAAAAACAGTGTTAATACCAACAAGAAAATATAAAAACAGTGTTAATAGTAAACATGAACAATATAAAAAACTGTAACTGATAAGATAAATTGGCATGAAATATATTATTACCTGGTTGGTTATTAGAAGGCCAATTCTTTAAACTGCCAACAACTGTGGAAGTCAGTACATCTTCTCTCAGATCTTTGTACCTGACATCTATGTGTTGAGCTAAGGCCATCTTTATGTCCGATCCCTTTTTCTGCACATCAAATGAGTTACCCTTGAGATCATATCCTTGAAACTTCTTGGTTTCTATCAACTCTCTCATCTGATGACTGGAGCTACAATGAAACAATTCATCCTTAATTACTGAACTCACAGGTATGTTTTTTTTCTCACCAAACTGTAAAACTGAACAAAAATAAATACCTAGAATCAAACTGTAAAATGACTTCTTTTGTTGACAGGATGGCATCTTTTGCATCGGCAAGTGTCATATCTCTTTTCTGCAAAATCATTGACAGTCTGGCCAAAGGGTTGATAAATTCCTGTTAAAATGGTTAAGTGCATTAATTAGTTTAAATTAGTTCAGAATTCTAATTCATAAAAGTCTATATTTGATTCCTATGATATTAATTATTAAAATGTAAATCTTTACAACATTGTAAATTACCTTAAGAAGTGTGGCATACTCAATAATATGCAAGCTGCGTAACAACTTTGCAATGCCCTCGGCTTTAGCATTCTGATGAGAAGCTGTGTCAAGGTGAGATATGAATGCAGGGTAAGTCCGAAATAGTGTTTCCAGTGCCTTTTTCAGATGAGGAAGCCATCTACTGCCACCTACTCGATGAGGCATGGTCCCTTTCACATCCAAAGCCTGTTAATTTAAATACTAGTGTTAAACTGAATATCAGTAAGTTCAAACCAGTATGGATATAAAATCAAGATCAAATACATGTATTGTTATAAATAAATTAAAAATTTTGAAAACCTTCATGCATTCCTTCAGATTCTTCTTCTGCTTTGCACTATTCTTGTAGAAGTAGAATAAGCCCAGTAAGAGGGTGGACAGCTGAATGTAGTTCTTGTCTCTCTTGAAGACATCTTTAAATGCCAGCTCCATTCGGTGTGCCAAACAGTGAACGGAAATAATTTCAGAATGATCTTTTCGAATAAGGGATACAAGTCCATTCTTACTGCCCATCATGTTTGAGGCGCCATCACAGCCAAACCCAACAAGTTTATGCATATGTGTTTGCAAACTATTCTCTTCTAATTTCCTCTCCACAAAGTTAAGTAAGTCATGCGCACTTGTTGACCTAGGTTCCCCTATGCAGAGAAATCTTGTTATCTTTCCACTCACACAAAATCTTATGAATAGTGTCTCCTGTTCAGTGGTACTATCGTCTGTGCTGCCATCCATTGTTAGTGAAAAAAATTTCACATCCTGCATCAGAACATCCAGTTGGCCCTTTTCTGTATCAGAAATACACTCGAGAAAACAAGTTGCTGCGTTCTGGTTATTATATGTACCTCCGTGAACAAATCCCTTTGCCTCATCCAGCTCATTCAACCACATAAAATCAGAAATCGGCCTGTTCTTTTTTATCAATGCGTGTATATTTCTGAATTTCATTTCAATTTTGCTCCTTATCGATTCATTTAATGCCAACACGCTCTTGTGTGCACTAGATGATTTCGTCTTGGCTTCCTCCCGGGATTTCAGAATTTCCATAGCCCTTACGTGACTTGGGGTTTTTTCGTGATCTGTCACTGTAGACAGGCGAAAATTTTTGGAACCAGTGATAAAACTATGTTTACCTGCTCTCTCATTTCCGATTTCTTTACAAGCAGAACAAGTCATTCCGACATCATCACTGATCTCCAACCATTCACGACCATCTTGCCACGATTTTTTGAACTCGCGCACCTTTTCAGCATCTACTTTCCTTTTCGACTGAGAGTTTTCTGAGTCTTCTGGCTTTCTTTTAACGCCGGGTTTTGCATTTTTAGTAAACTTGATCGGCCACATTGCCGCCATTTTCAAAACACATGTAACTACTGGTCGTAAAAGCGCTTGAATTTACTGTATGTTTCTTAAAGCGTTTAGTCGATTTCAAAACCATATTTGAAAACCGTACACGTTCAAGTGAGTAAATTCCGAATTGATCGGTTTAATATTACCGGTCCTTCCGACCGATTATATGCAAAAAAATACCGGACATTTGAAATTTTTACCGGTTTTGCCGGTAAGACCGACGGATTTCAAAAACTCTGTTGGTGTATTAGTCACAATGTTCTACATATACTTGTATACTCCATGTTCTTTCTGTCTTTCTTGCTTCCTTAACTGTTTGCGTGTCCAGTCTGGGCTGGTCTGCCATGACTATTATTTCTCAATCATTCTCACTACATCCTTGTTTGACTCCAGATTTTACTGTATAAACCAGTCTCATGTTCCATCTTCATCTACAACTGCACACTTTTTGATGTACATCACTTAGTTGTTGATGTGTAGCACTTAAATCATGGTTATCTCTTTTTCCGGAATTTCATATTAGTTTAAAATTTTCATGTTTAACAATGGACACTGTTAAATGAACAAACAGTAGGTTTAGGTTTGATCATTTTACTGCTAGTTCTAATATGTTTCTGGGTATGCATATCTGCTCCGTTAAATATCTTCCTCTTTTGACACCTTCTGTTCTTCTCTCACCTGTTAGCGTAATTCCTCTGATGTTCTTATGGTGATCATTTTTCCAGTTATCTTTGCTGCTGTTACCAATCATGTAATTATAAAAGCTCCATTGTGTTTTTTTTTCTTTTCTTTTTCTTCAAAATTTGAAATCTTGACCCTTTGTTCTTGTGCAGTTTCTTCTCTCTTTGAAAATGATGATGTGCATTTTAGAACTTCTGCAATGATGTTAACAAGTTCAGGTGCTTCAAGTCCCTGATGATTTTTTCAATTTCATTTCCTGTTGGTGGCTCTGTGTTAGCCTCAGCTCCCTACAAAGTTAGCTTATCTACTATGGGGATTTAAAGACTTCAGCAACGGTGCCCATATATATGAATGTGTATTTCCATTCACTGAATCTTTTCTCTTCTATTTCTAATGAAATTGACATTGCTTTCATCCTCAACGATGAAAACATATTCATTACGAACTAGTTTCATTTGGTTTTAATACCATATGTCCGAGTAATAATTACCAAATTTGGAGCATCATCAAGGTTAAAGAGTCTGATGACTGTTCCATTTCAAATAATAAATGCTTCAATGATATGATATTTTCGGACCTAATTCTTGTTTAAATTTAAAAATAAAAAACACTGAAATATAAAAATTAACCAACTGAAGGGTTGCCTCAATACATTTGAGACGTAAACCTTGTGGAAGTTTATTTTTGTTACCGACAACCTTCAGGATGTAAGCACATCAAATAGAATTTTGTCTTTCCTGAAAAAAATTTCCACACAAATTCTGCTGGTGTCATACATAGGCATCTTCAGTCTCATTAAGTGTATGACCAATATGATAAATGTTACTTGCCTAAATAAGGCTCAAAATATTACGCCTGTCCATTTTCCTTTATTGATTTACTTTATAAACAGGCATATTAATAACAGGTGTGACTTCCGACCATTAGGGATTTGCAGGTCAATCATTTTACAAATCATTTTTTGAGAAAAATTATTTTACTGTCAAATTTATATGTATGTATTTAGAATCAATTTCAGACCCTTGCCTGCATTTAAGACAATTATGCTTTCTTGTTAAAAAGATCTATTCTATTACCTTAATATATTCGAAACTCCAAGTGTACACAAATGTTGCATCCATAGTCCTTTTCATTGCAAGTTCAACTCCTAAAACAAGAGTACAATAAGTCTATATCCTGTCAAAGAAATTCCTTAATATCATTTTCACATGCAACTGGTTTTTACAAAATGTACTTACTTTCCCTTCTTTTTCTTTTCCATTTGATACGCCAATAATTATCTATTGACTCATTGCATTCTGTTGCAAGATGATGTAATTCACTGAGGTTCCATAACAATGCTGGTATAATGCTAATTTCTTTGAATTCTGACATATTTCCAATATCAACAATTTTGAGATGCATCGACTGATACTCCAATAATTCTCTCAATGCATTAAATATCTCCACTGTCTTTATCTGTATCCTTATAACATATCCCAATAAACATACAATTGTCAAGTGACATATCTGACATTTCACATCTCTTCAGCACATAACCATTTCAGTGGTAGAAAGGACACCAGTTATATCTGAAGTGAAACAAAAGGTAAGATCTAAAATTTATGGTAAATTAATATCATATTTACTCCCAAATTATGTATTTATGTCATGGATGCATATGAGGGGTGGGGCTTGAAGGGACGATCAAAATGTAACAAGAAATGTTTGTAATGTAAAAACATATATGCCCTCAAATAACTACTAGGAAGGTGCCGTAAATTGATATGCACACACAATTTTTAAAAAATAAAACTTTGATCAAGCAATATGAGTACAGAGAAGGCTGCTGAACTGATACAGCAGGCAATAAAGCCACCACTCGACGGACAAATGGCTATGTAACAGGGCTACACATTCTGTGCGACAAATCTTTATGAGATTTGTAAGAATCTCATCATTGCAAATATTTCTCACTGCGAACCAGCCATTAGGTAACTTTCACCTTGGAGAGTATTTCTTTAATGCCACCAAGG
Source organism: Ostrea denselamellosa (assembly GCA_024699665.1). Taxonomy (NCBI): domain Eukaryota; kingdom Metazoa; phylum Mollusca; class Bivalvia; order Ostreida; family Ostreidae; genus Ostrea; species Ostrea denselamellosa. Next base: position 11,955,066 of record JAMZEH010000047.1, on the reverse strand, counting down.
GGGGTGGTGGTGAGTTTCACATTTTTACAAACACATTTTACTATATGTATATAATTTTTGGGGGGATGGGTGCCATAGTGTTTTACAAATACATCTTCTTATACCTCATTCTTTTGGTCTACTTTTTAAGGAATTATTTCCAGTAAATGTCATATGTCATGTCATCATGCAATCACTATGTATAAGTACGTCTACAATTTTACAATTTGTCAAATTATTTACTTCCCGAGTTTGTGACAACATGCCAAGTTATGGTCAGTAGTTGTAACTGTAAATGAAATCACATACCTGACATTGCCACTTTTTAATAAATTGAAATAAATTTGTAAAATAATACTGATCCTGATGTACTATCAGGCATATATTGCATATTTTCTGTGGGTGGATATATTTGCAATCTTATCCCTAAAATGTAGCAAATTATATTTTGTGTTTTCAATTCTTGTGATTGCTTTATACCTACCTATACAGCACAGCTATATGTAACAATATACATTTTTTGAGATCGTAATTTTTGTGGGGTATTTCCTATCTGCAAAATATGGACAACCACAGAAAATACCTGTTTCACAATTTTCTATATAAATAAAACAAGCATCCGAGCGTATTGAAGGCAATGCAAAGTCGCTTACAAGATGGATAATTCATTCAAAAGTAGGTCAAGCATATCAAAACTCAAACTTGATCTGTAACTCTCTAAGACAAAGTCATATATAGAATATTCCAATTGAATATCTTCAGCCAATGCAGAGAAATGTCAGGAAAACTTCCAGCATACATCATGTGTCATTGTTTAGTCAAAGGTAGATCAAGATAAAGTCATACATAAAACTTCAGTTAAATATCTTCATCCAATGCAGAGAAATGCTCTGATTCAGAATGACAGAAAAGTACAATGGACCTACTTAAAAAAATGTAACGAAATGGAAAATTTGTTCAAAATTATACACATAAGTGAAAAATGTTAAAATATAATTGCTAAAACAAAACTATAAGAATTATTTTTAAAAAGTTAAATATATATATATATATATATATATATATATATATATATATATAATAAAAATTAGGCTATAAACAAATCTATATATATATTAAAAAAGTTAATATATATACATTGATAGATAGAATAGGGATCCTAAAATCAAATTGTGGCACTAGTTTACCTCCATATGTGGGGAAAATACCGCGTCATGTCTTGTCAGATCAAACTATTTATATCAATGTATTCTAAAAATAAAACGTTCAAAATCCGTATATAAATATAGACTAGTACCTAAATTTAGAACATTGTCATACTAATAAATACATCACAACAATCCCTGTTTTCTACTTTTAAGTCTATTGTGGAAGATTTTCCGGAAATCAATCGATGCCTTGTGTTTAAAATTAGGTCAGTATTCAAAATTCAAATATATAGGTCTAACTACGTACTGTCTTGAAAATGGTATCACAAAATCTGTGTCACTGTCTTACAAATTCTAACGAGTTGGTACACACATAATAACGACATTTACCTGATTTCTGCTTATTTATCCATTGTAACGGGGAGGCACTGGGCCAATCCAAAATTTTTCCAGTTAGGACGTGACCCTGTACTGCGATTGTCTATCTGACTAGCTGAGTGCGCATGCCTCTTAACTGTGCCTTCCCTGACAAAACATGCGTCAAAGGCAAATGTAGAAACGATAAATGTAGATGTAGAAATGTTAAATGTAGATGTAGAAATGTTAATAGTAAATGTAGAATGCAAATGTAGAAACGATAAATGTAGATGTAGAAATGTTAAATGTAGATGTAGAAATGTTAAATGTAGATGTAGAAATGTTAATAGTAAATGTAGAATGTAAATGTAGAAACGATAAATGTAGATGTAGAAATGTTAAATGTAGATGTAGAAATGTTAATAGTAAATGTAGAATGCAAATGTAGAAACGATAAATGTAGATGTAGAAATGTTAAATGTAGATGTAGAAATGTTAAATGTAGATGTAGAAATGTTAATAGTAAATGTAGAATGTAAATGTAGAAACGATAAATGTAGATGTAGAAATGTTAAATGTAGATGTAGAAATGTTAATAGTAAATGTAGAATGCAAATGTAGAAACGATAAATGTAGATGTAGAAATGTTAAATGTAGATGTAGAAATGTTAATAGTAAATGTAGAATGCAAATGTAGAAACGATAAATGTAGATGTAGAAATGTTAAATGTAGATGTAGAAATGTTAAATGTAGATGTAGAAATGTTAATAGTAAATGTAGAATGTAAATGTAGAAACGATAAATGTAGATGTAGAAATGTTAAATGTAGATGTAGAAATGTTAATAGTAAATGTAGAATGCAAATGTAGAAACGATAAATGTAGATGTAGAAATGTTAAATGTAGATGTAGAAATGTTAATAGTAAATGTAGAATGTAAATGTAGAAATGATAAATGTAACTGAAAGTTGTAGTACATATCATATTAGTGCAATGTCAATCCATTCGGATGGAATGAAGGACTGTGTAAATGGATTATCCGTACACACCGGTCGCGGTAGCTCAGTTGTTAGAGCTCTCGCCTCGTGAACGGAAGGTCGTGAGTTCGAGCCCCGCTCGTGCCATGACCGCGTCAAACCTAAGACGAAAAATAGGTAGTGATTGCTCCTTCGCCAAACGCTCGGCATTTAGAAGTGAGAATCACGGGTCTTTCGGATATGACCTTAACAACGGAGGACCCGTGTCACGGTAGGCGTTGGCACGTTAAAGAACCCTCACTGCTACGGCCCTGAGCGCTAAGCATAGGTCTAAATTTGTGGTACTTCACCTACAGCTGGTGACGTCTCAATATGAGTGAAAAATTCTCGACGGGACTTAAAACAAACAAATAAACAATAAACAAACATTATCCGTACAATGTTTGGGCGAAAAGGCGTATTTGAAACTTTTTGAAAGTTGTTCTTTCATAAGTATTTAAATGCAATTGTTTTGGTAAATCCATCATTTTGTTCCATTTACTTTAGAAACTGAATTCACCAGTTGGTAACCAAATTTTACATAATTCCTAAAGTGTCGCGTGTAACATGTCAACTCGTCATTCGTTCAATGTAAATTCAACATTTATAACATGTATTGCCTCATTTTGATGACAGAGGCGGGTATAAATATAATGGGACATGTCATGGTACAATGCATGTATACGTAATTTCCTTTCAGAAAAAAAGAAGTATTGATCAGTGTATTCCTTCTGCTCAGAATCTATCGAAATTTATCAAGTTTACTGTGTATCACCGCCATCGGAGAAGCGAGGACGTTTGAAGCAAAAATGAGATTCTAATATAAATACTTATATTTTAAATTCTCCTAGATATTGTTCCCAATTATTTATTCCATCAAACTTTAACGAACTATATCTGTGCTGTACGATCGTCTCCCTACACAAGTATGGACGCACAAATCGAAATAAGATATCATATTTTGAGTGTTATTGGGATATGACATACAATTGGTACGTGATCTGATCAAATCTACTATAACGCCTTTTGGGCGGTGTAAAATATCCGACAAAGGAAAAATAATCGACCCGTGGATTTCATTTTTGCAGAGTATTTTTGATAAATGTGGCCTCAAATATTTGGATTGACCATGGAACACGGAAATTTAACTCTTTGTTGATTAAAACTACTGATCATCGAAGACTGCGGGATCAGTTCTAACAAAAAATGGTATGCTGATATAGTCAATTCTTCTAAGGGTATTATTTATAGAATTTTTAAAACAAATTTTGAATGCGAACAATATTTTACATTACTACCACGATAATTACAAAAAATCAATCTAATTAAATTAGACTGACAAAAAATCTATGTTAAATTTAGAACTACAAATCACCATCTTCCTGTTGAAGTGGGCAGATGGATTAACACTGAAAGAAATGAACGCTTTTGTACATTATGCAACTGTAATCAAATCGGAGATGAATTTCATTATATTCCTGGATCCAGTAAGCTTGGCGTGACTAGCGATGATGATACTCAATCAGCTTTGTGATATTTTTATTAGACTACTATTTGTGTGTGTGTGTGTGTGTGTGCGTGAGAGAGAGAGAGAGAGAGAGAGAGAGAGAGTATACTCGTATCAATTGTTTCTTTAAAACAGGTTGCGAAGAACCGAAGACATGAAGAAACTAGTCGACTATATTTTTTTTTATTATGCTACTCATTGTATATATTTTTCTATACTTATTCCTGGATTTTATATATACGAGCGTTCTTTGATATGTAATGTGTATTGTACGATATCTCAAAAGCATTCGACTCAAATAGTGAAATGAACATTACATCCCTTACAAGTATTCTCCGCGGTTTAAGATACATAATTTCAATTTCTGAATCCATTTCTGAAGTGCGTCACGGTAAGCTGATTTATTTATCTATATACCTATTTGAATGATTGCAACGAATCTTGATAACAGGATATGTGTAAGCTTCTCAGCTCAAGATCCGACTTTTAGGTCGTTCCAACAAAAAGTTGCAGAAAGTTAAAACCAAGACTGAGATAGGCTTGTTACACAAAAGACGTCATGTACCAGAACTGCTATATAATTTGCGGGGTGTTTTTTTTCTTTTCTTTTTTGTTTTTTTTATTTTATTTTATACTACTTTGTAACTTACAATGTAGCATTGTCACCCATTAAAGTAGCTGTACCCTCATGTAACTTATCAAACTGTGTTGATTTCCACTTATACAGGCTGATTTCATCAATATATTATATGTTAGTTGTCAACTATTTAAAGATGTGACAACATATATAAACAAAAGTTTATATCAACATCAGAAATTCTCGCATTTTCATTAAACTTAGGTCAAATCTAGTAGTAAAAGTTTCGTTTAAAGCAGATTTTTTTTTCAATTTACTAGGTAATTCTTGAGCATAATCAAACAGTTCCTAGTGTTTGTCACATCTCGTTTTAAACACATTTTCTATTTAGCAATCTATATGTTAGCAAAAACATGACACGAGCCTTGTGTACACAACAATAAAAGAATCGCGAGTGCCTGCCATATATTGAACATTTTATTTGTTTATGAAAATTATTTCAAAAGTTAGATGGATTCGAAATTTAGGCTTCGCGTCTTGATTCCTGTCTATTAAATGCTATGCGACAGGGCGTTGAAAGTTTTATCGCATAGAGATATAACATGCACTGAAAGATAACAGGTATGGATTTTATAAATAAAGTCCGGGAATTCTACACTGACGAAAATAGGTACACGTCAGCGAAATTTGTACGAAAGCCCATTGAGCTCATTTTGGTAGCTAAATTATAAAAAAAAAAATCAAAAAAAAATCGCGTTATACTCGCATATACATGTATATAAATTACGAAACTTCCAAAAATAAATAAATAAACGCGTAATTTTCGCGTTTTTAAAGCGTAATTTTTGTATTAGTCCCGAACTAAGTATTATACAAACTTTCAAACAGAGTTTATAAATAGGTTTTGCGAATTTCCAATACTATTAGTATAGTGTAATTAAAATAGATACACGTCAATGGGAAAGCTATATAATTATAGATCACATGGGGTCAACACATTTAGAACTACTGTTATTTAAGTATATGAAGTGATAAGATTGTATTTGCACACAGGACAAGAATTGTGAATATGCATGACTAATGTAGGTTAAGATGATTGATAAATGGGACATTAGAAAAGCAAGTATTTGGTATTTTCTGTGTATAATGAAAAATGTGGATTTCCAAGAAAATTATATATATATATATAAAATATAGAAATAAGTATAGAAAATGTATACAGGTGGTAATTTAAAAAGATATTGGCTTTGTGATATATATATATATTCTGCAACGAGTAAAAAGTATTGAGTCTGTGCCATAGGTCTTCACTGTTAATAAAAAATTGACCTATATGCACAATGTGTTGATTGTGCGGCGCACAGATAATTAGATTAAACATTTTGCCAATATCTAGCTTTATGAAACAAAACAATTTGCTCAATGTCTCATCTCAATATAATGGTTGTGTTCTTTGAATTTCTGTGTACATGGACTACCTTGAGATATACATGATACCTTAATGAAACAATCCAGCTCTAGGCAAACATATTTTATTTCTGGGCTAAAAATAGCATTCATCAACGGGAGCAAGGTTTGTTTCTTTTCTTTTCTTTTTTTATATTATTATTATTATTATTTTTTTTTTTTTTTTGGTACCTATATTTCAGTGTATTATTCTGAATGTAAGTGTCATAATATTTTTATATACATTTTGGAAAGATGAGATTCTGTATCTTTCAGTTTATTAATGAATTTTCTAGTTACCTTATTATCATGAGAGAAATACAATTTGTATAGAATTGTTCAGTTGAACCCAGGACCATGCATCATTAACCACTGAGCTACCATGGCCGATATCCATTGTCCATGCAGCCCAAACATTGCACTCCTCCTTTCTTAAATTGAAACACGCATAACTCTGATTCGTTTGTCTCTGACGGGATTTTCACCTGCTAGTCCAGGGATGGACAATGCAAAGGAGAAAATTTTTATAACTGGATCGGTAATCTAACAATCCAACCCGGGTTCCAGCATTACTAGTCAGCTGGTCTAACTACTGCATTGCAATACGGAAGTAACTGTCCCGTTCCCGCAGGTAGCCATTTTGTAAAATAAAAGGGAGAAGTGGTGACCTGAATCTCGCCGATTTTCCATATCTTGCAACCCCATTTTGCAGACCCGTCTTGAAGTATACTCACATTTCCTTGAGCCAAAACCGTCATTTATTTTATTTATTTTGACGCTGAATTTAAAGATGTAAAGTAGGAAACAGATAAGTATTTAATTCTTGATCAGTCTTAATTTATGATGTAAATGTAAAATAAAAATTGCTTGCACTGCGCAATGATTTGCTTAGCAACACACTGACAAAGTGGCGAACGTGAAAGAAGCCATCTTGGTTTTTTACATAACTGAAACGTGTACTTTGTTCATGAAATTTGAAAACATAAGGTTAAGTTCGCAACGAATCTTAATAACAGACGATATGTGTGGGCTCCGTATTTAGGCCTAATGTTTTTGGGGGTTTTTTGGTTGTTTTTTTTTTTTTTTTTTTTTTTGTTTGGGTTTTTTGGTTTTTTGTTTTTTTGGGGGTTTTTTTGTTTGTTTTGTTTTGTTTTTTTTCGCATCCCAAGATAGACTTTGGACTCACTCAGACAGAAAGCGAACGTTTAGATCTAGCATCACACAAAATACATCATGTAGAAAACCAGAAAGTGCAATAGAATTTGCGATTTAAACATTTTTGATTTCATAAAAGTTTTAAGCTCCCTTATAATCACCATAGCATGCAACAAAATCCAACATAGTAAAATATGTAAACAATTCACGGCTCTGTCAATCGATGGGACGTAACGTCATGTAATACACATTTTGTAAGACATGACATATTTTTGTATTTAGACAGGGCAAACCAAGCAGTCTCTCTCTCAATCTCTCTCTCTCTCTCTCTCTCTCTCTCTCTCTCTCTCTCTCTCTCTCTCGTAAAAATATCTTTATAATAAAACCGCAAACATTGCAAATACTTGATTACCATTATTTCGCATATGATATCGTTGTGTCAGAATTTGTATAGAATTTTTATTAGTGATTTGTGTATTGCAACTCCGAAGAAAAGATACGTCTTGTTTGAAATCATGAAAAAAAAATGTGTGTAAACAAAATGCATTTTATTGTGCACTATTTTCAATCCATAGAAGCCTTAAAACTTTAGATATAAAACTGTAAAAAGTAGTGCCGTCTACGTTGTCAAGGGGCGTCTCCCCATACCAAGTTGCATTCTATAATATAAACTAAAAAATTTCAGAGTGCTCAGCCAATCAAATTGCGTGTTACAAGTAAAATTAAATTATGCTATGAAATTACAATTTTGTGTATAATTTAAGATAAACTTCCGTATAAAACATATGACATTGGAGTTATTCATTTCTTAAATATGAATGTGTATTGATCGTGTCATTATCTTTACTTTCCATAATAAATCTATTAAACCTATATGTGCGTTTTCCCGCTTCGCTAACTAATATTGATCAAAATAGAATTAAGACTTCACTAAAGATGGAAAGAAAAGAGCGATTGATATTGGATGATATTATAAAGACCAGAAGCCGGTATATATGATTGTACATCTACACTATATAATGATTTCACAACCTCATGTAATGATGTGACGACGTTATTATCATTGATGATATAACCACATCATAAAATGATATAACCACATCACAGGATGATATAACCATATCACGGAATCACATAACCACATCAAGGAATGATACAACCATATCACGGAATCACAAAACCACATCACGGAATCATATAACCACATCACGGAATCATATCACCACATCACGGAATCATATAACCACATCACGGAATGATACAACCACATCACGGAATGATATAACCACATCACGGAATCATATCACCACATCAAGAAATGATATAACCACATCACGGAATCACATAACCACATCACGGAATGATACAACCATATCACGGAATCACATAACCACATCACGGAATCATATAACCTCATCACGGGATCATATAACCACATCAAGGAATGATACAACCATATCACGGAATCACAAAACCACATCACGGAATCATATAACCACATCACGGAATCATATAACCTCATCACGGGATCATATAACCACATCAAGGAATGATACAACCATGTCACGGAATCACATAACCACATCACGGAATCACATAACCACATCACGGAATCATATAACCTCATCACGGGATCATATAACCACATCAAGGAATGATACAACCATATCACGGAATCACATAACCACATCACGGAATCACATAACCACATCACGGAATCATATAACCTCATCACGGGATCATATAACCACATCAAGGAATGATACAACCATATCACGGAATCACATAACCACATCACGGAATCACATAACCACATCACGGAATCATATAACCTCATCACGGGATCATATAACCACATCAAGGAATGATACAACCATATCACGGAATCACATAACCACATCAAGGAATCATATAACCACTTCACAGAATGATATAACCCCAACACGGAATCGTATAACGACATCATATAATGATAATACCGCATCATATGCATATAATGACATCATATAATGATATTGCCAGTATCGATATCAAATGAATAACAGCATCATCACATTACGTAATGACTGTACCACAGAATATAATAATAAAAATCGAACTTAGGACACTTATGTCGTCCCATATTATACTACCATGTTGGGTCCTACACCACTATGCATATTTGACCCTAAGATTGTTAACCTTTGTGTAAACTAATTGTTAATATATCGATGTAGTCACTTTTTGTCGACAAGAGTTCACAATTGATTCTCTATTGAAGAAAAACCTCACAACTATAGTCCAACTGGACATTTCATTATTGGCGATGTTGATAAAGTTGAAAATGAGAACCTGAAATCACTATTTTGAAAGGTCCTAATTTCAGAGAACCTCGGGTTTTCAATTGGTGACAGAAAAACTTCGTCTCTATTACGAATTATGGCGAAGATGAATGGAAAATAAGACGATGAGATGAATATGAAAAATGCGCCTTGTCAGAATGGATCAGGAAAATCCCCTATTATACACATCAAAATGAAAGTACGTGATCAGGTCTTCCAACAGTCTGTTGGAATTCCCATGGGTACAAATTGTGTTCCTTTGTTTGCTGACCCGTTTCTATATTCTTATGAGGCAGAATTTATTCAAAATTACTACATGAGAAGAAAAAATGCCTTGCCGTGACCTTCAGCTCTACATTTAGATATATCGGCGACGTTTTATCTATTGACAATTTTCATTTTCATTCATATGTTGATTCAATACATCACAGTGAATTCGAATTAAAAGATACCAGTCTTCCACATGCCTCGTACCTGGATATTTAATTGAAAATAGACGTTAATGGCAAACTAACAACTCAACTTTATGATAAACGGAAAGATTTCAACTTCTCTATCGTCAACTTCCCATATTTATGTAGCAGTATTCCATTATCCATCATCTGCATATAGTGGTTATATCCCTCAACTGATTCGATATACAAGAGCTTGTTCTATGTATGATCAGTTTTTTAATCGAGGCAGGCTACTGATAAATAAGTTGATATTGCTGAGGTCTGCAGCCTCGTCTAAAGTCAGCATTTCGCATATTCTATGGTCATTATAACAACCTATTTTGCAAATACTATCTGTCATTAGATCAAATGATCTCAGACGTGTTTCATACCAATTGTTAGGCCGTTCTTAACACATTGATTCTGACTACACATTGTTTCATTTATATGATCGAGATGTAGGACTCACGGTGGGTGTAACCTGTCGAAAGGGAATGCTTACTTCCCCTAGGCACCTGATCCCACCTCTGGTATATCCAAGGGACCGTGTTGGCCTAACTCTCTATTATGACCCCAAGATCATGAATATTTATGCAAATTAGACTGAGTCTTGATACATCAATGTAGCCCGGAGTCCTATGATACTTATTTCGATTCGTTTTGATATCTGTCGGCCAGATTTCTCTCAATTGTTAATGCATTGCAAATACCTTACATACTGTTGTTTTTATTCATATAGATAAACAAACAGACATAAATGTAATTGATTGTTTACAAAAGGTCAATTGGGAGGCCGTATCTGTATACATTTGAAAGCGAGGGTACCACGATACCGCGGTATTTACAAAAACGCAGCAAATAGCGGTCTAATGGTGCTATTATTGTGAAAAAGGCCGTTATTTTGTGAAAGGTAAATCGGGGTAAAGTTAATAAAAGAATAAATAAAATTCAGCAATTTTAATACAATGAAATAAAATGTTCCAAATTGTAGAAGCACAAAAATTAAGAAAAGTGATTTTAAAAAATGCTGTATTTTCACTCGTTATAAATTCAAAGACTGTATGAATACTTTCAGAAATTTACAGTTCTAAACTTAAAAAAAATATATAACTGGAATACAGACTCAGTTAAAAGCAATGATAATTGTATTTCGAAGAAATAATTGTTACTATGGTGTGACTGACGATGCATAGATTAGTAGTTGCTTGTTAGCTATGTTTATGTATATTTTAGACCTAAATATTGTCTTTCAAAGCAAAAATCTCATAAATAATTCACCTATTCTCAGAATAAGTAGTATATTTGACAAAATACATGTCTCCGGGCTCTATTCGATAAACAGGCTGTAATTAGAAAAGTTATTGTAGTAGTTTTTAATTCAAATGTAACTGTACTTTCAATTTCACTCGAAAAAAAAATCTTTGGAAATCGATAATTTATAAAATTAGATAAGAAAACCCACCAATTTTGCCCATACGTGTATGTATATTTTTGCATTTGTAAAACCCAAAATGACTTTCACGAGATATTTATATTATTTTTTCACAATTTATATGTAAATGAATATTTTAGACATTCGCTGCGGTCGTTTGTTTGGTTTTTTTAAAAATAATTTTTCAACTTTACCCGATGACGGTAAGAAGTGGACAATCTACGTTGCCAAAATGGAAATGTATCTTTTAATCTTAGATACTTTTTATCTTCATTGATAATATTTAAAACTTTATAGGATTATATGGGTCTATTGTGTAATCTTTAAATGCATATACAATGGAGACAAAATATTTCATAAGAACACCTAGAAGTTCTGTTTTTAATCCGTCGTTTTAAGCATGTAAGATACGTGATCGCAGTAAAACTATGAAAGTAACTGTATGTCTAGAAGTCTGTGTGTTTATTTTATATCATATCGTGTACAGAGTACTTCTCGAGCGTACAGATACATTTGTTAATACAAAAACTAATGAGTGTCTACTAATAAGCAGATTGTAATTTACGTTTTGTATTCGACGTTGCCATATTACTGATATGCTTTGAAAAAACAAGTGCTGTAGGTATTTCTTTGAATTTTTCGATGAAAATCAGTATTTTTTTTATAGTGTAAGTCAGTATTTACTGCTTCCGATTACGTCATAACGTCATGCACTTGAAATTGTTTTGATGCAAAATTTCAAAGTAGGAAAAGGCGCAGCAAATTGCACATTCGTATTAAAGTTTCAAGGTAGGAAGTGTTTTATTTTTCACCAAATTGGAATTAGAAAAGCTTCCACTTCTATATTGCGTTAGCCTTTTCTTCAAAAATTGTTACTATAATAAAAATTGACACTATAAACAGCATTCTCGATCTAATTAATTAGTTAATTAAGTTATTAACACTATTTTATATCACTCTCACTTGATTATTTTTCAGTATATGTACTTAAGTATCATATATGTCACTGTTTTAGCTGTAGATTCAAATCATGCTCAATACGATGAACAGAGTAATACACTGCCTTGTAGTTTACTCTATGAAATTACAATGAAACAGAGGGTTGTGAATGTTCGAATGAATGTTATTGCGAAGATCAAAGGAATACTGCGGTCATTATGCTGCGATATACCTTCGTACGTAATAACTGGTTATGAGAAAAATGATACACATCTCCTTTGCACCTCGTTTTTTTTTTTTTTTTTTTTTTTTTTTTTGCTAATATAACAATAAAGTCGATAACTATAACCATAAAACAGGACCAGTATGTGTTGCAAAATAAATTTATGAATGACTGAATATAAATCAAACGTCTTCCTTAAGAGATAAATGCACATGTAAACAAACATGGCGATGCACAGACAAGTTAACTCTCTTCCACGTATGGTTTGTTTTCTTCGACTGTGTATTCAAAGAAATTCATATAATCCATCAACATCAAACTGAAATACGGGCCTCCGTGGCCGAGTGGTTAGAGCATCGGGCTCAAAATCACAAAGTCTGTCGGCGCGTGTTCATCTCGCCCGCGGCGTTATGTGAGCAAGTTTGCCAGTTTACTTGCGGAAGGTCGGTGGTCTCTTCCCAGGTACATTGTGTCTGGGTTCTCTCCTCCACCAACAAAAACTGGACGCCACCAGATAACTGAAAAATTGTTGAGTGTGGCGGAAAGCAATAAATAATCAATCAATCTAAACAATATAACCATGTTTGTGTTAATTTGAGTACTTTTTTTTTTTATTAAAATCTGTCCTATCAATGACTAGTCGGCGCGGGTACGATTCTCGCTCGCACCGCTATATGTGAGAAAGTTTATTTTCGGAAGGTTGGTAGTCTCTTCCAAGGTACATTGTATCTGGTTCTCTCTTCTACCAACAAAAAAAACAAGATTGATTGATTGATTGATTGATAAAAAAAACTAAAAAAACAAGACGCCACCAGATAAATGAAAAATTGTAGAGTGTGGCGGAAAACAACAGTCAATTAATCCTATCAATGATACTCTTTCACTGGTAAATATTTTGTTTTCTCTGTAATATGCTCGACTTATCAAGGATACTTTGAGCATCTTTCCTTGAAAATAAATCATCATAACCCTGAGAAACCTGCACAAATACCTGTTACTTGTACACATCGTGCATATATGAATGTTTGTAAAAATAAAAAAAGTGGGATCAATAGTATATCCATAATAGTATTTAAATTGCTCTTGCATTCGATCGTAACTACTTGACCATTTCCGCAAGTGAAAAATATTTGTTACTTCTAGCAATGTTCTAGTAGTTCTACCAACTTTACATACCTTGCATACACACAGAAAAACTTATTCTACACTACAAGGCAGCGTATACACGTTGGCAGGTGCTGGTTTACACGACTGTGGTTACCCCAAACTGAAGAGTTCGCAAATGCGATCTTTGAAGAGTTTAACAACTGTTGTCAGGTTTTGGAAGCTATCGATATCTGATGTCACTTCGTCTATCAACAACGCCATAGGAAGCCGATAATTTTACATCATTAGAAAAATCCTTGCATATCAATTTTAACTGATATATAGTAATTGCTATTGCAATATTTTGAACAAGGATTATATTAATTTTAAATTAATTAATCACTCTTGGAAACACAAACTGAGTAAAACGAAAAAAAAAAAGTAAGTAAGATTTTGGATTTGCTCTTATAAAACAAATTAATTTTATCACTTATCTACCATACAGTTGTCCCCTCTTTGTAACTGTGTATATGTGCACTTTAATGTAAAATTGCAAATACGTGTTCTTTTAATTATTTGTTCGTTTTTGATGGTATGTGTGCATTTCCATCGTGACCTAATGGTCTGATTGATGTCTGTATGGTGAAGTGCTGAGTGAATGCATAGAGTAGAGTTTATAAATAAAGTTCGGGAGTTCTAAAATATGTCTGACGAAAATAGATGCACGTCAGTGGAATGTGCACGAAAGCCTCATTCCAAGAGCTCATTTTTGTAGCTGGAAAAAAAAAATCGCTGTATTTCTAACGCGATCTTTCACAAATAAACGCGTACCGTTCGCATTTTTAAGAGTAATTTCGTATTATACCGAGTATCATGCAAACAGATAAACAGATGTTGAAAATCGATGTAGGGCGAAAAAGTTTATAAATAGAGTTCGGGAATTTCCAATACTATTAATATAGTCCGATGAAAATAGATACACGCCAGTGGAAGGGCTGTCTAATTATAAATCATAATCATAGATCGCGTGGGGTAAATGACTATGTTTGTATACAGAATAACAATTATGAATACGTATGACTATTTTGGACAAAAATTATTTTTAAACAGGGCATTTAAAAAGCAATTTGAAACGTATTTGGTATTTGATGCGTTTTGTGAAAATACGGTGTTCCAAGAAATCGATTGATCAGGGGAAAAAAAAAATATTCCGCATCCAATAAAATTACATTACATTCATTGTGCATGTCTTTATTTGTGTTTGTGTGAGTGCGCATATCACTCGACTCAAATTAGTGTGGACTTTATCGCCTCCTTATCGTGATGGTCGTTATAATAACAAGATGACGAATAGTATTAGTTCAATATTGGGACCATTTTTGTTTGAATATGGTAAAAGCTATGGAAAATGCTTTGCCTATTTTTCTATTAGGAAATTCTAATGTTGATGTTCTCTCAGAACAGAGTCGTAACTCCATGTTAATACTTCAGCGATTGAACCTTCGTAAAGTAATTCATGACCCAACTAACTATTCAACCAATATGGGAACATGTATTGATCTAATACTCACTAACAATACAAATGTAATATTAAATACTTGTATTCGTCCTCCCTTTTGCAGCACGCATTCTACAATAGGTGTAGAAGTAAAATTTACTACTCATAAACAATATGCATATAAAAGGAAAATGAGAGACTTTAAATTAGCAGATTACACAAGTCTAAATGAAAGACTTTAAATTAGCAGATTACACAAGTCTAAATGAGAGACTTTAAATTAGCAGATTACACAAGTCTAAATAGCACATTATGCAGCTGCAAGTGGGATGAGGAGGTATTCAATACTACTAATCTAGATGATATATATTCTAATTTTCTACACGTTACTAATAAATGCATTAACCAACATATACCAGCAAAAATTGTCACTATCAGACCTAAAACAAAGTTTTCATGAACAATTCTATTAGATGTCTTACGAGGAAAAGAAATAGGATTCAACATAAAGCAGTCAAAACAAAAAAATCCACCTTGGAGAAAATATAGACGACTACGAAATCAAACCATTGATGCAATTAGACAATCTCGAGAAAATTACAATAAAAAAACTTACAGAAGAAATCGATAAAAACATACCACCGGGCAAATAGTGGAGAATAGTTAAATCCCTTTCAAAACTTACTAACAATCACAAGCCTAAATCATCAGGTAAAACAATGTGTCATCCTATTGACAAGGCAAATGCAATTGATTCATTTTTTGCTGATATTTCCACTACGCACCAAGAACCTGACATACCACTACACGGTCCAGGTTCTCCCTTACATCACCCTCTTGACAATTTTAATATATCTGAACAAGAAGTACTTGATCAAGTATTAAACTTAAATGTAAACCCCCCCCCCCCACCCCCCCACCCCCCCCCCCCCCCACCCCGGTCCTGATGGCATTCACCTAGAATCCTAAATAATATTGCCTCATCTATCCACAAGCCTCTTACTAAATTATGTAATCTGTCATTGTCCTCGGGTAAACTTCCCAAATTGTGGAAAACTGCTCATATTACTCCTATTTACAAAATTAATGGCAGTGCACAAGATGTAAATAATTATAGGCCTATACCTGTCACTTCAGCACTTAGTAAAATGCTAGAAAAAAATCAATTTTAAGCATGCTCACAACTATGTCTTAAATAATAACATTATCTACAAGTATAAATCTTGATTCCAACCAGGCGACTCGACAACAAACCAACTTGTTGAAATTTACAATACTATTATTTCAAGTCTTGACAAAGGTAAGGATATAAGATTTATCTTCTGTGATATATCTAAGGCATTCGATAGAGTGTGACACAAAGGTATTTTATATAAGTTAAAACGCTATGGAATATCTGAACAAACTGTTAACTGGGTTGATAATTATTTATCTGTTAGATCTCAGAAAGTAGTCATTGATGGATTTACCTCTTCCGCCAGAACTATAAACTCAGGAGTTCCTCAAGGGTCGGTTTTAGGACCAATTTTATTTTTGATATATACTTATTTTTGATATATATCAATGATATATCTGATAATATTTCAAATGGTGTAAGACTTTTTGCAGATGACACTTCTTTGTATGTAATTGTTGATGATAACGTTGTACAAGCAGCTAATTCACTAACTAACGATCTTGAGAAAATAAGGCAATGGTTTAAAAAGTGGGCTGTAGATTTTAATCCTCAAAAAAAAAAAAAAAAAAAACAAACAAAAAAAAACAAAAAAAAACAATCAATTTAGATGTTACTAGAAAACACATTTCTCATCTTAAAGTAAAATTGGGCTGTAATGGCCCTGAAATTATGAATGCAGAAAGTCATATACATTTAGGATTAAAATTTTTGTCTGATGGTAGTTGGAAATCACATATATTAGATATACACGAAAAGGCCTCTAGCAGACTAAATATTTTGCGTATTCTGAAATATACACTTGATGGACAATCTCTAATAAGAATTTATTTTTATTTTATCCGTCCTGTTCTTGAATATAGAAACATTGTGTGGGATAATTGTACAGAGAGAGAAGCAAATTTACTTGAAAATGTTCAGGTTTCTGCAGGTAGGGTAATTACTGGACTGAGAATAAATTTTTCCAGATCTGCTCTATATGATGAATTAGGCTGGGATACTTTAGCAGCTAGAAGAAAAGTTCATAAACTTATTCTAATTTACAAAATAACATACAGAACTGCTCCTCAATATCTCTAAGAACTTTTGATACCTTATATTCCTACATAAAATTCATATCAATTAAGAAATTATGACAATTCTAAATTCATTTCCCCTCAAGTTAGGACTTCATCATTTGCAAATAGCTTCCTACCTTCAACAATAACACTATGGAATGACCTACCTACCACTATCAGAAACCTTCCTACTCTTACTTCATTTAAAACTGCTATTAAAATATGTACTACAAGAAATCTAATAAATACTCGTAGTTTAATCATGGTACACGTCAAGCAAACATTTTACACTGTCAGTTAAGAAATAATGCTAGCAATCTTAGATTTGATTTACATGGTCATTTTCTTCGAGATAATACTGTTTGTGATATGTGTGGTAACCTTACTGAAAATGCTTTTTATTTTTTCTTCGAATGTTTTCAATTTGCCAGTCAAAGAGCTACGCTACTTGAATCTATAAATACAGTGCAATTGCAAATTCCTGTATCATTAAAGTTATTGCTTTCTGGAAATGAGAATCTAATGAGAAGATAATGTGACGATTGTTGAATACGATCAAAAGTATACTCTGGAAAGCAAAAGATTTAAATAACTTGTCAGTTATACTACATGTACCTGGTGAGTGTCTGATATAACTTGTCAGTTATACTACATGTACCTGGTGAGTGTCTGATGGCTACAGTCATTTCTGTGTATGCTTATATTCATATATATGCATGTGCAAATATTATGTATGTAATACAATATTATATATACCTGACCGTATCCTGGTGAATCGGTACCCCATTTCTATTTCTGTCTTTTCATTTTCTATTTCCTCTGTACTATTTCCATCCTTCATGTTTATTTTGACTTGTTTTTGTTTTTCTTACTCTGCAATTTTCTCTGTTAGATTTTTACGCATATGAAATAATCATACTATCATAAAATACCTTGAATGATAGTTTAACTATTCACTTGATATATATTGAAATATTATCATTTGTAATGTTTCTTACAACTCTTTTTACCCAATTCCGAGTTTCTGTAACTAGATATACATAGATTACTAATGTTTATCTATGCAAGCATTTATGACTATACATGTATTTATGTGAGTCGGCACTATATATATACGTACATCATGATTTCTTAGTTTACTGATACAAACCTCGCAACATTATATATAATGTATATACAATATTGCCTTCTTTAATTAACTTTGTGAATTCTCTTCTATAAAAAGCTTTGTACAGTGTTTGTTTTACATTTTCAGTTTGTGCTTTATTTTATTGTATACCCTTGTAAAAAGAATCTTGAATTTCCATCTTGCATTAGAAACTCCTGAATTGTAACTGATCACATATAATGTTGGTGGAGGTTTAAAAATCTAAAAGAATACTTCGGCCTCAAATAAAGATCCCTGTGCTTCTGACCCAATATTCATCACAATATCATGAATTTGTTTTGGGGTGTTTTTTTTAAAAAAAACCCATATTTTATGGAAGAGATCATTGAAGAAATATTTTGGGAGTTGACATCTGTAATTTACTTCGTAAGTGATTTAAATCAAAGTTTTTCTTTAGTTTCATGCTCCATTTCGATAAAACGGAGCGTGAAACTAAAGAAAAACTGTTAATTCGAGGATAAAAACCTGCATTAAACACCACATAAAATGTAGAACTTTATATAATTCAAAAACATTTTCCCATATTATAAAACTGGTTTATTTGCTTGTTAACACATAGATCAGAAGTTAACTGCTATGTGTAATAACTTGTCATTCAACTAAAACATATCATTACTATTGTACATATTGTATATTTTACATCTTGCACAGATCAGAAGTAGGCTGTGCGTTTTTTGAATTTCCCGTAATACTTAATAACGTTATATTATGACGTCACAGTGATTTTGTTAAAGTGTAAATATAATTTGGCGCTTTTGACGTCATAATTGAATTGTAAAATAACATATATAACTAAGCAATATTGTCATAAGTCTTGAAGATTGAAAATGAAACTTGTTGACTTTATTTGGCGTTTTGATTTTTCTTTATATATATATATATATATATATATATATATATATATATATATATGACCCTAAGATCATAAATGTTTATGCAAATTAGATTAAATATTGATGCATAAATGTACTCACTTTTTGTCGACAAGGAGCAGATAAAATAATTTACTATTGATTCTCTACTGAATAAAAATTGAAAAATCTTCTCTCAGTAAATATTTCCTTTCTCATGTTCGACTCTATGGGTATGAAATATACTTTCCTGAAATTATTTTTATATCAAGGTGTTATGAATCGTTATCAATATTTTAAGATTTTTCAGAAAATTGAATAACTGTGCGAGTGGGAAGTTAAATGACGGATGTGTTTATGTTCAATCGCTCGTGAGTCTATCATACAAAACATTGATAATATGTTGAATAATGCATGAATAACTTGGGATTTTCCTAAAGAACCTACAATGACGTAAAAAAAAAAAAAAAAAAAACCGTGAAAAATTCTTCAGTTAGATTGGGCAAAACACATGAAATGATGCTCTTAATTGAAAATAGGGAAACCACCTACAGAAATTTCCTGTTTTAAAGCACAAGCTATTACAAGAGTACTCTTTAATAGATATTCGAACCCTAGCAATATTATTGCCTATGTTCTAAAGTAAAGAATTTTGAAATACAGAGGAATGGTAATTGTATTTCGAAAGCATGATCATTAGATTTATATGATTGCAAATGACCATGAATAGATTACTGGTTGCTTATAAATTAACCCTGATTATATTTAATTACATGCTGGACCTAGAAGTTTTACTAAATGCTTTCCCTGTAATTGTCTTTTTGAAAAAAAAATCTCATTAAATAATTGCGATTTCTTGGTTAAAATCATTGGAATTGCTTCCATTGCCAATACATAAAAAAGGACTTTAAAATTAAAATTAATATTTTATAGCAACATTCTAAAGATAGGGAGAAATAACACATCTGTATACTGGCTGATTCCTTTTGAAACACGAATATCAGCAATACTTGTATATTCTTTTCAAATTTAGTTTTGTAAGCTCATAATTGGTAAACTATTTTGTCGACTTTGAACTATAGATCGTGGCTTCGAGCCTAGTAAAGGCTTTATAAATTATTATTATTATTATTATTATTAAGATTGTTTTCTGTTAAAACTGCAATTTTTTGGCACTAAATGAGGTAAATTTGAAAGTTTTCAGTTTCAAAATACTCCTGTACATATCCTACACTTTTCATCCCTATCAGATTTCTTTAATGAGTTATTTCCCCTTAAACTGATTTGTTAATAAGGAAGTATACATACGTGCACGTATCTAAAAATCCGTGCTTTGCGCCGCTCAGTTTGTATGGAATATACTTCACTCAATACACTTTATCAGATATATGTCTACGTTAGTGGTTATATTTAAATGCTGACTTCAACTCCTATATCAAGGTCTATAACTACACTTGGCACTGTCAATTCAGCAAGTCTCTTTACAAACTTTTTATAATGCAGAAACATCCAGCTTGATTAGTATGTTATTGTAATATATAATTAGCAGTGTAGAGAATCCCAAAATAAATATGTCATCTAAAAAAAAACCAAAAAAAAGAAAACCAAGAGGGAAAACCCTAAATGTCCATGTCACAGGATGTTTATTTATTAAATTGTGTATTCATAGTATTGTAGTATATTCACTGCGCATGCGTCATCCATTTCATTCATTGTGTGAGAGTTCATGACCTATTTACGTCATATTGGGCGAGAGCATTTTTAGTATGGGTGTGTTAGACTGGTTTTTCAAGTCTTTGCAATCTATGCGCATGTCTGACGCTAAATTCTTTTAACGAATTGCATGAGTTTTACTTCACAAATCATTCCATGAGAAAGCCTTCAATACGACAGACGATGTCGACTACATATCCTCATCTTGCCATTTTCTAATTTATATTAGAGGCATAGTATTCTGTTGACATGGTAAGCTATGTTAAGACTTTAAATATTTTATATTTAACATAAATTAATTAATACATCAATTAAATAACTGTTTAAAAGTGTGTGTGGATGTACGTAAGTTTTTCATATATATTGTAGGCCATCAGGCTGATCATCATTCTTCATCGATATTATACATCATAAATGTGAAATCCTATTGAATACAGAAATATTATCGTTTACATCGTCTGTGTTTTATTTATACCGGAGTCAATACTGATCCAAGAACTTTCTTACAATAAAAGAAAACCCCTTGACATCCATAAACTGTGACAGCCTACTGTACATAATATATCAAAATGTCCATTTTATAGCATATGAAATATTGATTTTACACCTTAATCATATTCTCAAGTCAACCCTAGACATGTTAAAGGACAAATTATGTTAAACTCGTCTGACTGTTTACAAAGAGTTTTCCCTGGGGTGTTTCTTTTTATCTAATTACATACGTGTACAACCCGAAAATCATAATATAATATTTGCTGAAATCTCGTCGAATTTGCAGAGTTTAAGTCATGTGTCGCCTTTTGAAATTTCACTTTCATTTTACTTTGAAATGAAATATTAAATTTCGTACTTTATTTGTAGATAAAATGATATATCAAATTTTATTTTCATAGATCTATATATATAATTTTCACTTGCCACAATTGAAGTTTTTCTAATCATCCAATGAAATATGAGGTACTGTAGTGTGGTGTGAATGTGTAAGGGAACGAATGTATATGGAACCGCTTGTAAGTGCGCATGCGAGAGAGAGTTGTCGTCTGTACGTTGGAGAGAAGACACATGGTTGAGAAGTTGAATATTTTTTAGCATGGGTATATTTGTAAGTGTTATATGCGCTCCAGATTAAACATATATGAAAATTACCTCGGTCGTCAGTTGGTTTAATCTTGCATAGGTTATATAACACTTCACTGGCGCTGCGAGTGTAAAGTATTTAAGACAATCATTTTTTTTATCAGTTCATTAGTATAAAGTTCTTTCTAAATTCCCGTATCTATATTTAGAATTGCTCCTCGCGAGAAATGATGATTACGCAATCTTTGTTTATACTCAATTGCTCGTCGCGAGCAATCACTGTTGTTTATATATCATTGCTCCTAATGAGCAATGACGATTGTGTATATATAGGGATATATAACGAAGCTTGAGGGAAAATTTTGGATTGTTTTATCTATGTGCCTTGGGGTAAATATGTGCCATTTTCTTTGTGATTTTTGATTATTGTGAACCTGTGGATTATTAAATGATGAACATGTAAATAAATTGTACATAACTGTACTTGCGTCTCCTTTCTACTAAAGCTAATGCTTTAGAGGCTGAAGGAATATTTTAACATGGAATAATTATCAATCTGGACTTATACTAAAATGTGAAATATTGTTGATAGCGAGCCGTTTACCGCTCGACGGCGCTACACGAGCAATCGATTCTGCACGAAAATTTCTGTGTATTGAATTTCGTTGATATTTTTTCTCGTGGCGGGAATCTGTCAAAGTCCCACACGTGTAAATCTTGAAAATTGACTTACAATTTGAATTAAGTTATGTGAATTTCTATTTATTCATTAAGTTATAATCATTAAGATCACAAAGCCTGGCAGTATTATGTTTTTGTGCATTTTGTTGAAAAAAAAAATAAAAACGATAAACACGTGGTGAGGCTAATCACCGGAAGATGCAAACGGTCGAGTACATGGTATTTTAATACCGAATTCGTTGCTATTGCCAGTTAACAGATAGATTTAAATTTGAATTAGATTAAAGGTGTTTACATATATATGTTTTTGTCATTGACAGGATAACTTATATTGTATATTATTATGAAATAAAGTAAACACACGTTCGTTCTATATATCCCCCCCCCCCCCCCCCCCCCACCAGTAACATGATGTCAAAACACAGGAAGAGTCCATTCAAAATCAATATAAACACCTGTGCCTATGAAGATCTAAGAGTCCTACCAGGTGTGGGTCAGGTCATAGCAGACCGTATATGGGAACTAAGAAAGCAAGGCCCCATTGACTTGGAAACATTTGTGGGTATACCTAAACTAAGGGTCACACCAGAACTAGTTGAATGTGTAGATTTTCTACCACCATTGTGTATAGACCATAGCTACGCCAAGCCCACAAGTGATGGTATGGAGGATTACTTCACAGAGTTCCAGGATTACGGGGATCATGGTGAAGTAAATACAGAGTTGAAGATGAGTGACTGCACAGCAAAGCCACCTACTCATCCTCGACACACAGCGACCCCTTTGTCGGAACCTAGGAGAACGCCATCATCAGGTGAAAGTAGCCGTCCATTGCACGCATACAATGGTGAGTCGACACCGACGGGTACTCAGAAGCGTTCTGTACCTTCTTTGAAGGAAAATTCTTTGCATTACAATGAAGTGCAAGGTCCAATTCCAGACCATATCAGGTTCCAGACACATATGGTACAACGACGCACATTGCCTTCACCTCAGTTGTCGCCAACTTTCGTACGACGTCAACCAACAGTCTCCGAGAGCCAGGGGCGACACGAATCAAAACCTGTGTATCTACCCAAAGCCTTGCGGTATGATGGGACCTCTAACTGGGAAGCCTTCTTTGTGAAATTCAGCAGATATGCAGATGTATCTCACTGGACAGCTACAGAGCGCAAAGATCAGTTATGTTGGTGTCTCGATGGAAAAGCCAGCGAGTTTTACACCAGTATTGTGATCAGAAACTATGGCATAGACTATTTTGAGTTAGTTCGCAAACTAGAAAAGCGTTTTAACTTTGTGGATCTACCAGAAACTCTTCAAGTCCAGTTTATGGGAGCCCATCAGAACACAGGAGAAAAGCTTGAAGATTGGGCTGACCGATTACTATCCCTAGCAATGAAAGCTTTCCGTGACCTGCCAGAAGAACATGTATACTCTCAAGCTGTATGGAGATTCTGTCAGGGATGCTGTGATAAAGAGGCTGGTCAAAATGCTGCTATGTCAAAACCTAAATCTATTGAGGACGCCATAGACAAGATCAAGTGGTACCAGCATACTACCAAAGCCATTTATGGTAAACCCATCAGACGCCGAGAATTTTCTGAAGATTCCGAGCACGAAATTGATTCTGTGAGAACAATTGACGCAGCAGTGAAAAGCGACAAGAATTTTTCTTCATCAGCACATCAATCAGATCAGCTAAAGTCTATGGAGGAACAGATCAAGATTCTTGTGGACAACATGCAGATGCTTCAAACAAAATTAAGCAGCATGGAGAACAAACAGAAAAGAAGACCACAAAATACGGAGACCCGTACATGCTACAATTGTGACAAACCAGGGCACCTAGCAAGAGATTGCAGAAAGCCTAAGAAGTTGAGGGCCCAGAATCAAAGCAGAAGTCAGAATACAAACTGGAGTTCACAGTCTGAAACGAGACCTTTAAACGAAAGTGGGCCGGGTCAACAGGCGTAAATCCGACCCGAAATACTACAGAGCGCCTCAAGAAAAATTGTGCTTCAGAAGAAACGAGCCCTGAATCAATAAGATATACATCAAGGAAACGCAAGAAGCAAAGAAAACCTAGAAGGAAAACATCAAATAGAAATCATACTTCCTATTCTGAAGATAAAAGCGCAGATGTAGATAAAACAATGACCATTCTACAGTTGGGATCACCTTCTATGCTGAGATTAAATGTAAAAATGAACTCTACAGACATTGTTGCAGTAATAGATACAGGAGCAGAAGTCACTATCATCTCAGATCGGGTGTATGAAAAGATGCGGATTAAACCACCTATTAAGAAACGCACCGTCATGCATGGTGCAGGGCGTGATATGAAAATGGATACATTTATCATTGGTCCAGTTAACATCAAGATAGGAGCCAAAACATACCCATCTGAAATATATGTAGCACCTATGGATGATGACATGCTCCTAGGCTTAGACTTCATGCGGAAAAACAATGTTACAATAGATTGCAGTAAGAACCAGTTCTCCATCAACTCTGAAGCTTTGCAGATGTCATATGGAAAGAGTTGTGAAGCTCCAACAGTTGCCAAAGTAACAGTGCCTGGTAAAACGGTAATTCCACCAAATTCAGCCATACATGTCAATGGTAAACTATCTCGACACATTGAGGGAAGCTACATTATAGAGCCTGAGGAAGATATACCGGTTATGATGCCACGATGTGTGTACTCTAAACAGAACTCACCTAGGCTATGTTTAGTTAATGCCAGTGACCGGTACTTTACCTTTCGAAAAGGCACGATAGTGGGAGAAGCTTTGTCAGCAGACCCAGTAACGGTTGTACCAGAAGCAAAACCTCAAAGTGAAGGACCATTACCAGAACTTCCAGAGCACTTGAGTTCCCTTTTCCAGAAATCCGTTGCAAACCTAGACCAAAGTCAGAGCAAATTATTGATGAATCTACTCAAGGAATATAAAGATGTTTTCGCTGAGAATGATTTTGATCTTGGCACCTTTACAGAGATAGAACATTCAATAAACACTGGCTCTGCATTACCAATTAAGCAGAGGATGAGACGTACTCCATTAGACTTTGTACAAGAGGAAGAAAATCATTTACGCACAATGCTGGAAGCGGGAATAATTGAACCGTCAACCTCAGAGTGGGCGTCGCCGCCCGTACTTGTGCGGAAAAGAGATGGCAAAGTCAGATGGTGTATAGATTATAGGAAACTTAACTCTGTGACAAAGAAAGATGTTTACCCTTTACCTCTAATTGAAGAGTGTATTGACACATTGTCCGGAAATGAGTGGTTTTCCAAACTTGATGCCAACTCAGCGTACTATCAGATAAAAGTCAAAGATTCTGACAAGGACAAAACAGCCTTCATAACAAAGTATGGGTTATTTCAGTTCACCCGGATGAGTTTTGGTCTTTGCAACGCTCCATCAACTTATGCTAGAGTCATGAACTTAGTCTTGCGTGGACTGACATGGAACATTGTGTTAGCCTTTCTGGACGACATCCTTGTGATGGGAATATCATTTGAGGATCACCTGCACAACCTGCAAATAGTCTTTGATAGATTTCGACATTACGGACTTAAGCTAAAAGCCAGGAAATGCCTTCTATTCCAGAAAGAAGTAGAATTCCTAGGCCGGAAAGTAAACAAAACAGGATTGGCTATAGGAGACGAGTATGTCGAAGCTGTGAAAGATTGGAAAACCCCTGCAACGACTAAAGAAATTGAGAAATTTCTGGGTTTTGCAAATTATCACAGAACATTCATCAAAGACTATGCCAAGATGGCAGCACCCCTTAACCGGCTTACAGGCAAGAAGCCGTATGTGTGGGGACAAGAGCAGCAAGACGCCTTTGACAGTTTGAAGTTATCACTTATAACTACTCCAGTTCTAGCATTGCCAAACTCTAAGGATTTATTCATCCTAGACACAGACGCATCAGACTTTGCAATAGGTGCAGAACTCGTACAGGTGCAGGAGGGTAAAGAGCGTGTCACTGCGTATGGCAGCTTTAGTCTCACCCCTGAGCAATAGCGCTATTGTACAACAAGAAAGGAGTTACTAGCGATTGTCCGCTTTACCAAACAATTCAATCATTATCTGTTGGGCAGAGAATTTGCGGTTAGGACTGACCATAGCAGCCTTACCTGGCTCCTCAATTTTAAAAACCCACAAGGTCAGTTAGCCAGATGGCTTGAAGTCTTAAGCCAATACAATATGACTGTTATGCACAGACCTGGCAAGAAGCACGGGAATGCAGACCCGCTTTCCCGTATTCCTGACAACAAGCCATGCCCTGATATGAAGGTGGATATAGACCCAACCCAACTACCCTGTGGAGGATGCAAGTACTGTACTAGAGCACATAATAACTGGGGAAAATTCACTGAAGATGTGGATGATGTCGTTCCCCTGGGTAGGACAGTAGAAACAACGGAAGTACATGCTGCTTTATCCTGGTTATTTAACGAGAAGGAATCCGATGACATGGAATTCGTTTTTCAAGAGTCAAGCTCAGACTTGCATCATACGTCGTTGGAAATTTCCTTTACAGACCCAGATAAACCTACTCTCATTAGTATGGAAGAACAACAGTGTAATCAAGTCCGCACTGCTTCCCGTACTAGTGGGTTTGCAGGCATTGAATATTCACCCAAAGACCTGAAAGAATTCCAAGAAAAAGATTCTGATCTTAGATTGATACTGCCTTATCTGGTGTCAAATGAAACCCCATCTGAAGATGAAATCTTTATAAGCAGCAAGGCAGCAAAGAAATACTGGGTTAATAAAGAGATGTTTTTCATTGATGGTGAGGGAATACTGCGCAACAACCCAAAGAATGGTGGAGAACCAAGACTTGTGGTGCCAAAAACCTTGGTAGATGAAGTACTAGGACTATGTCATGACTTACCAGTTATGGGACATCAAGGTGTGTCAAGAACATATTTACGAGTGAAAGAAAAGTTCTATTGGTATAACATGAATCAGTCAACCAGAGATTTTGTTAGGACATGTGACATTTGCAGTAAACACAAAAAAGCCAACAGAAAAGCAAAGTGTCCTATGACGAAATACCAAGCTGGAGTACCAATGGAGAGAGTTCACCTTGATTTCTTGGGTCCTTTACCCGAATCTACCTCAGGAAACTCAAACATTTTAGTCATGGTGGACCAATTTACCAAATGGGTGGAATGTGTCTCATTACCATCACAAACAGCTGAGGTCACAGCTAGAGCTGCTGTAAATGAATTCTTTGCTCGATTTGGTTTTCCGTTCAACATATTCACTGATCAGGGGAGAAACTTTGAAAGCAGACTTTTCAAGACTATTTGTGACGTACTTCAGATTCACAAAAGTCGCACAACGCCTTATCGCCCTTCAGCAAATGGGCAGGTTGAGAGAATTAATAGGACACTTATGGATGCTGTACGCTGTTTTGTTGACAAGTCTCAAAATAATTGGGATGAACATTTACCTCAGCTCGCTAGTGCTATTAGATCATCTGTAAACAGACACACTGGTTTCACACCAAACAAACTTATGTTAGGCCGAGAAGTGAGCATACCTGCTGACCTAGTTTTTCGACCACCTGAAACCATTGAATCCATTGACCACGAGGATTATGTGTCAAGATTACAAGAGTCTATAAGAACAGCTCATGAAGTGGCCAGAGATGTACTGAAGGCACATCAAGTCCATATGAAGAGAGATTATGATGTCAAGATTCACACCAGAGAATATGCTGTTGGTGATCTCATCTATGTGTTGGATAGCGCCAAATCTAAAGGTCGTTCTAAGAAACTAGATCCACCTTGGAAGGGACCTGGCATTGTTATTCAGAAAGTATCACCATATATCTACAAGGTCAAACTTCGAAATTCAGTGTTTATTACTAACCATGACAGATTGAAAAAGTGTTGTGACAGGAAAATACCTGACTGGCTACGCCAATGCCAGCATCGTCTGCGAAATGGAGAAAATATTCTCAAATTGCAATCAATTGACACTTTTTGTATCTGTGACAAACCAGACGACGGACGTCTTATGATTCAGTGCGACTCCTGTGATACTTGGTATCACGGAGCATGTGTCGCAGTCACTGAAGAGTTAGCAGATACCTTGAAGACGTATATATGTCCAAGGTGTCAAGTATAATATGTCTTGTACCTTTTACTAATGTTATGTTTGTGTTCAATTTTATTTTAGGTACAATGGAAGAATCTGACAGAGAGTACATCACGGCAGATGAAGCCGACATCTCTGATTCTGATGAGTACCTCACAGATGAGCACTGCCATCAAGAAACAGACGAAGAGTCGTCTGATGTTGAAGAGGGCCTACTACCCTTTAAGCGGCGACGGACAGGTGATGCGCCGACACAGGAACTTTCACCAGATTCGGAACCTGCCAAGGAACCGACCCAGGAGGCGGGACCGTCCACACAAAGACAGATACCTAATGTACGGGATAAACGATCAGCATGCCCTGTTCCTGGATGTCATTATCGCTCTAAGCACCTCAAGCATCATGCTTGGAAGTATCATCTCCCTAGGTTGTTCTGGGATCGCCCCTGGAACTCTTTGGCAGCGCTGCCGGAATATCACACTTTGAGAGCATCATGTTTAAATGTGTTAGGTCAGTACGTCTTGGGACCAACTGCGACAATCGACGAGTTACTGGTGTACGTCAATGAAGAAATCCCACTGCCCCGAGAATACCCAATTATGGGTAGGTCATTTGTCCAGATGGGTCAGCTGACCCGTACAATGCGGTGGCCCTTGGTGAACCGTTTCACCATGAGTCCAGTAAACAGCCCAGCGGTATTACTTCACTGGAGAATCCTTCTGTCCCTAGTTTGTAACTTATCAGAGGAAAAGAGACGTGCATTCAAGAGGTGGGGGAGAAAGGAGCTCGCTGAGCTCGAAGAAAGGGTCAGAACCAGAAGGTCACATGGAGTCGGAGCACCACAGAAGCCCCACAGACGTGTTGAAAAACATGATGAGATCGAGTGGGAAGTTCTGGATGAATGCGGTAGTGAAGAAGATGTAGCGGATAAAGACAGCGATGGAGATAGCAGTAGTGAGGAAGAGGACACCCCTTATGAAGTTATTGTCCTCCAAGCAGGTTACGAGGAAAACTTCCCAAGCCTAGGAAAACGGAAAATGGGAAGTAGTATTACTCTATTAAAAGGATCGATGAACATCATAGTTGACACGGGAAATCCTTCAGATAGACAATACTTAATGTCCCGCCTCAGTGAACAAGGTTTGGCAGTTGAGGACATAGAATGCTGCGTGACGACTCATGGTCACTTAGACCACATGGGAAACTTGAATGTTTTCCCTAATGCCTACCATGTTGCAGCTTCTCAGATGTGTGTTGGTGATTTACACCACTTCCATGACTTCAAGTTGTCATTCTGGATCGATGATCAGATAGAAGTCGTACACACACCAGGACATACATCAGAAGACATCTCCGTGCTAGTCCATGCATCCCAGATGGGAACAGTAGCTGTCGTTGGGGATCTTTTCCACAGCATGGAAGACTTGGAAGATGCATCAATTTGGAGGAGGTACAGTAGGAATGTGAACGACCAGGACAAGAATAGGAGAAGGATCCTTGAGGTAGCAGAATACATTGTCCCCGGCCATGGTCTGATGTTTCGAGTTCCGGGACGAGAGTGAAACATCATATAAACTATGTTGTTCTATATTGTAATAGATAATTGAATCCTGATATTGTTCATTTTAGTTATAGTTCTAAGTATATGCAAGAGATGCGGCAGGATTTATTATGTCTAATAAGTGTTAGAATTTGTGATGATTCTTTTGTATCATTCCTGAATTGCCATATAATTGTTCTATATTGATTTCATGTCTAAACTTTTTTAGCCTGTGTATGTGCTATTATTGCATGTAGTTTGAGTGATTGGATGGAAGTGCAAGTCTCATTATCAATCATTTTTTTTAGTTATATTCATACTGTTGATATAATGATAATATTTACCATTGAGATCTCATAGCGAATTCATAAATAATTTGTATCTGGATTCAGCATGGTTTATAGTATGTGAACTCGGGTAAAATGATTTAGAGACTGTATGTTGTGAACATTATCTGAATTATATGTAATACCACTGCTGATATTCAGTTTATCTGCTTCACTTTATCATAGAATCTTTAAGGATCACTGTTTATTTTCACAATCATATAAGTGTTTGGTTGATATTTACGTAAGATACAGGAGTACCTTCTTTTTTTCAAAAGGGAGGGGAGTGTAGTGTGGTGTGAATGTGTAAGGGAACGAATGTATATGGAACCGCTTGTAAGTGCGCATGCGAGAGAGAGTTGTCGTCTGTACGTTGGAGAGAAGACACATGGTTGAGAAGTTGAATATTTTTCAGCTTGGGTATATTTGTAAGTGTTATATGCGCTCCAGATTAAACATATATGAAAATTACCTCGGTCGTCAGTTGGTTTAATCTTGCATAGGTTATATAACACTTCAGTACTATATAAAACAATATATAACAATTGTACCATTAAGACGGAAGCAAGATGAAAATAAAATCTGAGCCGACGAGAAGCATTAATATAAGTTGTAGAACTTGTTTGTTAATCGTCGTAAAATAAATAAAGTTTAACTTAATTTTTTTTTTTATGAAATAACATACAATGAAAAGAATGGGGAAGCATGTGTTGTGTTTTGCAGACAGACTGTTACACATATTTCACTAAAATATAACATTTTAATGTTCATAAATCTGACAGATCAAATTATCAATCAACATTTGTATATAAATTATTTCTGTGCAGCATGTGCCTGGCCTACGAAATAATTTATAATACAGAAGATTCTAACGAAATGTCTCGCCATATTTCTTGAAAAGTATATGAAATATGAAACCATTCAAGTAATAATAGTTGTAAAACATTTTACGTGCAAATTATGTTTCACAAACATTCACGCAGTATATACATGTCTGTTCTGACATCTCAGTCACCCGATACTTAATTTCTTACCTCCCTTATGTCGGTCGGACGCTCAGTTACATCGTATGCCTATACATAGGCATAGTAATTATAATGATGGGTGTAACCGGTCGACAGGGGATACTTACTCCTCCTAGACACCTGATCCCATCTCTGGTATGTCCAGGGGTTCGTATTTGCCCTACTCTGAATATTGTATTTTTTTAGAGGAATTATGAGATTGATCACTGTTCGTTATCTTCACCTTTTCACGAGATTCATCAAGGTGGCTCACAACAACAAAGACGCTACGCGGTTTAAAAGTTTTGCGAAATTATTTGTAGTGATCGAATTGTTTGTCTATTATTGTAACTTGGTGGATAACGCATCGGGTTACTGACTACCAGATCCCGAGTTCATATATGCCAGAGACTTTTGTTCATATTTATAGAAATAAATTTTTGATATTTGTATACTTATTGTATATTATCATTTTTATTATGATTAAATCAAGTCTAAAGTGCTAATTTGAGAAAGTCTTTCAAGGTATAGTGAGCGCCGTACCAATGATCATTAGAAAAATTCAATTTGTTCTAATTTCTAGATGCCGACGGGAGCTGTTAAGTACGTTGGGAATGACCCTAAAAGAGTGACGACAGAAGATTCCCCCCTGCTCTCATTAAACACTGCGTACTTCGACAATCTGGACGTGGAAACCAAATTAAGCCGTTCTTCTAAAGACTCTTTCGTTTTACCCATTGTTTTAACATGTGTGCTTATTATTTTGGGCCTATTTCTGATTTTATTCTTGGTATGGAGAAAAAGAAGAAAAGGACGGAATCGAGAGCCTTCGCCCGAAGGCCTTCTAGAATTACAAGCCAGTTCTGGATAAAGTCGATCTATCCAGGCAAGTTTGTGCACAAAATCTTTTAATTTCGTCATAGCGTATCGTGATATATTTAAGGGTTTGTAAACCCCTCCCCTCTTTTTCTTGAAAATTTACAAATTCTACAAGAGGTCCATTGGCCATATCAATCATCTTGACCCTCCATTTATCAGCTGTTGTGATTTTTAAAAGATTTTTTTTATCAATCTTTATTCCCATGAAAAATTCTGATCCATATTTGGTATTCAACTCTTCCAAGTTTGTTATTATTTCGGATTTCCAACATCTTTAACTTGAGCATCACTAAAGAGACATTATTTGTCGAAACGTGCATCTGGTGCATCAAATTTAATACCGTTTATGCTTTATATTGAATAGGTCCAAGTTTTATGAAAAGTGGTTCAAGCTTCCAAATCAACCCAATTGTATGAAGGTCTTGCCATAAAACATCTATATACAAAATATAAAAGCCTTACCTTAAATAGTTCAGGAAATATTGATTACGTCAGGGTTTTTTTTTAAAGAAAGTAGGTCAAGGTAACATGTATCACAAGGTCTTGTCATAGAAATCTATATACAAATATGGAAGCCCTACCTTGAATAATTCTGAAGATAATTAACAGTTAACTTTTCTTGAAAGTGGGTCAAATTTCAAGATCACAGTTCATAGTATGAAATAAAAGATCTTGCCATAAAAAAGCTATATACAAAGCATGAAAGATCTAGTTTAAATAGTTCAGGAGATACTAAATAAGTCAAAGATTTATAAAGGTCCAACTCCAAGGTCAAGGCCATATGGTCAAACTTCACAAAATAATATAAAGTCTAGGCATAAAGAACCTATATGTAAAGCCCTAACATAAATAGTTCAAGAAATATTGAATAGATCAGGTTTTTTTTAAATTAGGTCAACTTCCAAGATCAAACACCATTGTGTACAAAGTCTTGTCATAAAGAATCAATACACAAAATATGAAAGCCCACTTAAAATAGTTCTTGATGTATTTAAAAATTGTTTTCTTAAAAGTAGGTCAACATATATATAAAGTAAAAAATTACAAATTAATCAAACTTCTATCTACAGTGCTCTGGCCCTGCAGCAGGATCATCAGTAGATAAACAAGTTACAAGATATGAGACATATACCTTAAATTATTGCTTATCTCCCCTTTGAAGAGGGCATGGCCCTTCATATGAACAAAATTGAATCCCCTCAACTCATGGATGATTTGCACCAAGTTTGATTGAAATTGGCTCAGTGGTTGCGGAGATGATGATTTGTGAAAAATTTATGGACAGACAGATGAACACACATGACAGACAAAAGGTGATCAGAATAGCTCATGTGAGATTTCAGCTCAGTTGAGCTAATAAAGAGAGCATTTTTGGGGTCTGAAACTCCCTTTATAATGTTTGTCCAACTATCAAAAAATGAATGACAAGTCTGCCCAATTAAATAATTTACAAGAATAAAATCCAAAATTATAATCAACAGTCAGTTCCTGCAACTTATGAAAGGTTCAAGACACATTGCCTGAAGAGCCGTAAGGCAAAAGTACTAGCAGGAACTGATCGTTGATTGTTATGAAATAATTCTGAATTTTACTCTTTGAAATTATATATATATATATATATACATTTTTTTTTTTTCAGTCACTAATGTAAAACCATTCAATATCGCAGTACATCATTACGGAGGCCCAGAAGGTTTTATAATATCATCAAAAGTCAACATTTATCAAATTACTAGTCATGAAATGAAACTTGTTTTGTCTTTAAATTATAGGAAAAAGTCTTCATCAAATATTTAACGGTGCTTTTTGATAATTCTGTATTTATGTAAACAGTTGTTTTAACAGGTTAATATATATATAATCAAATTCTCATAAACATTTACCATGTGTGTTAATAATTTAATAGTTGTCTACTCTTAATTACTATGTCAAAAATAGTTTAGTATCATTCCATGTACTTTTTTATTGTCCTTTTTTCAGTTTGTTTTACATGTAAAGCACTTTAGGATAATTGTGTTGATCATAAATATTCAATTAATAATAATTGTACTTACATGTACAACCAATACTACTGGTATTTATTATGTGTTCTTTTTGAACTTCATTCATGCACAAATGTGTCATTGTTACATTTATCAAATTACTTTTAATGAAATAAAATTAATTTTGTCTTTAAAGTATGGGAAAACATCTTTGTCAAATATTTAACAAATTATGTCCAATATCATCAATAGTTTTTCAGACAGTGTTGGTAAGGTACATCATAGATTTTTTTCTTTCAATTTTGATTTGTATATTTATGTAAATGAGATAACTAGTATGTAACGTGAAGAGGTTTTTTTAATATAAAGATTCCATTGCTTATTCTATGAGAAAGAAAATGTAACTTATGCTAGTAAACAGAAAAAGGAATGGTAACTCATGCTACAGCTTAATAAAAGAAGCACCTGCTTGCCTCAAAACTTGAAATGTTTTGCCCCAGAAACTATTCATTATTTTTTTTTCAAGGGGGGGGGGGGGGGGGGGGGCATATTGCAAGTTTTTACAGTTACCATAAATTCATTGATGACTGGCTGATATCTTTTCCTCATTATACAGTAATCCTGTCCATTGGATACTTAACTGTTGTATAACATTACCTATGTTTTGAGTGATATACTCATCCAGGGTGTGAAGATTTCACTTGAAATAATTGCATATAAATATTGAACAGTAAGTGCTGTTATTTGACAAGCATTACGATTTGCAGACCAAAGA
The DNA here is from genome assembly GCA_024699665.1 of Ostrea denselamellosa. Taxonomy (NCBI): domain Eukaryota; kingdom Metazoa; phylum Mollusca; class Bivalvia; order Ostreida; family Ostreidae; genus Ostrea; species Ostrea denselamellosa. The sequence continues at coordinate 11,919,595 of JAMZEH010000047.1, read as the reverse complement.
ACTTATATTAATAATTAGATCTGTTTTAAATGACATGTACCTTTTTATTTTAACCAAAAAAATAAATGAATAAATTGTTCTTTACTCTAAAGATTTTTAATATCATTTAGTCCAGAATCCAACCAAAATGACAGTAAACACACAAGAATTAAATTCCTGGATCTAATAAAAAATTAAAGGAATTGAGGAACATTTCACTCCTCTGATTCTGTGGAAATTCTTGTATTACTTTGAAACAGAATAAACATTGTTGATACAAATCCAATGTTTTTTCAGCTATTGGACAATGGCAATTCGTCGTCAAATCTTCACCTCATGAGTTGCCATGCATCTTCTTGGGAAGGTTAACATGTTTAATATAAATTTTATCTGGTCTGGTATCACAGTTCTTTTTTTTCCCTCTCTCCGTTTTTTCCTGACTGTATGAACTACATTCTTTCCTGTGTTAAGACTCGCCATTTTCCGATGAATTCACTGGAAACTCCAAAGTTGGCCAGCTGAATGCTTCCAATTTCTTTAAGTTAATTTCTACTTTTGTTCCCATCATTTTCACTGTACTTTTCTCTGGAATTATTTCCTAAAAATAACAAAATCATAATTGTCACACCTATAGCTGACGATTTTCCACTTTTTATTTTAATATTACATATGTATTTTCTGTTTAGACTTACAAAATCATAAACCTGTGTCAGCAGGGTCTACACTGTATATACAGAAGACATTACACAGATTCTTGTGTTCTACATAAACCCTTTATTGATATCAGTGATGGATTCAGGATTTTTTGAAAGGGGGGAAGGGGGCATATATATATACACATATAATAATCAAGTATTAGTCAAAACACTCAGTCATTTTAGGTGCCAACTCTAGAGTTGTATCTATATATATCAGTAATGCTTAGTTTTGTGGTGACCCTACCCCCTTCCCCTAAATCTGCCACTGGATATGTCTTGATAGTCATGTAGGAATATATACAATTGATAGAAACAGGGATGAAAACCAAGTACGCTGGGGTCCTATGATACCACAGTACTTAATGATTTCGATTCATTCTAATATCTGTCAGCCTGATTTCACTCAGTTGTTAATGTTTTATTAATAACTTATATACTGTTGTTTTTATTCATATAAATAAACACACGGATATAAATGTATCTGCTAGTTTACAAATAGTCAATTGTGAGGCCATATCTCTATACATCTGAAAACCAGGGTACTACTATGCTGTGGCATTTAAAAAAAATGCAGCAAATAGCGATCTAATGGTGCTACTATTGTGAAAAAGTTTGTTATTTTGTGAAATGTAAATCAGGGTAAAGTTAATAAAAGAATATATAAACTTCAACAACTTTAATGCATTGAAATAAAATGTTCCAAAATGTAGAAGCACAAAAATTAAGAAAAGTGACTTTAAAAAACACTGAATCTTCACTGATTGTAAATTCAAAGACCATATTTTCCAAAATTTTGAACACTTTACTTTTTTCAGTTGAGACAAGTATTGTGGGAATTAGTTGTTTATTATCTAAAAATAACTCGTCGATAGATGACGCGGTTCATTCCTGACGTATGTAAAAGCGAAATACCTTGGTACCATAGAACCCACGGTATCAAAGGACGAGAGTATACTGAAAATGTGTATGTACAAATAAATAGATACCAGTAATTTACTCATACATGCACACACCTGTATGTGGTTTGAATACAATATCACTACATCCTACAATATTTTATGAGCAAAGAGATAGCTAATAGTGTTTTATAAGAGAGATAATCTACATTAAACAATACTCTTAAAGACTGCATATTCGCAGAGACAAAATTCAAATAGTACTTCACTTACTTCTCTTAATATTAGATCTTTCTCAAAGAGACTCTTTCCTCCCTCAAATACAATTTTAATGACACAGCGCACTCTGTTGGTTGTTATGCAACATTTTTCAGGAACAGCAACTTTGGCAAACACAGACAACGACACAGTAGATGGTGTTTGATGCCAGTCAAATCGACACGACTTCTTCTCCCCTTCAACCTACAACAAAAACCAATTACCTAGCTTCCTCACATTATAAAAACTGTTATGTGTGAGAAATACCACGGAATCGTGTAATTGTGTTAGAGAGTTAAATTGTTATGAATTGTTAATTTAGACTTTTTCATTGAAGCTTTAAAATCCTAAGGCATGGGGACCCACAAAACCCAGTTTTATGGGCTTCATAGATACACTTCAGACTTTGACATACCCAAAGAAACTTTTGACACCCCCCCCCCCCTTTTTTTTGCTGTACATCTCAACATTTTAGATGTTGAAATGTACAGCAAAGTGTGTGTGTGAGGGGGGGGGGGTTATCAAAAGTTTTGTTGGGTACATTAAAGCCTGAATTGGATTTATGAAGCTCATAAAACTTCTGCATTTACAATTTTATGAAAACATGCTTCTTGATGTTTATTTTATCATTATTAGATTTTTCAGCTTGGAGTGATACCAGCTACCTACAGGGTACAGAAGAAATTGCCAAACCAATAATACATTTCAATATTTATTGAACAAAGTTGACGTTATAATTTGTCAGTTTATCAGTTGTCTTATTATGGAAAGGTTGAATCTAGCATTCACGAAAGAAACAAAACACAAAAGAAATTAATTAGTGGAATATTCTTATTCAAGACTTTAATATAAATTATCATCACCAGTAAATTTTCTCATTCATAGCTGCATTCATTGACTAAAGGGTGGTAACTCTTAGAATTTTCAATAACTATTGAGTGAGTTTAGCTTGCCTCAGGTTTGATCCATAAATGTTGCCCTGTTTCACAGCCTTCCTGGGCTAAAAACTGGTCAAATTCTGAGGTCTTCCTATTGCAACATGTCCAAAACTTCATACTGTAAGAAAAATAAATTTCAGTAAGAAAAAAGAGTTCTTGACAATGTGAAAAAAACTCAGTATAAATTAATAAACAAAGAGATAGCAGTTCTACAAAACATTGCTGGCTTCACACCAATTTTTCTCATCAGCAGTAAGAAACCCAATTTTGTCATTTTGCATCACTTTGTATCATCATGTTGTTTCTTTTAAAATGTTACAAGTCATAAAAAGCATCAAGAGTTACCTACCCCTCATAAAGTGTTACCTACCCCTTGTGAAGAGTTACCTACCCCTTGTGAAGAGTTACCTACCCCTTGTGAAGAGTTACCTACCCCTTGTGATGAGTTACCTACCCCCAGTAAAGTGTTACCTACCCCTCTAGAGAATTAAAAGCCCTGCAAAGTTGCCTACCTCTCATAAAGAGTTACTTACCCCTCATCTAGAGTTTCTTACCCCCATTACGAGTTACTTACCCCTCATTATGAGTTACTTACCCCTCATTATGAGTTACTTACCCCTCATTACAAGTTACTTACCCCTCATTACGAGTTACTTACCCCTCATTATGAGTTACCTACCCCTCATTACGAGTTACTTACCCCTCATTATGAATTACCTACCCCTCATTACGAGTTACTTACTCCTCATTAAGAGTTACTTACCCCTCATTATGAGTTACCTACCCCTCATTACAAGTTACTTACCCCTCATTACGAGTTACTTACCTCATTATGAGCTACTTACCCCTCATTACGAGTTACTTACTCCTCTTTAAGAGTTACTTACCCCTCATGAAATACTGGAAAACCTGGGTGATACAAACATCTTTCTGAGTTGCTCTCTTCCCCTTGGTAACACTGAAATTTACAATAGACCAGGTACACATAAACCATCATACACCAGGCTCATAAACACAAGGCTCAAGTCAAACTTCTAGCAGGGAAATTCTGTCTTGCTCATTAAGCATGGTATTTCTAAAGATGAAATTAGAGATGGAATTTATTAATTTGTAACATCACATACCCCTTTACACCCATTGTTTTTACATGATGTGCCAACTTTCACTTCTTTAGAGTCAGTTTTATCTGAAAACATCAAATAAAAATTGATCAATAATGATAATTTTCATATTCATAAACCATTCATCATACATGTATGAATTGCTCTGATGATACACAGACAGATCTTCCGAACATCTGGGTACCCGTACCCCCGTTATGTATAATAGAGATTATAAACATGGGTATTCGGATGGTCTGCATACTGGCATATATTCCATAATGCACTAGGATACGACATGGAATGTACCAACAGAACAATTAGACAATCCTTGAAAACCGTCTCTTCTGAATGACTGCTGTATCATCTTCATACCACCGTACATCAGGTAATTTTAGTGTGGGGAATATTTGGCAAGTTTTTCTTGAAAAAGTAATTTTAAACTTTAGTGCTTTCATTTTTTGTGCAGTTTCATTGAACAAGTGTATCATTTGTATGGATAGAAATTTCAGTGCTTTTATTTTTGGTAAATTTTTTTCATCTACTGAAAGAGCCAACATATCCAGTGTGCCAAAATGATATAATTAATATACGGTACGCTAATAAAACTAAACAACGTCATGATGCCTATCAAAATGATATAATTAATATACGGTACGCTAATAAAACTACACAACATCATGATGCCTATCAAAATGATATAATTAATATACGGTACGCTAATAAAACTAAAAACAACGTCATGATGCCTATCAAAATGATATAATTAATATACGGTACGCTAATAAAACTACACAACATCATGATGCCGATCAAAATGATATAATTAATATACGGTACGCTAATAAAACTACACAACATCATGATGCCGATCAAAATCTGGTAACAAGAAAACAAACAGCCTATGAGAAAATCTCCCGACAAAATTCATTTATGGACTATGGACTGGAGGAGAAAAAAAGTGAAATGAATATAACACCCCCCCCCCCACTTTGTAGGAATGTATAAACACATTTTTCTTAAACACTACAAGGTTTTTCAATTTCTTAAACACTACAAGATTTTTAAATTTCTTAAATACTACAAGATTTTTAAATTTTTTAAATACTACAGGTTTTTCAATTTCTTAAACACTACAGGTTTTTCAATTTCTTTAACACAAGGTTTTTCAATTTCTTAAATACTATCAGGTTTTTCAATTTCTTAAACACAACAAGTTTTTCAAATTTCTTATATACTACAAGGTTTTTCAATTTCTTAAATACTACAAGCTTTTTCAATTTCTTAAATACTACAAGCTTTTTCAATTTAAACAATACAAGCCCCGTGGGGATCCAGGTTAGAATAGGCCCTCAGTACACCTTGTTTGTCATAGGAGGTGACTAAATGGGGCGGTCCTATGGATGACGCCACAAAATCCGAGGTCCAATGTCACAGCAGGTGTGGCACGATAAGGACCCCTCCCTGCTTGAAGGCCATAAGTGCTGAGCATAGGCCTAAATTTTGCAGCCCTTTACCGGCAATGGTGACGTCTCCATATGAGTGAAATATTCTCGAGTGAGACTTTAAACAATAAACAATCAATCATAAACACCACAAACTTTTCCAATTTCTTAACCACCACAAGGTTTTCCAATTTCTTAACCACCACAAGCTTTTCCAATTTCTTAACCACCACAAGCTTTTCCAATTTCTTAACCACCACAAGCTTTTCCAATTTCTTAACCACCACAAGCTTTTCCAATTTCTTTACCACCACAAGATTTGACTTTGTGCGGCTCCTGCTGATCTGTCCCTACCTTCAACTGTTTGTAGACTGAGGCTATCCATGTGTTTCTCTAGGGCCTGTTTCAGTGAGGACGCAATGTTGACTGATAACGGAGTGAGGGGTTCGTCTAATGAAGGTCTGGCTGAGGGGTCCCGGGGCTTTTTGGGTTCTGGCATCTTTACTTCAATCACCTTTAAATACAAGAGGCCCATCAGCCACATTATATGTTTATTTCTAGCACAGTATAATGCTTTCTTTAGTAGGAGAGCTGATTGATATGTTGTGAGCCATGTATTGAAGGTGGTTAGCATTGATGTCCTTTTTCAGCCCTATTATTCCCTGACTATTTAAGGCCGAGTACCCAAAGACTGGTGTCATTTGGTCAGTTTATATTGATGAGGTAGCACTCTAAAGTAGACAAAAATGGACAAAATTGGTAAAAGAGCAGTGACTGATTATTTGTATAAGAAAGGTTTAGCACCTAAGGATATCCATATTGATATGGTAGCAACACTGGGGAAAGATGCCCCTTCATATGCCACAGTAAAAAGGTGGGTGGCAGAACTTAAAGCAACATGCAGAGCTTTGAGGATGACCCTCGTCCTGGAAGATCCGTCAATGTTGCAACCCCAGAAATGGTCAATAACATCCATGGTATTGTTATGACTCACAGGCAAGTTACAGATAGAGACCCAGTACAGTTGGCATTTTACTGGAAAGAGTACATTACATTCTGACAGAGGATCTTGCAATGAGAAAGCTTTCAGCCCTTTGTGTACCAAGACTTCTGACAGTTGATCAGAAGCACACCAGGCATACTTTGTTGTGTGCCAATCTAATCCTTTTAGAGGTAGATCTTTCTAACTTTCTTCAGAGATATGTTACTATGGATGAAACGCGAGTCCATCATTTCACCCCAAAGGACAAACAACAGTCAAAACAAAGGAAGCACCCTGCTTTACCCCCACCAAAGAAGGCAAAGACCATTCCATCAGCTGGAAAGTTCTCTGTTTTCTGGATGCTGATGGTATTTTGATGGTAGATAATCTCCAGAAGGGACAAACAATGACACATACTATGCATCACTTCTGAGGCAGTTATGGGAAAATATTACACTCAAGCGCCGCGGTACTTGCGGAAGGTCGGTGGTCTCTTCCCGATAACCAGATAACTGAAAAACTGTTGAGTGTGGCAGAAAGCAATAAATAATCAATCAATCAATCAATCAAGCGCTGCGGAAAACTCAGTAAAGTTGCTCCACCTGGACAATGTTCCTGTTCACAGGTATATTACTGCCATAACTGCCATTAACGATTGTGGCTTTAAATTGATTTAGCATTCGCCTGATCTCGCTCCATCAGACTTTGATCTATTTCCAAAACTGAAAATGTTCATTTCTGGTACCCACTTTCAGTCAGATAATGAAGGGCATTATGTTGAAAAATAATCCAACATGTCTGCCAAAATTCAAACCCTTACCTATGACGCTCACAACATATCAATCAGCCCTCGTACATTTGTATGAAATATACTGCTTTGTTTTACAATTCTAACACAATATAGTGTGTTCTTCTTTACACTGTATTACAATGTGATTTGTTCTATAATACATTTATATCACATAGTTATACCCACATCATCTTTGGTATCATTCACATTTTTTTCTTCCTTGACTGGTTGTGGTGGTTTTACATTGCTGTGATAGCCCTTAAAGCAACCCTACAATAATAATCACACAGTATAATAATAATCACACAATACAATAATAATAACACAGTACAATAACACTCACACATCACAATAATAATCACATATCACAATAACACTCACACATCACAATAACACTCACACATCACAATAACAATCACACAGTACAATAATAATCACACAATAATAATCACACAGTACAATAACACTCACACATCACAATAATAATAACACAGTACAATAACACTCACACATCACAATAATAATCACATATCACAATAACACTCACACATCACAATAATAATCACACAATAATAATCACACAGTACAATAATAATCACACAATAATAATCACACAGTACAATAACACTCACACATCACAATAACAATCACACATCATCACACATCACAATAACAATCACACAGTACAATAACACTCATACATTACAATAGTACTCACACATCACAATAATAATCACACATCATAATAATACTCACATATCACAATAATAATCACACATCACAACAATACCCACATATCACCACAATAAATACACAGTACAATAATACTCACACACCACAGTAATAATCAAACATCACAATAATAATCACACATCACAATAACATCACAATAATAATCACACAGTACAATAATAATCACACATCTCAATAATAATCACACATCACAATAATAATCACACATCACAATAATAATCACACAGTACAATAATCACACATCACAATAACACTCACACATCACAATAATAATCACACATTACATTAATAATTACACGTCACGATAATACTCACACATATCACAATAATAATCACATATCACAATAATAATTACAAATGGCATTAATAATCACACATCACAATAACACTCTCACATCACAATAACATTCACACATTACAATAATACTCACAAATCATAATAATAATTACACATCACAAAAAAAATCACACATCATAATAATAATTACACATCACAATAATAATTAAACATCACACTAATAATCACACATTACAATAACACTCACACATCATACTAACACTCACACATCACAATAATAATCATATATCACAATAATAATCACACATCACAATAATACTCACACATTACAATAATAATCATACATCACAATAATAATCACACACATCACAATAACACTCAAACATCACAATAACACTCATACATCACAATAACACTCACACATCACAATAACACTCACACATCATCACACATCACAATAATAATCACACATATCACAATAATACTCGCACATCACAATAATAATCACACATCACAATAATAATCACATATCTCAATAATAATCACACATCACAATAATACTCACACATCACTATAATTATACATCAAAATAATAATCACACATCACAATAATAATCACATATCTCAATAATAATCACACATCAAAATAATAATTATGCATCACAATAACACTCACACATCACAATAATCACACATCATAATTATTATACTATACTATTTTTATATAGCGCCTTATCTAATTATATAATTACTCTAAAGCGCTTAACATGTAAAACAAGGGCAATATAAAAACGAACATTATATAAATTGAAAGGTCACAAAAATAATAATCATCTAAAGTCGAAATGGGAGGTATTAGTAATTTATTTTTTTTAATTTTTTTTTTTTGTATTATCATTTTTGTTAAAACAAAAAATAACTGGATACATTATAAATCAAAAGCAAGTTTAAAAAGATGTGTTTTTAGCTTTTGTTTAAAAACAGCAAGTGATTGTTCACAACGAAAGTTCAGCGGGAGGCAGTTCCACAGGGTGGCCGAGGACACATCGAACCTTCTATCACCATACACCCTGCTGTGAGTGCGTGGCTTTAGAAGGCACAATGAATCTCCAGACCGGAGTGTACGTTGTGGGCGGTATACCTGAACCAGTTCCTGGATGTATGCTGGGGCTTTTTGATGCAGTGCTTTGAAGGCGTACAAAAGGATTTCATAAGTTGTTCGATATGCCACAGGTAGCCAGTGAAGGGATATGAGAATCGGTGCAATATGCTCATATTTCCTTGAACGTGTCACTAGCCTGGCAGCGGTGTTTTGAACTTTCTGCAATTTCTGCATGCACGTGGCCTTCACACCATAAAGAAGAGCATTGCCATAATCTAGTTTAGATGTAACAAGTGATCTTACGATTGTCCTGCATGCATTCTCAGTTATGAGGGATCTTATCCTACCGATGTTACGAAGATGGAAATAACAGGATCTAGACACTGAATTAATTTGAGAATCCATGCTAAGTTCACTATCGAAAAGTACCCCAAGATTTTTGACACAGAAAGCATTAGTGATGACAGATCCCCCAAAGGCAAGTTGACATCCTGAAAATTCATTTGCCTTACGTTTTGGGTAAAAGATGATTAGTTCTGTCTTTTCCTGGTTCAGTTTTAGTATGTTGTTTCTCATCCAGTTTTCTACATCCGAAAGACAGCTTTCAAGTCTATCTGCAATGTTGTCCCAGTTTTCCTTCGGATTTATGATCAGGTATACCTGAGTGTCATCCGCATAGCAGTGATAACACATATTATGCCTCCTGCAAATCTCTCCGATTGGTTTGGAGAACATACAATATAGACGAGGTCCCAGGACAGAACCCTGTGGGACACCAAAGTGGAGTAAGAACTCTTTGGACAGCGCAGTTCCAACAGCAATTTGTTGACTTCTACCTGACAGATAAGACCTCATCCATGATAAAGCCGACCCTGTGATACCAAACGCGTACTCAAGTCGCCCGATGAGTATGTTATGGTCTATAACATCAAATGCAGCCGAGAGATCAAGCATCACGAGGGCAACACATGAATTCCTATCCAATACAGAGGTAATATCATGGTGCACCCGCAAAAGGGCAGTTTCAGTCGAGTGACAATTTCGGTATGCAGATTGCACTTGCTCATGAAGCTGGTAAGCATTTAAGTGTTTTTCGAGTCGAGCTGCCACTACTTTTTCCAATACTTTAGACAGGAAGGGTAAGTTCGAAACAGGTCGGTAATTTTTAAATTCTTCCTTGTCAAGTCCCTGGCGTTTGATTAATGACCGTACTATGGCTTTTTTGAAATCCACTGGTACTTTTGATTCTAAAAAGGATTTGTTGATAATTGCAGCAACGGTTGGTAAAACACACTCTAAACATTGTTTCAAAATTTTCAAAATTATAATAATAATTACACATCTCAATTTAATAATCACACATCACAATAATAATCACATATCACAATAACACTCACACATCACAATAATAATCACACATCACAATAATAATCACACATATAATAATCACACATCACAATAATAATCACACATGACAATAAAAATCACACATCACAATAATAATTTTAAATCACAATAACACTCGAACATCACAATAACACTCACACATCACAATAATAATTATACATCACAATAACACTCACACATCACAATAATAATCACATATCACAATAATACTCGCATATCACAATAATAATCACACATCACAATAACAATCACACATCACAATAATAATCACATATCTCAATAATAATCACACATCACAATAATAATCACATATCTCAATAATAATCACACATCGCAATAATAATTATACATCACAATAACACTCGAACATCACAATAACACTCACATATCACAATAATAATCACTAATCACAATAATAATCACACATCACAATAATAATTATACATCACAATAATACTCACACATCACAATAATAATCACATCACAATAATAATTATACATCACAATAATAATCACACATCACAATAATACTCACACATCATAATAATACTCCAACATCACAATAATAATCACACATCACAACAAGCATTGTATACTGTCAAGTTTATGATACGCATAAAAGTCACATAATAAATTTGAAGCATTTTGTGAAAAGAGGTTAATTACAATAATCTATAGTTATATACATATCTTTGTCATTTTTCAACATTGAAAAATTCCCAATAGTCAACATGTAGATGAGTTTCGCCAAATCAGTAGGGCATACAGTAGCTTTTAAAATTGGTGTGAAAATCGCTGATTAATAAAGTTTTGTTGACACAGAAAAAATGGTACATTGCAGTGCTCTACACATGCTGAGCCGAGTAAATAATACGCACTCATATACATCCATTACATTGCAATCTGATTAAAATCAGATCATAAGACCCACTCTCGTACATTGCTACACTAGTGTAGCAATCTACGGGAGTGGGTCTTCCGATCTGATTTTCATCAGATCGATTGAATTGAATTTTTTGTAGGTATAACACTCAATTTAATGGAGTGTTCAAAACTTTCTGGATTGTTCAAAATTACTGGAGTGTTTGAAGGTTACAGGGGAGTTCTGAACTTAATGGAGTGTTCAGAATTACTAGAGTGTTTAAAGACTTACTGGCGTGTTAAGGAATTCCGTGAAATCAGTACTCCTTTTTTTACAGCAGGACCAACCTTTCAGAGCATCATGGAACACTGGTTGTCCAGGGTGAAATGTACAGCTGTCTGCAATATACAGCACACATGTAATTTAACCATGTGACAAAATTATTAAAAATCTTACTAACTGGCTCAAAACGTAAAATAAGTGTTTTTCTGATCAAAATTTGTCCAGCAGCATTAAAAACTTGTTTTTTATATCTTCATTTTGAAGTATATTTTCAAATGTTTGGGGGGTTTTTTTGGAACCATTTTCAATTTTACAAAGCACCTTTAAATGCTAGATATTCAAGGAGATAATTGAAGGAAAGTGAACAAATATTGCAGATTAATAAAAAAAAAACCCACAAAGAATCACTGGACCAGGGAAACCACAGCTCAAATAGAAGCTGACCTACATAATGAAGTTTTCAGTTAATTCAAATCATGTTCCCCAGAGTCACGGAAGCACAACTAGGAATTCAAAAGTTTACATGGAATATAAAAGAAAATTGTGGCAGTTTTAGTGAAGACGTGGCCTTCCTAATAGCTCTGACTTATGTAATATCCATTTAGCTCCATTATGTACTAACTAGACTGTTGAGCCATTCAATCATCAGGGTTATCCACAGTTAAATTTCACTGTAGAGGAAGCTACATTTTATATATATATATATATATATATATATATATATATATATATAATATATATATATATGTTTCCCTTCATCAATGACAACAGATCAGATCAAATTTGAATATTCATGGATGTTGTACTATATACAATATGTAATACTATATGTACATACAAAATTTTAACATTAATGTTGTACAATATACAATATGTAATACTATACTTACATACAAAATTTTGTACAATATAAATTGATTGATTGGGGTTTTATGCCGAGTTGGCAATATTTCAAACATTTTTAAGGCGGTTATGCAACTGAAATATGGTTGGTTTTGAAAATTGAAGTTTCCCTGACGGCCCCCAGTGAGCCTACTCTTTTTTCGATAATCAAGGAAACAATCTTTTATGTGCCAAGGGGGTTGTAATCCCTGACATGGGGCACCCTTTAATGTCCCATCTGACCTAAAAGTTTAAAATATGTAAACAGGTAGAAATACATATCATTTTGTATATATGAATAGGTTATATTATAAAGAATCAAATTTGTCTGTAAAAGTCGCATTCTTGTAAATATTTTATGATAAGATGATAGTCAATATTTGTAAAAAGTTCATGCATTGACTGCACATATGAAAAAGTCTATTTCATGTGGGTGTAAAATCACTAAATCCAATAGAATGTGTTCTATAGTTAATGGACAGTCACAAGATATACATTGAGGTTGAAGTTCTCTGTTTAATTAATAAGAATGTGTCAATTTTGAATGTCCAATGTGTATTCTTGAAATAATAATATACAATATGTAATACCATACTTACATACAAAATTTTAATATTAATGTTGTATAATATACAATATGTAATACCATACTTACATACAAAATTTTAATATAAATGTTGTATAATATACAATATGTAATTACTACACATACAAGCAGATGGGGACTATTACACTGTCCTTAGTGTTTATCTAGCAATCATTCTCTGCATGATGGGAGGGGCAAGCCACACTGTATAAACCTAGTTTGAGTGACAGTTTACTGGAGGTGTAAATGCCTAAATTAATCAAAATTTCCTGGGCTCAACTTTCACAAAATATAGCCAATTGTTTATTGGAAAAGTTGCAAACAAATTTCACTTGTCAGAATGCATCTTTTACTTGTCCAACTCTAAACAAATTTGTGAAAGATTTATTAGAGTGTAGTATATTTATAAACTATTTATGAATAATACAAAATTATAAACTATGGTGATACATCCCTTGAGTCGTCACCTCGGGTGAAGTCTGGTGTTAGGTAGTGGATTTCTGTTTTCAGTGGGTAGACATCAGTTAAATTATGCACCAGAGCATAGCCAATCAACTTACTTATACTAGTTCCCATCACAATGAAGACCAGATTACGCATGATGTTTGCAATAAAAAAAAGAGTGCTTATTTAAACTTTCATGATTGAGTTAAGTGGGGATTTTTTTCTTCTTCAAATTTAAATTTATCATTGTTAGATAATGGTAAAACAAGCCAAAAACAAAACAAAAAAAAACAACAACAACAAAACAAACAAACAAACAAAAAAAAAAACAACCTGTCTGATCAACAAATGTTTACAAGTGTAATAGTAGATTGACTTGTTCAAAAACAAAATAAACTGGACATAAATGTAAATGTTGAACCCAGCTTTAAAGCCTAATGTGGTTTTTCTAAGCATGGCATAGATTTTCTAGGCATGGCACAGATACAGAACCGTAAATTTAAGCATGGCAGGCCCCTATGACAAAACTCCTTGTGGAGAGCCCTGATCATTGACAGTAGCAACACAGTCTCTTACATATATGGCACCCTGAACCTCATGCACAACAAAGCAAAACTCTACCCCTGGAAGTTACACATACTATAGTGTACATTGACTTCCTGTGGCTCTAGTAATTGAGCTAAAATTAAACCGATAACCAGAGCTAGTACAAAGGTCATATACTACCATATAGCTAACACTACTACCACAGACATTCCAAAGTTTAAAAAAGTTAAGTATAAATATCACCTGTACTAGAGAAAGTGTGAATTATTGACTGAAATACAGTACAAGAAATCCATTATTCTTTCTCATACCCCTTCTCTGACTCTCCACTATCCTTCCTCATACTCATTATATTTTGTACTCTGTTACAGGGTTTGAAATTTACATATGCCTGTCAGCCTGTGACTCATTAAAAGTCTGGCTGACTGACCAACATTTGCTTTAGTCATGTTAGTCAGTCCAATGGGACTAGTCAATTTTCTGCAACATCATTTTGGGAAACCTAATTAATGGATCTTACATACACATCTGACACTCTGCAGATATCCGACAAACCTGATTAGTATATATAAATTTCACATACCTGTTCAAATAAGTATTATACAATGTAATATTGTCCAAGGCAAGATATCGAGTAACATTTCCATAATATTATTTGGATAGCATTGAACATGCTTCTGGAAAACTCTGGACTAATAATTTTTTTTCTGTGGACTGGTTTCAAGCCCTGTACAAGGGTAGACAAATAGATTTTTGAAGTACTTGCCCAAGGACAGGTAGAAATGCTAAATTCACTTGCCCTACCACAAAATTTACTTCCCCCACCTTAGATTAAGAAATACATAAATAAAACTATTTGAAATTGTTTATCTTGTTGTATTTTATGAAATCAATTTATTTAATCCCATTTCTGTTTGCTCATCATAACAAAGCACTGATCAAATTTCTTGCCATAATCTGCGATATCGTTGGATTCTCTTCTGTTTGCCATACTTTGCATGCTTTGATGATATTGACGGCTGATAGTTGTTATTGCTATATTCTGGGTCGTTTTATATACTCCCGCTAAATGTCACAAACTTGTCCATGTTTCAATCAATAATGGCATTGCACTTTCATCTTGATATTGCGTGTAAATAGAATCCACACTTTGCAATAAATTTTAACTTCTCCGTACATATCAGCGTTTTAATGCCCATGTCATTTCTCACTCGAGGGAACTGTGTATTTCTTTTAAATCACCGGAAGAATTCTGACATACTTTCGATTTACCGGCGATCGACGTTGTCAAGGCATTTACATTTGATACCAATATTGTATTTTTATTTTACTTTTAAAAATTCACTTGCCCAAGGGCAGGTTCTTCTTGTAATTTTACCTGCCCGACACTAAAATATGATTGCCCTGGGCGTCAGGCAGTGCTATTTGTCTTCCTCTGCCGTAATATATAACATTAAGATGGGCTACTGTACAATATTCATAGTACTGAGCAGAAAGTGCTATCGTTGAAAATTTAGAAATCACATAGATTCGGTTGGCCTTTTTGATGGCTTTTTACCTTCTTTGTTATTTCCTGGATCAAATTTTTGACCACATCCTTTGTTGTAACAGTGAACTTGGTCCGTCATTTTGTTCAATGAAAATCTCGAAGTTTCTTTGTCGTATCGTCGGTACCTGGTATCGGATATGTGGAAAAGAACATAAAATATAAAACCGTACAAAAGACGATAAGAATTCCGGATATGTGTACTTCATGGCACAGTTAATATCAATTACATCGTTTGGGTTCGAATTTACTATTAAAGAGTACTCTTATCATTACCTGTGATTTGTGGTACTTAAAGATTTACAAAAATAAATTTCTTTAAAATTTTGGACTTCTTGCCATTATCATTTAATGCGTTAAGGTAATATCTCTTCATTAGGTCGAATCTCGTTCTGCCATAACCAGAGACATCATTGCCAGAAATATTACCGTTTTGCTAATTTGCATAATTCGCCATATTGGATTCCCGATAACTAATTGCCAAACAAAGGATTATCTAAGGAAAATGTTTAACATCAGGTTTCCATCCTGTATATCTTGATTTTTTTAAAATATAATATAAAAAGTAAAACAACTGATAACTTCTAAATTCATTCCATCACTTCATGTCTGTCTTTCAAGAAATTTCTCAAACATATGTAATGGCAATAATTATTGCATTTTATAATGACTCTATTTGTATAGATTGAAAAAAAAAAAGATAAACAAACAAACAAACAAACAAAACCTGACCTCGACGTTAAACGCACGAGTACGGGATGCAACCAGTCCTATAAACTGTAAATACAATTAAAACAAACAAACAAACAAACAAAAACAAAAACAAAACAAAAAAAACAAAAGAAAGCTGGGTATGGTACAAAATATCACTGATGACGTTTGAAGAGCTGTACAAGTGCTGATTCATCTAAAGTATCCGATAAGTAATTAGCCCTGAAAGCTCTCATTAAAGGAGCACTTGATATCAAAATCTTTGGTTTGACATAAAAGGGCATAAACACAAAAAAATATTTACCTGAACTAGTAAAGATCTTTTGAAAAATAATCATGTACTTTAACATATTTACAAACATATTGATTGAGCATTGAACCTTGTTGGAAATACGTTAAAAATCATACAAAAACAATTAGTGAAGTTAGCTCCTGGTAAAGAGATCTTTAAATTTATTGTGTATCATAATCTATTGAGACAACAAGAGTTCACTAGGTGAAATGTAATAGTCACTTTCTCATAAATTGAGGGAAGAGAGATGACTCTTAAAATGATTCGCATTAAATTGTAGTAAACCTTCTCTGACATTTTTCTTAACGTAGAATGACAAGAAAAGTTGAAGATAATGAAATGTTATAACTCCTATAAAGAATACAAAAATAAAATTAGGGCAAACACGGATCTCTGGATATACCAGAGGTTGAATGAGGTGCATAGGAGCCGTGTACCTTGATCGGGTAAACGGAGTAATCCGTAATCAAAATCAGTGTGTATTGATTGATTGATTGTATGTTGTTTAACGTTCCTCTCGAGAATTTTTCACTGATATGGAGATGTCAACAATGCAGGTGAAGGGCTGCAAAATTTAGGCCTATGCCTGGCGTTTATGGCGTTTGAGCAGGGAGGGGCCTTTATCGTGCAACACCCACTGTGACACAGGGCCTCGGTTTTTACGGTCGCATCTGAAGGATACCATATATAGTCCCCTCTTACAACAAGCAAGGGGTGCTGAGGACCTATTCTAACCCGGATCCCCACGAGGTAAAAAAAAAAACAGTGTAAATAACGCCCTCAGTTGGTATGGAACATAATTATATATAAGTTCATAGATTTAAAGTCGATGATTTACCAATACATCATTCATTTATAATAGTACATATGCATTTGAATCTGAAGATATGTAAAATACGGCGTGAAAAGGGATCAGCCGGCGTGAGGGACGTGTCTACCAGTTACTGGTGGTTTATGATGGGGATATGCCACCTTCAACGTGATCACACTAGCTGCCTCAGACTGCTATCAATCTTTTGGATGCTGTAATAACATGATCACATATGGAATAATTGATGTGATGAACACACCTAGGAGTTCATATATCTACCGTACCTACCAACTAATTCTAAAGGTACACAAGGACAGTCCCCAACCTCAACTACTAGAGCATGTCCAAAATTTGATAAGTTTGAAAGGAGATGTTTACGAGGTATCATGATTTTTGTCCCCTTCTTTACAATCAACCAGTCAATCCAAGTTAGAGATTCACCATCACGTATGGCCATCTACACACCTGATAACATCTTCGTAAGCTTTGTCCATTTTGTTACAGAACAGGAGGTTGGTGTTCAAATCCCCGATATAGTAAGTGTGGGCTGAAAATTTTTGACAGCGGTTGAAGAGAGAAAAAATGTAACTAATGTTGCCTGTAGGTTGAGATGACTCGACTTTAACACGATTTGCGGACGATATGTTTGAAATAAAGATTGATCGTACAATATCTACCCTGAATACGCTAGATGACTGGTAGTATGATCTCAAGTGCTTTTTTCTGTACACACACATACACACACCACTGAAGGAAACATGTCAGCCGTTGGATTTACCAATTGTACCCAAGATACCAAGCAATCCATTGTGAGACATCCAATGTCTCCAAAGGCAGGTCTCCTGGCCGCCTTCATTGCTGTCCCACCAGAGAGGGAGAGGATGAATTTATTAGAAATTGCTGAGCCCACCACTAGGAGGTGCGTGTGCCAGGGGGACGAGTCATCCTGCGTACTACACAATACACCTTTCTGTTAGCTGGGTATGGGTGAAGTGTTTTTGTTATTGTTGTTGGTTCTTTTGACATTTTGAGACTTGTGGCAATAAAGTGGTTTTTGCTGGAACTTCTGGAGTAATTTGAGTAGGATCCCAAAATGTTTGGGAGTTGGTCAGCATGTCCAAGAAGCCTTGGTAGCCCTGAAGGGCCAACCTTCAACGAGTTGGATGACCCTAGTCACTAGTTCGCCGAGTAAAACATTAACAATTTTAGGTCCAGTCGTTGGTTAACAATCCTGTCGGAGTCCCCTAATCGTTTGGGGTCGTCTGCATCTGATTAATGTTATCTTGGATGCGAAAAGTTCATTTCAGTGTATACGTATCAAATGCGTCACCGATGTCTAACGTGCGTTTGGAAACGAGTGTTACACGTTTAATGCATGTGGTGTATTTTAAAAATAGGTTCTAGACGTGTAACTCATGTGAAATGTACGCTGCACAATTTGTTTTGTAAGTGGGGTTAGTACATTAAGGATAACATTTAACATCGACGGAAATTATGAAATGGCCTACTTGCAGAAAAACAAACGTATATGTGTGGGATTGATACAGTTACGTCATGGACCAGTTAAACAAAGAAAAAAAACCTGATATATTCAGAATTGTAGGCAAATGGAGTCGCATGTAATACTACGTTTACAACACATGTACCACTATGTAAATCTTACCATGTTAGAAACCATCTGCTTTACATTCAGTCTACACTTGATGTGCATCCGGGTACATAGCTGTGCATTGGCGTGTATTCCAGTAATTTGTTCTATAGCAACGTTTCCTTTCAAATGTTAGTTTTTGGATTACAGAATTTTAACCAAAATAATAATGATGATTGATTGTATATTGTTAACATACCGCTTGAGAATCTTTCACTCATATGGTGACGTCACCATTGCCGGTGAAGGGCTGTAAAATTTGGGCCTATGCTTGGCGTTTATGTCCATTAAGCAGGGAGGGATCTTTATTGTGCCACACCTGCTGTGATACAGTGCCTCGGCTTTTGCGGTCTCATCTGAAGGACCGCCTCATTTAGTCGCCTCGTACTACAAGTAAGGGGATCTGAGGACCTATTCTAACCCGGATCCCCACAAATAAATAAATTAGAGTATATACCTTTCCTAAACACTTGATTTTTAAAAGAAATATGAAGGATAGAGTAAAGTGTTGCAGTCATGCGCGAAAAAAATTCGTAGGGTGTTCATCGTCTCGTGTCAGCTTTAAGCACACGTGACAGCACACTACAAACACTTAACCACTAGTCCGATCTACCGTAACCATTAAAGAGAGGGGAAAATGTCGAAGCGAGGTATGTGCATTTATTATTATTATCATTAAATTGTAGAAAGTTTTAACTAATTTTCGTGGAATTGCGAGATTAATGCAGTAATGAATATGCGTCCAACACACTGGGAACGTTATGATTGGGTAGATTTCCGGCTTCATACTTAACCCATTTAATATAAGTGACATATCTAATGATTGTAACGATGGAAAGGTGTGTGGATGACATTTTAGAGATTTCCACGTTCAATAAGTCAAGCGTACATAATTAAACTTTCTGGTGTAAAATAAGCACGAGGTTGGACAACAGGTAAAATTGGTTACCGAGATAAGGTAAAAAAAAAATAAATCAGGACTTTGGATTTGTGCACAGAAGTAGATATTGCTGGTACGATTTATTGAGATGGGAGATTAGATATAGTTTTAAGCATTTCGTAAGATCTTCGCTATCTAAATTACAATAGGCTCTGGTACAGAGAGATGTGTTTGTCTGTAAAAACGTTTTCCTCTAGATCTCCTTGGGAGTACGGTTTACTGGTACTGTCTGTCGACAATACTTCATTCCCATTCTGCACTGTCATTTCTTTTCAAACCTGACAATATACTATAGTGAACGAAAGTCACTTGTAATTACATTGTTTTATTGAAAACGTAAAGACTGATAGCTCGAATGTACTACAGTGTAAATTTTCCATTTCGTTTTTGAAAACATTTAAGAAAATTAGTGATACTCTAAACAACTATCGTGAAAGCATTACCATTTTGATTTACAATTGTAAAAATATGATTCAAACTGAAAACAGTTAGCTACTGTGAAAAATCTTATTGTGGTTAAATACTGTGCAGTAAAATTATTGATACTT
Organism: Ostrea denselamellosa; assembly: GCA_024699665.1. Lineage (NCBI taxonomy): Eukaryota > Metazoa > Mollusca > Bivalvia > Ostreida > Ostreidae > Ostrea > Ostrea denselamellosa. The sequence continues at coordinate 11,898,851 of JAMZEH010000047.1, read as the reverse complement.
TATCAAAAATGGAAATTTATGATACTTTGGTTTACCGATGCACTAGAATAGAGTTTCTTTATGCAAGGGAAATGAAATTCACTAACTTGCACGAATTTAGTTATCATCCAGCATTAGTAACCGCAAATCATTGAAGTGTCAGAATTGATAGATATCTTTTTCCAGGACTGATAGAGAGGCTTAATGCTGGGGAAAATGTGCTGATTGCCAATGGATATATGTGGGAGTTCGCCCGCCGGGGGTACCTAACCCTTGGAGGATATATACCGGAAGTGGTAATCGAACATCCGGAGTTGGTAACACAGCTTCACGAGGAGTTTGTTCACGCCGGAACTGACGTGTTACCCGCCTTCACTGTAAGTCACATTAAGATGATTATGGAATATTGCTACATAAATATAGGAAGTTTATTTTGGAGAATAAAAACATATGAATATCTTTTTATTGACAAGAAAAGAATAATATATAGGGCTCGTTATGGTTCTCTAAATTCATTTTATATTTTTGCAGGAGACAATACTCTGAATCATATAGTATTCTGAGGTCCTTGGGGCCTCCGTGGCCAAGTGGTTAAAGCATTGCGCTCAAAATCACAAGGCCTCTCACCTCTAGTTGGCGCGGGTTCGAATCTCGCTCGCGCCGATATATGTGAGAAAGTTTGCCAGTTTACTTTCGGAAGGTCGATGGTCTCTTCCCGGATACATTGTATCTGGGTACTCTCCTCCACCTACAAAAACTGGACGCCACCAAATAACTGAAAAATTGTTGAGTGTGGCGGGAAACAATAAACAACAATCCATGGAAAACCATGAGAAATTAAAGGAATAACCAGTTTTTTGTACAATTATCAATTCAAAACTCTTTTTTCTGAAGGCCTCAAGTGTTATGCTATCTGAAAGAAAAGCATTGAAAATGAACACATGTCAAAGGGAAGACTTATAATTCCGGAGTTTTGAATGCGTGCTTCTTATGATATTACCTATTTGTCTTTTGAATTTTATTCCATATCCGTTCCGCGGCTGCAGGTTAAAAACGGATATAGAAGCGGGGTTTAGATAGCAAGGGGTGATTTTATGGTGGATCCCCGCTTCGTAAAAAAAGAGTATGAATACAAATAATCCGAGGTCCTTAAATACGCATTTATAAGAAAAAAAAAACAACAACAAAAGGTCCACAGGTCTTATCGGTCATGCATGTATATTAGGTACGAGTGTCACTGACCCAAAGGGCTACGAAGTCTGTAATAATTTTCCTGTTCTGCATATCTAAGTTAAAACATGATGCATTCTTTTAGAAAAACACATAAATGTCCCCGAAAGTGTCCATACTTATAAAAGACTTCACATAATACATTATGACATACGTTACAGTAATATTTATAACTATTTGGACCCACCACAGCGTCTAAACACTGGAGTTAGGAAATTTCACAACTTTTGTACATTCCTTTCTGCTTTTCCTAGATATAAAAGATTTAGTTGTTATACAGTATCGGCAAAATTAAAGAAAAATGTTTTCCAAATGACAAAGACGGTCAATCACTATGGCCATGCTGGCTTCATTCTAATCAAAAAAAAAAAAGAATTAGAAAGGTAGTTTCAAAATCTGTAATTGTTAACACATACAATCTCTGTGACCATTTTGGCCCCGCCCTGAACTCCTATCCCTGGGATGCAATTTTGGTAAATGGCCGCCTGCTCCTTTAAAATATTCACCACGTTTCAATTTTTGTTATTAGCATAAAAGATTATGTTATCAAAATATTTTACTTATTAATAATTATGCCTAAATGTGGTACCGGGCTGGAGTAAGAATCTTTGCAAGATTATGAATTTTCCTATTTTCATAGGCGTCGTTGTGCTCTACATGACTATGCATGTCGTGTTTCTTACAAATGTGGGGTTGTACTGCAGATAAGAAGATTGTTGAAAATTGATTTTTTTTTTTAGTTTTTGCCCCGCCCTTAAGTCTCCGTGGTCACAGGAGTATTGCATTTTACAAATCATGTCTCCCTTGTCCCAAAGATGCTTCATAAGAACAATCATAAGGCAAGAATAGCAAGTATAGTTACCAAGAAGATGAAATTGTTCAATTGCATGACGGATGACGCTCGGCGACGGACGTAGATCTATAGTAACATGTCACCTGAGTAACCTGTGAATATGAAAAGTCACTGTTCCTGCAAAGTGAACTACCCGTGCTCTCGAATTAATCTTAATTTCGTTTCATCGAATTGATCATTTGTTCCATCGGATGTTGTTTAAAAGTAAGAAAAACACGGACTCCTGGACACAACAGAGGTGGGATCAAGCGCCCAAGAAGAGAAGTATCCCCTGTTGACCGGTGACACCCGTCATGAGCCCTGTGTTGTGATCAAGCTTGGATCTCTTGAAAAGATTTAAACTTAAGTTTGAGTTTTCTTCTATTTGAGCAGTCAAACTTAAGTAAAAAAGATTCAGACTTAAGTCCAAGTTTTCAGCCTAAGTTTTTTTCTCGAGAAATTCAGTCCAGATAAATGAGCAATACGTAGTCAAAATCAGTATGTAAAGAACGGCCTAACAATTGTTATGTAACATCGCCCTAACGACAGTGTTGGGTTCAAAGCAAGCGATACACGAATAATCTGACCGACGTCTCGTGGCATATTGACAATCCTAAGTTCCATAGCTGTGCACCTTGCAAAAGGTATTGCTGGTTCAAAGTGAAGTTTAATGATGCGTTTAGGATTACTTGATACGTTAAACCTGAATTTGAATGTCTAAAATGGCAATCTAAATTCCACACTGTTTTTTTTTTATTAGGGCACGGGGACTCCCCTATGTCGTCTGCTCTTAAGCAGGTAGTTTCATTGACCCCGATGACGCGTGATCCTGTTTAAATTAACCAATGTTGTGTCAGTGTATTTTATGTCTCAATAAAAAGTACTGACCTTTGAACTTGACATAAAATACCGGGTCATATTTTAGATGTTTTCTATCTCCAGAGATTTAAATGGAAGCATGTAGCAACTTCTGGCCATTTTCTTTATAAAAGAGTTCGGCATTGCTTCACAAAATACACAATTTGTACTGTGATGGAAAGCTTGAAAATGATGTATTAAGTACACTATTTTCCTTCAATAAAACATACCAGTATTTACTGAAGTACCAATATAGAACCTATGAATGTGTCAAGGTCAACAAAATACCCAGGAGTTATGCCCGCCTCCTGTCTGTGAAAACACTGCTGATTAAATACAAGCTACTACGTTATTACTCCGAGTCTGCAAATTTAAATTTTACATATCACAAGATATTCCAAACTCGAAGAATTGTTAAGCAAGAAAGAAAGGGGGAAAATTCCACTACTTCATACATACATACATACACACATACACACACACTCACAACACATATACATCATACATACACAAACAAATGCACACACACACACACACACACACACACACACACACATATATATATATATATATATATATATATATATGTATATAGTAGTGGGGTTTCTTGAGGGCGGTTATTGTTTTTGTTGTCTACAGCTCAAATTAAAAATAAATGTATATCGTATTTCATAACTATGCGTTTCAATCTTTCTATTTACTCCTTTGTTTTATATTTTTTTTGTTTTTTGTTTTTTTTTTGTTTCGAAAATATTCATCATAATGAAAGGAACATTCACAGAATTTGTACTCTTAATTTTTCAAAAGAAATATTGAAACAATTTTTCTGGACTCGAATGTGTTTATCTTAGAGACTAAAATTTCACACACTCGTAAATAGATGTAGAAAAGTTCATCCTAATTTCTTTATTTGTGCAAACTAGCGTGATGTCTCTCGTGAAACGAGCTCCAAATGGCTCTTCTCTCCACATGGTTGGTCAATCTGTGCGTACGATTTATCAGTTTGTGGATACGGATTGTCCAGGGAAACGGATGGCTTTTCAAATTTCGTTGAAAATGATGAATCTATTTAAAGATAGTCTATCTTAGATGGTCTTGGGGAGATATCAGTAATGGTCTCATGGAATTTTCTGTTACGTAACCATTTTTATCCTTACGTTTTGGACTTTGTAAACACATTAAAGACTGGATCAATGAAAGCACTAACCTTCTGTAACTAATATTCTACCTGTCATTTTAAACAGTATTTTGGACACAGAGAGAAGATGCGTTCAATTGGTAGAGAGGCGGAAGTTGAATCCCTAAACAGACAGGCGCTCAGGATTGCCAGGAAAGTGGCGGATCGTACTGGTTCTCTTGTGGCTGGTGGTGTGTGTCACACGCACGTTTACGCTAAAGACGACCCCGCAACTCACGAGAAAAGCAGGGCCATATTCAAGGTACATTTTGTTTCCGTGAAAATCGAGTATAACCATTAATCGTGCGATGATGCATTAATGTAGGTGAAGATGGTGCATTATTTACTTCAAATTAGAAGAAAACGCTTTAGACATCTTTTCAAAAACTAAGAAGATTAAAAGCATTGTGGGTCTTTAGAACGGAACGCACATCTGTGATTGAAATAGAATTTGCAAAATGAAGTAACGATTCCACCTTCATGAAGAACAAACAAAACCCTCTTCCGTCGTGTGTTAGAACATTTTTGAAATGAAGTTAGATCCCTGAAAAATCTAATTAAAAGGGTTTTAAAATATGCATATTGGTCTATAATTTCTAGATGTTCTTGAAATGCTCAATTTGCAAATAAAACGGATGAAGAGAAAATGACAAGGTTTTTCCCCTCTGTTTTCACTAGACCCAAAAAATTTCTAAAGCGCGGGTGATTTCAAACTGGGTTTTACGTCCCGTTGAGAATTTTTCATTCATATTGTGACATCACCAGTTGTAGATGAAGTACCACAAATTTAGACTTATGCCAAGCTCTCAGGGCCGTAGTAGTTAATGTTTTATATCGTGCCAACATCTGCTGCAACACAGAACCTTTGTTTTAAGGCCATATCCGAAAGACCTGTGACTCTCACTTCTAAATGCCGAGCGTTTGGCGAAGGAGCAATCACTACTCCTGTTTACGTCCTAGGTTTGACGCGGTCATGACACGAACAGTGTTCGAACTCACACCCTACCGGTTACGATTGTCTTCTTTGCTTGTTGTTTTCCGTCAAACTCAACAATGTTTCATTTATCTGGTGGCGTCCCCCGGTTACGAAGTTAAAGCTCCACCACTAAACTTTTGTGACCAATTTTTTTACGAATTGAATTTCCACTACTTGATTATTTGAAGAATCCATGATATACCAGTTTTGTATAATAGGGATGTAGTAACATTCTTGGACAGTTACGTTATCCCCCTTTCTGTTCATGACATATTCCCCACCTTTGTTTGTCTGGCAGCTTGACTTCCACACTTCTCATTGACGTACCGCACCATTTCTCTACATGAACATCCTCTGGACGTTCGATGGCAACTTTCAAGAATATGTAAAGGCGTTTGAAACTTCAAACGTTTTCATTTTTTGAATGTTGGTATACGGATTCAACTTTCAATGGATCAAATCCAATTTAGTGTTAAACCGGTCGCGGTGGTTCAATGGTTAGAACGTTCGCTTGATGACCGGAAGGTTTTGGATTCGATTTTCACTGTATTCAGTTGAATATATTGTTATACTGTTGTTTCCTACAGGAGGTGATAGAGTGGGCAGTGGAGGAGGGGGCAGACTACATTGTGGGAGAGACCTTCTCCATTTTTGCGGAGGCCATGCTAGCTCTGGAGTGTATCAAAGAGTACGGAAACGGTAAAGTGGAAGTCCTCACAGATTATATTAAATGATATAGGAACGGTAGGGAAAATTTGGCAGACTTTTTCAAGCATTGCGAGAAGGCAAAGGAACAATAACAGCTGAATTTATCCCCAAGATATGGAACTAGTATGGGAAAACCACAGCAGAATATGTAGGAACATTGTGAGAAATTCTGCAGAGTTACTCAAATAGTGTGGTAAAAATAACTAACTACGTAGTATACTAAATATTTCGGATTAGTTATGCAAAAACTCACACCCGATTGTATCAGACATGATGGGCACGTTGAGGGAAACTCAACAGGGCCTCCGTGGCCGAGTGGTTAGAGCATTGCGCTCAAAATCACAAGGCCTCTCAACTCTAGTCGGCGCGGGTTCGAATCTCGCTCGCGTCGATATATGTGAGAAAGTTTGCCAGTTTACTTTCGGAAGATCGATGGTCTCTTTCCGGGTACATTGTATCAGGGTTCTTTCCTCCACCAAAAAAAAAACTGGATGCCACCAGATAACTGAAAAAAATGTTTTTTGAGTATGGCGGAAAACAACAAAACAAACAAACAATCAATCAATCATTGCGAAGTGTACGTATATCTTACAACATAAGGAATGTAGAAGGGAATTCAATGCCTTTTGTATCAATCAATACGTTAGGGATGTTGGAGGGACATTGTTGCAGAATATATAAAAAAAATTACAGAAAAGGTAAAACGAAAATTTCTTGTGGAGAAGGAATGAGGGAAACAAGTTCGGGTGTATTCGGTTAGTTAGGAAAAGTAAGATGAAATCTCTTGGTTAGGTGGTCTTCTACGGAAAGGCGATGAAAAGGCAATGATAACGAACAGTATTTAATCTCGTAATTCCTATAGAAAATACAAATCAGAGAGATGGGCAAACACGGACGACCGGACTTACCAGAGGTGGGATCAAGTGCCCAGGAAGAGTAAGCATCCCCCGTCAACCGGCCACAATTGCGGCGCGCACTATATCTTTACCAGGTACACGGAGTAATCCACAGTCAGAATCAGTGTGCCAGAAACGGTCTACCAATTGGTATGAAACACGTCAGGCAACATATGACCTAATGGAAGGCTGTACCGACAAACTATATAGATCGATATAGCGACCATAAAATTTGCGAAATGCTGACTTTATTTGAGATTGTACAAACCCCTTTGTCAGTAGCCTGGCTTGATTTAAAAGCTGAACGTATTCAGAATAAGCTCTTGCAGATGGGAAATACAAAACCTAATGGAAAACCAATACAAAAACAGTGGAATATTGCCTCATAGATGAGGGAAGTTAACGATGGAGAAATTGAAACCATCAGTTTGTCATAAAGCTGAGCTGTTAGTTTGTCGCCAGCATCTATTTTCAATAAAATATCCAAGTACGAAGCAGACGTGGAAGACTTTGTAGTCTTTTATTTCAAGTTCACTGGGATATATCGAATCGACATATGAACGCTCTGATTTGTATTTTCTATAGGAATTTTGATTAAATTTTGCCTCATAAGAATATAAAGAACATATCAGCTAACAAGTGAGTACAATTCATGCTGACAGACTGTTGGAAAACCCGATCACCAAAAACTACGAAGATATTGTCAATGAGGAACTTTATCATCTTTTTGATATCAACATCAGAGTACTTATGCGTGGAGTCAGAATGGTGTATAAAAAATAATATATTGCATGATTGATCACTAGATATGAATATTTCCTTTCACCATTTCTGTCTATGATATCAAAATGTCTAGTCTTTAATCTATCATAATAAAGATGAAGTTCTGTCGCCAATTGAAAGACCGAGGTTCTCTGAATTTAGCACCTTTTGAAAAAAGATTGCAGGTCCTCATTTTCAACTACATCAACGTCATCAGCAATGACTTGTCCAGCTGGACTATAGCTGAAAGATGACGAAGAAAAACAAGATGAAGTTAGATTAAGTATAAGATGGTTTGTATCTTGGCACTGCAAAGTTTGTAATTAAAAAGTGAAAGTACATTTCAAACTGCGAAAATTTGACGTTTGATATTCGTAACAATTTCACTTTTGATGTTGGAGGTTATAATGTGGGAGGTTATGATGTTGGATAATTTCACTTTTGATATTGGTGATTATAATGTTCAATGATTTCTTTTTGATATTCGCGGTAATTACAATGGGTTTTGATTGTTGTACTATATTGTCTGACAAAGACGAAATTCGTAATGTCCTAATGAAGCTGAAATCAATTACGATATTTAAAATGTATCAGTATTTATAATGTATCCAGCTGACAGAGCTTTTAACAACATTCTATTTTGTTTATACGGCTCATTATTTTAACCGCATTGTAAACGAAATTAGCATTAATTTCACATTATGAAATCGCATTTATACTCCAACTGCCCTTTCAAAGGAAGAAATTCTTCAAAACCATGCGTCAGTTTTAAATACATTTAATATCCCAGTCAATGAAGCGGATGAATATGAGTTACCGTATTTATACTGGATCCCCAAACCCCACAAAAACCCTTACAAACAAAGATACATTGTTGGATCCAGTAAATGTTCTAACAAGCCCCTATCTCTGCTCCTTACGAAAATACCAACTGCTGTCAAGGAGAAACTTCAAACGTATTGTGTCATTACATATGCTAGAAGTGGTATAATCAAATGTCAATTCTCAAAACGTCTAAAGAACTTTTAGTGAATTTAAAATCACAACTTTTCGCAAATCAACAACATTAAAAGGTTTGACTTTACAACAATTCACACCACCATACGTCATGATAAATTAAAAATCTGACTTTTTGACATCAGAGACAGTTGTTTCGTGATTCTTGAATAAAAATTATAAAAAAGGAAATATTCATATCCGGTGACCATTCATCCAAAACATTACTTTATTAAAAACCACGCACAAGTACTCTAAAGCGAAATAAAAAGATGCTGGAGTTCCTCATTGACATTATCTTTGTACTTTTTGGTGATCTTGTTTTCCAAAAGTTGGAATTCCCTTTGGTTGGAATTGTATTCCATTGTTAGCTGATCTGTTTATCATTATTATTATCATGTAACGTTTTCTCATTTTGAGAAGTTACAAAATATTCGTGGATTCTCTTATCTCTGAAATTTACCCAATAACAAATTATGTAAGGGATTTTCTATGAATTTATTAAGATTAAATAGTTTATCAGATAAAGTAAATTCATGCAATATAACATAAATCAGTTTTTGTACATACATTGAATGGTATTTACTGTGGGTATGATATTTACCCTATGTTGCTGGGAATTTACCCAATGGAATAACAATTAAGGGGATCCAGTTGTTCTGGTGTGCAAATGGCATCAGACTTACCCAACCTAAATACAGCTTTCTGGGTATATTTAGAGAATATTTACCATTCTTGTGGGCTCTGATGGCTCCATAATGGTTTCTTCTCATTCGCCTGATCTCCTTCTCTGTCTTAACGTTTGCGCCTGTTTATATACCTAACGTCTGGTAGGGCCGAACTTAACCACGCGCAAATCGAACGGTACCGCACGAATTGGCGCCATGTTTGAGAGTAATGTACAAAGTAAATTCGTACTAAAAGGAGGTTGCTTAGGCAGCGATTATAAGGTGTTGTATTTGATGGATTAGGTGAATCAAGTCATCAAATGATGAATTTACAGGTAAGTCTATATTAGTATATCTTCCTTTTGGTATATAAATAGATGTAAATGGGTTCGTTTCGCCGAGAAAATTCGGAATCGTAATACGTGCATAGGCTATTATTAATATGAATAGTAAATAAAATAACAATAATATCACATTCGTCCAACATATCATGTATGATCCATTTGCAATCATAGTGTGAATTTATGTATCATCTGACATCAGAAACGATGCATGGAGAAGTTGTGCAATTCTGTAACAATTATTATTTTGATTTTTATGAGAATTTATTCAAAAGCTACATGAAAAAAAAAAAATCTCATACTTTGTCCTTCAACTCGACCTTTAGATATATCGAAGACGTTTCATCTATTAACAATAATCATTTTCCTTCATATGTCGATTCAGTATATTCTTAGTGAACTCGAAATAAAAGACACAACAGAGTCCTTCATATCTGCTCAATACTTAGATATTTTATTGAAAATAGATGCCGGCGGCAAACTAACCACTCAACGTTATGACAAACTGGATGATTTCAGTTTCTCCATCTCCATCATTTCACACATTTATGTAGCAATACTCCATTATCACCTGCATATGATGTTTATATCTCTCAACTGATTCGACACACAAGAGCTTATACTGATCATGATCAGGCTACTGATAGACAAATTGATGTTATAGGGTTTAAACAGTCTCTTTCAAAGTCAGCATTTCGCAAATTCTATGGTCGTTATAACTATCTAGTTTGCTAATACAACCTTTCATTGGGTCAAATGCTGTCTGACGGGTTTCATGCGAATTCTTAGGCCGTTCGTGGCACACTGATTTTGAGTACGACTTACTTCATTTATCTGATCAAAATATAGGACTCGTGTTGGGTGTGACCGTTCGACAGGGGATGTTAACCCCTCTTACGCACCTCATCCCACCTCTGTTATATCCAGGGGTCCATGTTTGCCAAACTCTTTAATTTGTATTCCATATAAGAGTTATGAGATTGATCACTGTTGGTTATCTTCACCCTTTCATTCAGGTCTCCCCGCTGTGATTACTTTGACTGCTCATATTCCGGATCAGACAGTGGATGATGTCCCTTTACCGGAAGCTTGTCGCCGACTGGAGGAAGCGGGGGCGGTAGCGGTCGGACTCAACTGCTCCAGAGGTCCTAAAACAATGATTCCACTTATAAAAGAGATCAGGAAAGCTTGCAAGGTTTGGAGTGCATTTCTAGTTTTTCTGCTTCCCTGCTGAACGGTTGTCACTTACTAATAACAGAAACGGTGTACGCATCAGAACTACCGGTTAAGCAGTGCCAATATTTAGAAATAAAAAATGAAGATATTTTAAATAGGGTCCTATTGCTGCCATTCCTGTACCATTCCGTTGTCAGGACGATTGCCGCACGTTTTATTCTTTCAAGGATGACGAATCTGGTAAGAATTGAACACTTCATAATGATACGTAAGAAGCTAATCCCTCGTAATCACAAAATGTTTTTAACAGTAACATTTCCTTTTTTCCAAATTTCAGAGAAGTTTCTCTACCCAAACAACATTGAATGCAAAAAATGTTCCTCAGACGACATCAAAGAATTTGCTACAGAAGCTAAAGAAATTGGTGTACAATACATAGGCCTTTGTTGCGGAAACTGTTCAGCTTACATGCGCGATCTAGCTGAAGTGTACGGCAGAAAACCAGAGGCTAGTCGTTATTCTTGCGATCTGTCGCTATCGTTTGTCTGGGGAAAGAAGAAAGAGTTGAACAAATCAGGAGATAAAGAGTTCATGTACATGGTGTATGGACTAGAGAAGTAAAGGACCTCGTCTCACAGTGGGACAGTTTCATGTTTTGTATTCCACTCTTATTAATGTCCCCAAATAGTAGGTTTACGTACACGTAGATTTTCAGAATTTTATGGATTGAACGTGAATTACCTTAACTTTTATACCAGCGATATAGTCATGGGATAAACCTTTCAAAATGATGTATATATAAAGTTTCAAAACCAAAAAGACAAAAACAACTCAATGAAAAGGCCAAGATAACTAACAATATTATATTAATGTTATATTACGGAATGATATGAAATTTTTACATTTGTTCTGACACTGTCATAGGTAAAATGTGAAACGGTCTGTAATAATATTATGATATAAAAGTAACAGTGACGTGAACTGCAGATTTTGATGCATTTCACAAAGCTAACCAAAGGTCTAAATTTGTGGCATTTCACCTTCACCTGATGACATCTCTACATATATATGATTAAAGTGTGTTAACATTGCAAGAGTTATTGCCCTTCAATAAGGAATTTTTATTTTTATTCATTCATCTTTTCATGTACTTTAGTTTTTCGATGTTTAAAATGGTTTTTGGCAAATAAATAACCACATCAAATTTACGAACATGTTTGTTAAAATTTCATTGATTTCCCAAATCTGATTTTTATAATATTTCCGTTTTTGAAATTTATTGTACATCAAAACATTTCTATATTTGACTTGTTTTTCGTTTTTATTTTATTTAAGTAGCTTTTCTATCTTGTAAAAGTAGTTTGCAGTTGTATCATTTCATCTCAAAATTAATTTTTTATCCACTTGGAGCAGATATTTTTCTTTATGATATAATGAAAGCTTTATGATATGAATTCGTTATATATATTGTACAAAGTGAAACTAGTGGAAGAATTGGAGGAAAATATATTCCAAGGATCGAAGATATCAGAAAGTGGCGTACATACAGCTAGCCCAAGTTTGATGTGTACGCCAATAAGGCAGAGGATTGGGCTAACACTCTGGCAGACGGCTAGGGTCAAAGCCCCCGGAAACTACCGAGTTCTGGCAATTTGAAAGAACAAAGTTCTGATTTCAAATCAAATGTTTTAAAACAGTTTGAGTGAGTACACGATAGAAACAAGTTTCAATATTTGGGGGAAATCATATCGAAATTTGAATTAATTATGGTTAAAGTCGAAGTCTTTTCAGCTGATTGAGTTGTCGAAAGTGAGTGGAAAAAAGTCACCGATTTTTCTGTTCACAGCTACATGTACCCGAGATATATCCAAAAATACGAACGATAAGTTAAAAGGTTAAAACATAAAATTCCGTTAAAAAAACACACACACAGACAGACACACACACATACACCCACAGAGAGAGAGACTTTCATAGAAAATCAATGAAAATTATATTACTGGAAAACTATGAGTTCACATGTGAATCATATAAATTTGTGATATCATATGTGAATTGTTGAATTATAAATTTCGATCATGGGAGAAGAATCCAACGATGACGAGGCGTAAAAAATCATAGCAGCCATTAGTTGTCCGAAATGCAGGGATATCGATTAACACTTTTAAATCATTAACAAAGCAGTTATTTGTAATGAAGTTGCCAGATCTCACATGGACTTCAACAAGTCTGAAAGACGAGTCGGGATACATTTTTCAACTAACATACAACGTTTGATGAACTGAGGTCAGAATTGCGATCTACTGAGCAAGACCAGGATAAGAGGAAAGAATGATAAGAAAGAAAAACTCAACTGCTGCAGGACACGTGGTGGTAAAGAGTCTCTGTCTGGAATCAGAGGAATGCTATATACGTAAACAGCGGGAGTTCAGCAGCTCAAAGAAGATCGTCAAAGTAGACCACAACAACCATACAAAAGAGAATTCTTCAACAGAACACGACACTGAGATGAATACATATTTTTGTAAATAGTTCATTCTTATTTCAATTTGCCCTTACAACGTACAAAACATTCAGGCGCAAGTCTCGATAACAAGAAAACACATTATATAATACTTACAATTCATTCACAATGCATTACTAATTTTGTAATTGTCAATCATACTATTGAAATCTATGTTTATTCTTTTGTATACATTCAAATACATCTTTAAAGAAACTTTATATATATTTTCGATGCTTTCTTCAATTTCAGTACATTTCATATAAGTAAAGTAGTAAAGCCTTAGTTGCAATTAAGTTATTCTGTGGTTGTTTTCAACATAAAAATCAATAAGAACGTGTTTCCATCTAATGTCAAATTTAACAACCTTTGAGTTATTTCCCATAATATGCTTTACATTTTCACTAAAATAAATCAAGCGTCCTTCGCTTCAACATTCTGGGGGTTTTTTCTTACATAGTTCTCAATGTATGGTTCGGTTTTCTTTATTTTCCGGCGAAAAGTTATGTTGCAGAGAATATTGTTGAGTAGTTTAAAATTAATTGTTACCTTTTTTTTCATACATATCTACGATTTTGTTTTTGTAAAGGAGACTCCAAGAGATACAGGGGTGTACAAAACATATTTTTACAGACCTGTTTTGCATCGTTTTCGATGAAACAGCAGTTCTTTCAATAGATTTTGTCGTTGCTATAATTTCAGAAATGAGTTTCACAAATACGTTTTGATAGAGTAAATCTTGAAACTTTTTATTTCTTAGCTTTTTAGCATTATTACTAATAATTTAGTATACACATCAGAATATTTCATTTATTTATTTTTTTTATTTTTTTTTTGGCTATAATTTGTCGAAAACCATTCAATTGCTTTATGCCAGTGTTTACTTTAGGAAGGTTAATGACCGAATAGAGGGGCCTCCGTGGCCGAGTGGTTAGAGCATTGCTCTTAAATCACAAGGCCTCTCACCTATCGTCGGCGCGGGTTCGATTCTCCCTCGCTCCGATATATGTGAGAAAGTTTGACAATTTACTTTCGGAAGATAGGTGGTTTCTTCCAGGGTACATTGTACCTGGGTTCTCTCCTCCACCAATAAAATACTGGACGCCACAGTATAACTGAAAAATTGCTGAGTGTGGCGGAAAACAAACAATCAATCAATCAATGGGTTTAACACAATTTTCATCATCAATATCAACCACATATCTGAAAGCAATATATACACTGCTTTTAGTGACTTTATTTTGAATTCAATATTAACTAAATTGATACCGTGTTTCTCTTAATTCTGTCGTTTTTGTTCCAAATGAAATGAGTTTATTGTATATTAAAAAGGTGGATAGTTTGATCTTTTGGATAGTCGAGTATAGCCGCTGTATACATAGATTTAAAAGTTCTGAGGTAATTACTCTCCACCATAGGTTACCGGGATCCAGTGCTCTACGGATTGAAGGAGGTACATGTAACACAAGAGTCTGAGCTAGTAGGGAGGTCATCTTTCTAACACTACTACAAAAGATATAAAGACCAAATTTCAGATTTAAACATACTTTATTAACACAAAAGAAACAAAATGACTGGGTGTAAATTCTTAAAAACTTCGATAGTCTTCTCCTTCATTACAAAATATGTATAAACAACAAATAATGAATGTTTACATTTCGTAACACAAGTTTCAAGTTTCAGAGATGTTGCGATTGTTTAAACTTAACTAAACCTGGACATAAACTACCGAGCCCAATCAAAATTACCAGCAAGTATCACTAAGTGTTTGGAACATAGAGTGTGGTCCCCGTCAAGGTTATCAGTAGACTTTTCTTATCCTTGCGATCACCAGAGTTACTGTCTCTGTTGTATTGCCTCTGCTTTCTCAAGTGTGTAGTGCATTTTTTAAATGTCAAATATCCTTCAGTCATTATCAATTTGTTCATACATTGATTAACTATCATCCTTATGATAATGAAATAAGATTTCAGTTATCCATTGATAGTATATTGTTTAATGTCCCTCTTGAAACTTTTTCACTCATATGGAGACGTCACCATTGCTGGAGAAGGGCTGTACAATTTAGACCTATGCTTGACGCTTATAGCCTTTGAGCAGGGAGGTATCTTTATCTTGCTACACCTGCTGAAAAGGTCAAGATAACCAACAGTATTCAATCTCGTAATTCCTATAGAAAATACAAATCAGAGAGATGGGCAAACACGGACCCCTGGTAATACCAGAGGTGGGATCAGGTGCCTAAGAGGAGTAAACATCCCCTGTCGACCGATCACACCCGCCGTGAGTCCTATATTCTGATCAGATAAACGGAGCAATCCGTAGTTAGAATCAGTGTGCCAAGAACGGCCTAACAATTGCTATGAAACACATCAGACATAATTTGACTTAATAATGGTAAGTTGTACTGGAAACTAGATTGTTATATTAAAAATTTGCGAAATGCTGACTTTAGACGACGAGGCTGTACAAAGCCCTCGACTTAAAAACTGATAATTTGCAGAACAAGTTCTTGTGTATCGAATCAGTTGGGAGATATGCACCATATGCAGGTGATGATGGTCAGCTAACAAAGGAGCACAATTTGTGCCCAGGGGAATTGCAACAGACTGTTGGAAGACTGATCACCAAAGACTACGAAAATATTGTCAATGAGGAACTCTAGCATCTTTTTAATATCATCTTCAGAGAACTTGTGCGTAGAGTCAGAGTGGTGATTAACAAAATAATTTTTGGGATGACAAATCACTAAATATGAAAATTTCCTTTTACCATTTTTGTTCACGAAGCAACTGTCTATGATGTCAAAAAGTCTAGTCTTTAACTTATCGTGAGGTATGGTCGTGTAAAGTGTTGTAAAACCATACGTTTTAATGTTGTGAATTTGAGAAACGTTTTGTGATTTCAAATTCACTAAAAGTTCTTTAGAATTTTTAAGAATACACATTTGATTTATACCACTTCTGGCATATGTAGTGGCACAGTACGTTTGAAGTTTCTCCTTCACAACATTAATATTTTCGTAAGGAGCAACGATAGGGATTGGTAGAACATTTACTGGATCCAGCAATGTATATTTGTTTGCAAGGGTTATTGTGGAGTTTGAGGATCCACTCATATGCATCCTCTTCATTGACTGGGATATGAAATATATTTAAAACTGAAGCATGATTTTGAAGACTTTCATCTTTTTGAAAGGGCAATTGGAGTATACGTGCGATTAATGAATGTCGTACTAATGCTAAGTTCTTTTAGAATACAGTTGTAATAATGATCCTTACAAACAAATACAATGCTGTTGCCATCTTTGTCAGCTGGAACCAAAACATATTCCTCATGTAACCTATCTAACTCTTTTATCACTTCTGATTTACTAAACACAGAAAGATAGATGGTACGCATTTTTGCTGTGACATGGGGCCTCAGTTTTTGCGGTCTTATCCGAAGGATTGACCTATTTAGTCGCCTCTTACGACAAACAATGAATGCCGAGAATCTATTCCGGATCCCCACGGAATTCAGTTATCAATTTGTTGTATTACTAAAACATGAAGTGTAAAAGCTGTAGGTACGATCACGAAAGAGCTATGAATTAGGTCTACAGTTAAAACTATATGAGCTGTTCCAAGCAAAAACCCCCTTTATGTGACATTTTTTTTCCAAAATAAGTCTTTGATGTGCAATATTGAATTTGTTTGCACGTCAGTTCTTAATAAATATATACAAAGCATTACATTTGTAAAAAAAAAAATATTAATAGCATAGTAATAAATTCATTTTTAAATTTCGTAAATTCATTTACAAGCAAAGGAAAACCACAATGTGATGATGGTTCGCTCCATTAGTACTGTACAGCAGCCGGTATCACAGAAATCAATAACGCCTATGACGTTTCAGAAATTTCGTATTTGACTAAGATCATTTCCAAAATAAATATTGGAGGGGGAGATTTGCAGTACCTTAAATTGCATTCATCACTTTAATTTTATCCATTATGTAGCATTATGATCAGCGTTTTATATGTTTTCATTTTGCCTCCGTGGCCGAGTGGTTAGAGCATTGCGCTCAAAATCACAAAGCCTCTCACCTCTGTCGGCGCGTGTTCGAATCTCGGTCGCGGCGTTATGCGAGCAAGTTTGCCAGTTTACTCGCGGAAGGTCGGTGGTCTCTTCCCAGGTACATTGTATCTGGGTTCTCTCCTCCACCAACAAAAACTGGACGCCATCAGATAACTGAAAAATTGTTGAGTGTGGCGGAAAGCAATAAATAATCATAATCAATCAATTATTTTGCCACATGTTTTCTTTCCTCCCACATAAATTACGTCGTGTATTTTTCTTGTGACGTAAAAATACGTTGGATTGACATAAGGGGGATTTTGCTTGGAGCAGCTCATATACTCTGCAAAAAAAGAAACGCATAATGGATTTTTTAAGATTTTAGTAGATGTATTTTGGATTATGATTTTACAATAAAAAATGTAGATATTCACTAGAATTGTTTCAATTGAAAAAAATTACAGTCCAAACCTTAGATATTGGTGAAAAA
This sequence comes from Ostrea denselamellosa, assembly GCA_024699665.1. Taxonomy (NCBI): domain Eukaryota; kingdom Metazoa; phylum Mollusca; class Bivalvia; order Ostreida; family Ostreidae; genus Ostrea; species Ostrea denselamellosa. The sequence goes on along the minus strand of JAMZEH010000047.1, from coordinate 11,881,201 downwards.
AAAGTCAGATCATCACAGTCAAGAACACTTCCTGTCACGTTTAAGTTAGTACCGTGTATGGCCACCAAGAGCTGCCAACACAGTTCTGCATCTCCTTGGCATAGAGTCAATCAATGTTCTTACGTTATTGCGTGGAATTGTTCGCCATTCCTGTTGTAACATTTGACGGAGCTGATCGAGGGTCTGAGGCGGAGGTTGGCGCAGGCGCACACGTTTATCCAGTTGGTCCCATAAGTGTTCAATCGGATTCAAATCCGGTGATTTGGAAGGCCATGGTAGCACATTAATGTTGTTCTGCTGAAGGTAGTCAATTGTTAAGCGGGCTGTGTGAGGCCTAGCATTGTCATGTTGGAATAACTCCCTCTGTCGGTCAATTACGCGCATAAGGTGAGGTTGGAGAATTTCGTCTCTGTACCTTTGAGCCGTTAAATTGCCCGGGACATGTACCAGTTCTGTTTTACGGTCATTAGAGATCGCCGCCCACATCATGACGCTACCTCCACCGAAGCTATCCACTTCTTGGACACACGAGGAAGAGAAACGTTCATTCCTGCGCCGGTATACACGGATTCTTCCATCACGTTTCTGTAGCAGAAAACGGGACTCATCGCTGAACCAGATTCTACGCCAGTTGCGGAATGTCCAGCCCCTCAATCTGTTGCACCATCGGACTCTTTCTCGTCTGTGTAACGGTGTCAAAACTGCTCCAAAATACGGTCTTCTGGGTCTAATGCCATATTGTCGAAGTCGGTTGCGGACTGTCTGCGAGCTGATTCTTCTCAATCCAGGTATTCCGACTGCAGTAGCTGTTGCAGCAACGGTTCGATTCCGTAGATGAAAGACCCGGATGTAGCGATCTTGTCCAGGAGTCGTAATGCGAGGTCGCCCACTCCTCGGTCGGTCATTAGTAGAGCCAGTCTGCTGGAATCTGTTCCACAGCCGAGAAATTGTGCTCTGATTTACGTTTTCAGTTCGTGCAATCTCACTTTGGGATACTCCGGCCTGGAGACGGCCAATGACGATATTTCGAGTAGCAGGGTCCAACCTTGGCATGGCAGCATTTTAACGTTATGATGAATTCAAGCTTCAAACTTCGTCCTTTTATACGCTTTAATGTAGTGGTTGAATTAAGCACAAAGTTCTCGTGAAAAACGTAAGCCAAATTCCATGGCGATAGAGGTGATGTGCAATTTTAGAGAGTCGCCGAGCTAATTTGGCAGAGAGCCAAATCAAATGAACAGACCTTTAAAGTTTCATACTTACCTGTAAAAAATCAATTACTCAATTGACCATTTCAGTTTACCTGGTAAAATACATAATTTGCATTTTTAAAATTTCAAAAGGACTATGCGTTTCTTTTTTTGCAGAGTATATATACCGCATTCTTGGAAATTATCGTAGGGATAAATAGTGCGTTTTGTATTATAAGTTATGCATGTTATGTAAGCATACCGTGTATTTTATCAGTATGATAAACGATGAAACATGCTTTTAGACATCGAAAAAGAAAATGTTATTTAATACAACACATATACCTTTCTCAGTAATACGAGGGATGTTAAAAAAATAATGACATTTGGCTGTCTTCACCCATATTTATTAATCTTTGATCCTTTTATTCGTCCCTGTCCTTCAAAATACTCACCATTGGCCTGGATACACTTTTCAAGACGATCAATCTACTTCTGCAAACATCTTTCATACTCCTCAATAGGGACACCCATCGCATACTGATATATTTCTCCGCCGTAATGCGCACTATCGGAACATCATTCGGCCTTTTCCGGAAAAGACATAGTGTTCCGGTTGGTAGTGTGCCCTCTATCAACAGATATTAAAGGTAAATCATCATCACTTACTTTTTAGTAATTGCCTCAATATAACTTCTTTATCGTTACGGAAGTAAATTGAAACTAAATGGATATTTACGAAGAGCAGGTAATCGTTTACCAAAGATATGGAAACTGAAATAAAATCGAACCAAAGAGCGACTAATTTCCCATACACTGTATGAGTATGTGGTCAGAAATGAGGGGGATAGGAAAGATCGAATATAAATAACCCCCTCGTTTCCACAGAAATTAACCGGGTGCATACTGTGGACCTAAGTATACCTATGAAAATACATGACAACATGGACTGTGATGCTTTATACCAGCATACTTCAAGAAGCGCTTTTAAAAAAATCGAAATAAAAAAATTAATAAAAATTATTCACATAAACAAACAATTTGAAATGAAACTGCTAAATCCGGGGGAAAAAAGAATAAAAAGATTAACATAGAATCAGATTTAGAAAAAAGACACAAAAATACTAAAATAAAATTGTTAAAATAAAAATATGGAATAAAAATTATAAACATTTCTTAGATATCAAAATATAAACCTAAATATAGAGAATGAAGATGAGAAATAGAAGAAAAATGTTAAAATAAGATCGTAGGAATTCAATCAAAAACAGAACCAAAAACATTCAGATAAAATTGTTAAACCGAAATTTAAAACAGCAGCAACAACAACAAAAAATGTTAAAATATAATTGTGGCACTGATATGCCTCGACATAGAGCTTATGGTGGTTTTTAATGATTGATGACTTTTGTAGCATTGTTTTATACATGTCATTTTAATTTGATTTTTGTTTCAATGAGAATAATGATACACTAATTTATTTTGTTTAATTTTTAAGGCTAATGTATTTTATTTTGTTTACAGGATGCAGATCCTCATATCCTTCGTTGTTCTAGGAGCTAGCTGTCTCATCGTGGTATTTATACATGCCTTAAGTGTCAGTGATGCAACTGTATGCTAGTACATTTCTATCATCAGCACTCTTCTCTTATACAATTTCGTAAATATAGTACATTATTCATTTAAGCGTTCATATAGAAAGACATGTGAATGGGGTAAGAATAGATACGGGAAAAAATCTCCCATGTGTGAAATGTATCAACTGAAAAATAGCGAATATATGGAGAATTATATCAAGACATGAATAAAAACAGTGAATGCTATGTGGAAAATGATTTAATAATTAACTTGTAAATAGATATACAAAAATGTGGGTGGCTGATGAACTTTCTACATTGGTAATGTGTTCTCGAAAAGAAAATCATACTTGATACATGTTTACATATATTTGTAAATTGTAAATTAGTAAGTAAATTAGTAAGTACCTAGTACCAAATACAAATCAGTAAGCGTCCAGTACAAATTGTAACAAGATGACCATGGACCACATCACGTCGTGCGTTAAAAATTGAACAGTTTTTAACGTCTTGATAACTACCATTCCAATTCTTTTTTGGATTTGATATGAAGCATCTTTGACAGAAGGGTGGCATCAATTTTAAAATTCAGGACTTCACCTGGGGTCTTAGAAGCGGTCAAAAACCTTTGACAATTTCCAAACATCGTATCTGTCAAACAGAAAAAAAAACCTAAATGCATTGCGATATGGAGCAGGAAGGTCTTGACCAATATTGCAAATTTCATGATCCTTGATTAGAGTTTCTTACTGCGAGGCAGGGCCGAATTTGGTATATAGTATTTATATGTAAAACATTTAAAATCATGTTTTTGAAAGTTACTAATATTGAAAATAAATGGATATTTAGAGTGAGCAGGTAGCCTTTCTCCAAAATTGCAGATTTCATCATTGCAGGGGTAAGGATTTTGGTGTCAAGGTGGAACCAAAATAATCAGTGATCATATGTGTAACAATTGAATATTCTAAACGTCTTGATAACTACCATTGCAATTCTTTTCAGATTGTATATTTGAAACGGGTATATATGTGTAAAACATTTCAAGAATATCTTCGTTATTAATGCTGTTGATGCTAAATTGAAAACAAAATCATTGTCTTTATCATTGTAAAGACTTCTTTATGTTTGCTGATAAAGTATGAAACTACATCCATATCTAGGGAAAGCAGAAAAGGATGTACAATTGTGAATTTTGCAACCCCAGGGTTTCTAGGACGGGTCCAAATTAGTCCTATCATGCTAATGTTATATATATTGTATTATCTGAAGTCTTCCATCAGTATAGGCACTTCCAAGGATATTTAACATATCTTTTTTTATATATATAATGTTGCTGATTATTAAAATTTAGCTTAGATATTCAGAACAGGATTTTTTTCTAGTTTTCGTAGCTTTTGAGACTAGCGACACTTTTAACTAATACTCAGATTATCAATAATGCCTGTGGGCTTCTTTTTCTTATCTTCATTCCCATTAAAAATATTGACCCCATATTATGGCCCAATTTTAGCCCCAAAAGGATCAAAACATAAATGAAAATGACTTTATATAAAACATATATTACCTCAAAATCAATATGACTAGCATAGCCTTAGAAAAGATCAAGGTCAAAAGGTCATATATTATAGTATGAAGTGAAGAGTATTTCCATAAGGAATCTATGTACAAAATATGAAAGGTCTACTTTAAATTCTGCAGAAGATATCTAGTAATTCATCATTTCAAAGTGAAACTCCAAGATCAAAGTTACAATGTTAAATACCATGATATCACATAGAATAATCTTGCTACAAAGATTCCGCATACAAAGCAGGGATGTCCAAGGTGAAATAGTTCAGGAGGTATTTAATAAGTTATTATTTTCTTAAAAGTACTGGCCGAGTTGTTAGATCATCGGGCTCAAAATCACAAAGCCTCTCACCTCTGTCGGCGCGTGTCCGAATCTCGGTCGCGGCGTTATGTGAGCAAGTTTGCCAGTTTACTTGCGGAAGGTCGGTGGTCTCTTTCCAGGTACATTGTATCTGGGTTCTCTCCTCCACCAACAAAACCTGGACCAAAGGATTTGTGAAATGGGTCCGTTGTTCTGGAGAAGACAGAAATGTGAAAAGGGTACGGACATACAGATGGACAAACGACAGAAAAGGGCATCAGAAAAGCTCACTTGGTGAGCTACTAAGTAATTATCCTGGACGAACTGGATTTCAAATTTGTGCTGAACACTTACTGATTTTTACCTTCGAGTTCCATGTACTAGCAAATTATTTTGGCGTTTCTTTGTATCTGTATTCTTAGTTTCTTGTCTTGCATTTTTCTTGTTCAATCCTCAAACGCCTCTTTCATCATTTCATCGTCTTCTTTTTCTAAGCTAAAAACAGGAATATGTTTGACATCAGCTTGTAGTCTAATGCAGTAAAACGACTTAGAGTAAATGTGTACATCGTATCGATAGTCTACTCACCACCATTAAATAATTATGAGTAGCAATTTGATTAACTTATTTTGATTAGTTTTATATCCGTTCCCCTTTATACCCTATCGTAAACCGTCTTCTAGGTATCCTCTTTAAAATGCTTTTAAGTTCTAATACAATGAGAATGGTTGCATTTTCAAGTTAGACAGTGTCTCTACGCATCCCTGTAAAAACTGTGAAACGCCAACACTGTCACTACTTAAATGTCATCGATTTAAAACTACTATATTTTTGTTTGTTTGTTTGTTTGTTTATAGCCGCCTGAGCAATTTTTCAGCTATCCGGCGGCTGTCACCATTACCGGTGACAGGGCTGCAAATTTAGCCCTATGCTCGGCACTTAGGGCCTTTGAGCAGGGAGGGATCTTTATCGTGCCACACCTACTGCGACACGGGACCTCGGTTTATACGGTCTCATCCGAAAGACCGGCACCCACGTCCCACAGTGGGATTCGAACCCCCGACTCAAGGATCATCAGATCTTTGAGCCCGACGCTCTAACCACTGCGCCACGCGGGCGGCTTAAAACTACTATAATCATTGATATAATTCATCTGTGTATATTGTAGCCTAATAGTTCCTGAGTAGATCTTGATGAAAAGGTTAAGATAGGGGACAGTATTCAATCTCGTTATTCCTATAGCAAATAAAAATCAGAGGTGGGATCAGATGCCTGGGAGGAATAAGCATCCCCTGTCGACCGGTCACATGCGCTGTGAGCCCTATATCTTGATCAGCTAAACGAGTAACCCATGCCAAGAACGGCCTAACAACTGGCATGAAACATGTTTACACAGCATTTGTCCTAACAGGTTCTATTGACAAACTAGATCGTTATAACGATCATAAAATTTGCGAAATGCTGACTTTAGACGAGACTTTACAAATCCCTGTAACATCAGCTTGTTTGTCAGTTAAAATCTGATCATATGAACAAGCTCTTTCTTGCATATCGAATCAGCTGAGAGGTAAAAAACAGAAAAAAAAGCCACATGCGGATGATAATGGAATATTGCTCATTAGTGCATTCACCCACACCAAAAGTATCATAAATTTCAACAAAGATTGATTGCTTGTTCCTTGTTTTTCGCCACACTCAACAATTTTCAGTTATCTGGTGTTGTCTGGTATTTCATTGGCGGAGGAGAGAACCCAAATATAATGTACTCGGGAAGATACCACCGACCTTCCGAAAGTAAACATTTTCACATATATCGGCGCGAGCGAGATTCGAACCCGCGCCGACTGGAGGTGAGAGGCCTTGTGATTTTAAGCGCGATGCTCTAATTATTCAGCCACGGAGGCCCCCTTTCATTACAAAAACAAATATATCAACTAAAATGTTTACTTAGGAGTGTATGATGAAACTCATTCATCATCTGCTTCTGATTTTTTATTCCTTCAAATTATTTTTATTGTTTTATACCATCATTATAAAATATAATTATATGCTTGGTTAGATGGATTCTTCTGCTGCTTTTTTGCCTTCTCATCAGTTGTAATATGCTTGACTCATGTGTGCGAGTGGTTGAAGAAAGTTTCAGTTTGTGTTAAAATTAATCTTTCTTGAATTAAACGAATACATTAGAAGTATACGTGTATTGTATAAGTGTGTACAAGTATGTCTTACGTGAATTACTCGCATTTAAAATCAAATCTAAATATCTTATATATTTTTTATTGTTTCACAGACTGGACATCCCACACCAGTCAATCAGTCCATATCAACACCTCCCCTGAATGGGCACCAAAGTACTACGCTAAATCCAGAGGTACGATAATATCGGCGCCAATTCAAATTAGCTCGCCTAAGCTCTACTGACCAGACTTTGTCGTCCATAGTTGTCGTAATTAATTTTCATGTTTTCTACTTTTTCTGAAGAACCATGAAACTAATATCTACCCAATGATCATTAATCTGAACAAAGAACATTCTTGAATGAAGGGGTTGAGCTTTCTTTCACATATGAAGAGCTGTCTTTGGAAATTATGAAATGTATATAAGATTAGGTGTTCAGGAAAAAAAACCTGGACCAGAAAATCCAAACTGTGCAGATAATTAAACTTCATAACGATGATTCAAAATTTTGAAACCGTGTCGGTGGTGGTGGTGGGTGGGGGGAGGAGTACAATTAGTTTTACTCCCTTTACTTACGAGTGTATCAGGGATATCTTTGAGCACCTCTTTGAAATGATATACAAACACCATAGACATTGATTACTGCATAAACCACAACTGCAATTGTGAAGGGTCGTAATAGAGGTTTAAAGGCATATTTTGCCAAATCAATATGTAAACACCTTCATGTAGTTTAAATTAGTTTCTAAACAAATAAAATAATTCCTGATACAACGTAACTATATATTTATAAACAATTAAGCAAACAACAACGAGAATAACGAAACATATTTTTGACAGAATGGCTTAAACGTTGTGGGAATTCATAGTCCGGTAACAACAACACCATCCAGTAATACGACGATACTGCAGCCTCATCAGACTTGTCAGAAACACCAGTGGGGGCTCCTAATCCGGTAACACCTGCAAACAAGTTGGCCAATGAAATGCCCGCCATGTCAGAAATGAAAACTCCGACAGATAAAAATTTAGATATAAAGATTTTGCTGACTGTGATTATAGAGGGTGTTTTTGTAATATGCATCGTGTTTGTTATTGGCCTTATTGTGGTGATAAAAAAAGCACAAGGGTAAATGAGAATTGTTTTTATTGTTTCTGCATATTAATTTGTTCTAAGATAATGTATGGCTTCTTTAGTTCAAATACGAAGCATAAACCTATGTGTGAATTACAGTGGGCTGTAGATCTAGAACTGGATGCCTCATTTTATCCCAATTATTAAAGTTTTTAATAACACACTTAAAGGGACATAGGTACGATTTGAGCTGAAAACTTTCAAATGGTGTTTATTTATTTATTTATTTTTTTGTAATGTTACAATGCTTAACAAGGCTTGTGTCTTGTTTTTGTTTACATAGATTAAATATACCTATAAAAGGTCGTTTAAAGCAGATTTTTCAATTAATTTTAAACACAATTAAACAGTTTCGTATGATTGTTACATTTCATTTTGTTTTGTTTTTAAAATGTTATTTTCTATGACGCAGTCAATATGTAAATAAAAACATGGTACAAGCATTGTTTACATAACAACGAATTGTGAGTGCTATATCTCACTTGTAACTCAACAACTGACATTCAAATTTTCCTGACCATTAGAAATATCTTAGTTTACCATTATAAACATTAAAAATGGGAAAATAAAATTTAGAATATTTCAGTTCAAATCGTTTCCATACCCCCCATAAACTATGTCTGATAAACGTCAATATTTTCTACTTTTTTTAAAAGAACTTTAAATTCTTCCAGGTGTGAAAGGATTCAACTTTGCTAGAGAGACATGCTATGATATAATGCATTATGAAATAGTGAAAATTAGGTTATATGTTCGATAAAAAATGTTTTTAAAACCACTGGGCCAGAAAAAAAGCCAAATGTGCAGAAAAGATTCATAATTCTTCAGACCATATTAACTAGGTTGGGCCACAACAGGGATCAGAAGGTGTGGATAAGAGTATGTTGAGGGAATCTTTGAACGCTCTCTTCTTATGATTATTTTTTCAATTAATGTGTAAGCATGATTATATTGTGTAGATTCATGATTGCTTAAACAAAAACCTCAACTCCCATTATAGAGGTTAATTGAAAGTTTTTTTTTTCAAAGACCATGTGTAAATAAATCTTAATCAACAAGTGAAGATTAAAATACCAGTGATCATCTCATAAATACTATAAACAATACAAACTTAAGAGGGAAAAGTCGGACCACTGGATATACAAGAGCTGTGGTCATGTGCCTAGGAGGAGTAAGTATCCCTGTTGACTGGTCCGAGAAATCCGTAGTAAAATCAATATATAAATAACAGCCTAACAATTGGTAATGAGAGCACAATTGCACATTTTATCCAACTGATATGCAAACAGCAAAAATTTCAACTTTTCCTGTCCAGTGGTTCTTAAGAAGATTTTTAAATGACCCCACCCTATTTTTAGCAATTTTGTGATTATCTCCCCTTTGAAGGGGGCATGGCCCTTCATTTAAATCATCTGTAATTCCCTTTACCTAAGGATGATATGTATCATGTTTGATTGAAATTGGCCTGTGGAATTTTAAAATTTGTCAGTGTCTTTTCACTATTTCGCTATTATCTCCCCTTGGAGAAGGGCGTTCCCCTTCATTTCAACACACTTGAATCCCCTTCACCCAAGTCCAAGAATACATTTTGCCAAATTTGGTGTAAATTGGCTCAGTGGTTCTGGAGATGATTATGAAAATGTGAAAGTTTACGACAACGACAATGACGACGTCAACGACGGACAACGGAAAATTTTGATCAGAAAAGCTCAATTGAGCCTTCAGCTCAGGTGAGATAAAATGAACAAACAATTAAATATATTTTCAGATTGCAACTGAACAATATATATGGATTTTGGGGAAAGGCAATCAGACCATCAAACGCCCAGTCACTACCACCACAGCACCACCACAGACCACAGCGGAAATCTCAAACATGGGGACTCGTACTGCTACATATACAGGGCCGGCCGTAGCCGTAGGAATGTTCTTAATGGATATGTTTTCTTGTCTTTATGCACTATGTAAATTTAGAGAGTAATTCATTGTAGTGACAGGTTTTATCATACATACAACATTTCGTTTCAAAACACCCGGCCCATCGTACTTGTATGTCACAATGAGAAACAATAATTACAATGCAAGTACAATACTTATGCATAGCGTTTTCTGTACACCAAAGACTGTCTATAATTAAAACTGAATGTATAAATTTGGTAGTTTTCAAATGAAATTCATTATTAGGAAAATAATGTAGAGTTATTTTGAATAAATATTATTTAACTTTAAATATATATTGAATGTATAAATTTAACGGTTTTCAAGAGAAATTCATTAATAGGAAATGATGTAAAGTTATTTTGAATAAATGTCTTTAACTCTTGTTTCAGTCGTTTTTAGCGTCGCCATTATAATATTTTCCAGAACTCAACCCTATTCAACGTTTCGAATGTTAATCAAGGATGAATAACACACTCTTAAAACTTTCATCAATGAAGATAATACCGAATCGATATACGAATAAAAAAAATGATCATTGTTGATAGATAAAACGTCCTCGATATATCTAAATGTCGAATTGAAGACCAGAGCAAGAATTGTTTTCTTCTCATGTAGAAGCTTTTGAATAAATTCTGCTCCGTAAGAAAAATCAGGTCAGCTAAAAAAGGAGCACAATTAGTGTCGTGGGAATTCCAACAGACTGTTGGAAGACCTGATCACCAAAGACTACGAAAATATTGTCAATGAGGAACTCTAGCATCTTTATCATATCAACTTCAGAGTACTTGTGCGTGGAGTCAGAATTGTGTTTAACAAAATAATTTTTGGGATGACCAATCACTAAATATGAATATTTCCTTTTACCATTTTTGTTGACGAAGCAACTGTCTATGATGTCAAAACGTCTAGTCGATTATTTATCGTGAGATAAAATCGTGTAAAGTGTTGCGAAATCCGATGTTGTAATGTTGTGAATTTGAGAAAGGTTTTGTGATTTCAAATTCATTAAAGTTCTTCAGAATGTTTAAGAATCCACATTTGATTTACACCACTTCTGGCATATGTAGTGGCACAGTACCTTTGACGTTTCAAAGACAGGGGCTTGGTAGAACATTTATTGAATCCAGCAATCTATCTTTGTTTGTAAGGGTTTTTGTGGAGTTTGGGGATCCAGTATAGGTACGGTAATTCATATCCATCCGCTTCATCGACTGGGATATTAAATGTATTTAAAACTGAAGCATGACAAAATTTAAATTATGCAGTATCTATCAATATATTTTTTATCACTTAAAGTCCGGTTTTCAAGTTAAAGCATGCTACACCAAAAATAAAACCCAATTCACACTCTAAACCTCTCCTTCTGCGATGCCGAGTTTATCATCATTTCATATACGAAAAGCAACTCAATAGAACTGCCTTTCAGGGATCCAGAGTTAATTGTCAATACATAAATAGTCCAAAGTCTAGGCTACTGTACTGACCAGGGATACAACTAAGCTTTCCTACATAACAAACAAGAGACCTGCCTTTCAGGGATACCGAGTTAATTATCAACGCATAACTAGTCCGACTTTTATACTACTGTCACTACGTGCCTTATGGGGATACCAACTAAGCTTTACTAAACAAAAAAACAATATACCAGACCTGCCTTTCAGGGATACCAAGCTACTTGTTAATGCATAAGTAGTCCGACTTCTAGGCTACTATACTGACCTGCCTTTCAGGGATACCACCTAAGCTATTCTACATAAAGAACAATATACCAGATCTACTTTTCAGGGATACCAAGTTAATTGTCAATGCATAAGTAGTCCGATTTCTATGTTACTACACAGACCTGCCTTTCAGGGATACCAAGTTAATTTTCAATGCATGTGTAGTCCGACGTCTAGGCTACTATACTGACCTGCCTTTCAGGGATACCAACTAAGCTTTTCTACACAAACAGCAATATACCGGACTTGCCTTGGTTAGAGCATCGAGCACAAAATCACCAGGCCTCTCACCTCTAGTCGGCGCGGGTTCAATTCTCGCTGGCCACGATATATGGGAGAAAGTTTGCCACATTACTTTGAGAATGTCGGTGATCTCGTCCCGGGTACAATGTGTATGAGTTCTCTCCTCCACCAATAAAAAAATGGACGCTACGATATAACTGAATAATTGTTCAATGTGACGGAAAACAAACAAACAAACGGAAAACTCCATTTACCTTATCAAGATAGAGGATTCGTGACGTAAATGACCGGATATGACTGGTCAACAAACTGTGCTTCATCTCCCTAAGGATTTGACACTACCTGTGGTTGTTCAGGGATTGGCGTTTGCCCTACTCCTAATTTTGTGAATTCTTTATGAGATTGATCAATGAGTGTTATCACCACTTTTCATCAATAATTTAATTAATGAAGAAATAATTGCATTAAATTGACAAATCATTAATTAATAACTCCAAAGAATAACTAGATGATATCATTAATATCATAACAATTGATGAATCATTGCACGCTATGATTGTGTTAATAATATAACTATAATTCTATTGAAGAGAACAGTCATTGGATTATTCTTCCCAATAAAGGAACTAATGATATTAATAACTGAATCCATGAATGATATTTGAATCAAATATCGAATGTGCTACACGGGCAAATGAATACAAGCGGTATTCTCGCGAGATTATGCGTATTGGGGTGAAACGTCGCCAATAAGCAATATATTTCCGGAATAATTATAATAGTAATAAACCGTATCAAACTACGAAAAATTAATCATAATACAGTTATTTCTATTATTTATAAAATAAACATATTTAATTACATTATACCAATTTTTTGGATGAATTACACGTGAATCGGACATGCAATATTTTTTTCGTTAATCATAAGTTAGTCCTTAAAAAACATACCTTTTTTTTTCATTGCAATATTTAAGGAAGTTTTTAGAATTTTAATTGTATTGCACATAACAATCAAAATATCAAACACATTGCATTGTGTTTTTATTTTTTCTGAAGGGGGATTTATCTAAGATTCTTCAAACGCCCTTGCTTCGACTGGTAGCAATATATGGAGTTGGTGATACACGTTCTCTGTAATTTAAAACGCTGTATATAGTATATAAATAAAACACCACACAAAATTGATTTAAAGTTTCAGTCTGTGAATATTGGAGATCTGCCAAATATCAAAACTACATACAGAATATACATAATGTTTGCTAGCCAAGGCTTTACGATTCGATACGCTTATCTACAAGAGAAACGAACTTCTCAAAAGTATTTCAAACGTCATATCCATAGTCTGGACATTTTTAGACAGGATTTATAATTCTTCCTCTGTACCAAGAGTTAACGGAGATTTAATGGAATATGTTAGGTTTCGCTTTATCATAATTCCAGTGAACATGGTGACTACAGAACCTTAAATTAGTAGTACATTAATGAACTTCACATCTACAACATAGTGTCAATGGTTATTCAGTGATTAAAAAGCTAAAAAGGAAAATGTCAGCTTTGGAGATGTCAAAGAGTGTTTGGAATGCGACTTGTAGTGAATTTTAAAATCTGTTGTGTCTTGGATTCATTCATAAACATGTTTATATACAGGGGACCTCCGTGACCGAGTGGTTAGAGCATCGTGCTCAAAATCGCAAGTCCTCTCACCTCTACTCTGCGTGGGTTCGATTCTCGCTCGCGCCGATATATGTGAGATAGTTTGCCAGTTTACTTTAGGAAGGCTGGTGGTCTCTTCCCAGGCACATTGTATCTGGGTTCTCTCCTCCAATAAAACATGGAAGCCACCAGATAACTGAAAAATTATTGAGTGTGGCGGAAAACAATAAACAATCAATGTTTATATACATGGCGGAATGGCAAAACGCTATCCAAAATATACAAGGAACAGAGCTAAATTTGTCTCACAATGGATTTTACGTAGTTCATTTGTCTCGTTCAACCAGACACTCGGCTGTCTCTGTAAATCTCCGAAAGCAGTGACGGAGATTTACGGTAAGTGACGATTTAAGACGAGAGACATGAAATGAAAGTACGCCATGTTATCTTATACAAAAACGTTTAAGTGCATTCATTTTAAAGAAATAAATCATGCAGTTATTGATTCTGTTTAATTATCAAGATTTAATTTATTTCATTTGCAGGATGATGTATATTTTCAACATTTTCGTTATCGGAAGTATCTGTAGCATTACGGTATAGTACACATTTTTGCTTGTTTTTCTCCCCCATATTTCTCCGAGAATTTTTCACTGAGAGAGAGAGAGGGGGGGGGCATTTCCAGTTTTAGGTGAATTGTCACACATTTTGATCTTTGACGTGAGGGTTCTTTATCATGCCAACTTTCATCCCATTATAAGACCTCCATTTCCAACGCCATATATGTCATTTTCGTAATTTTTTTCTCTCAATTTCACATTCAGCTCCAAAACTACTAAGCCCATTTCAACTGAAATTAGCAAAGAGTATCTTTAGGTGGAGGGTATTTAAGTTTGTTCAAAGGAAGTTTAAGGGTTATATCCCAAGGGAGACAATCAAGAAACGGCAAAAAATAGAGGTGAGATCCTCTCAAAACCCATTGCGTTAGAAAGATGAAATATGTGTGAAAAATCCCTGACCTAGTGGAAATGTAGTCCAAATCATACTCCCCATGCACGAATAGGATGGGATTATAGGATAATAATTTTTTATGTGGGATATATAAGGAAAATTGCTTAAAAATCTATTTCTTAAGACCAACAGGACCATTATTACTCATGTCGATGTGCAAGCATCCCCAGGTAGTGTAAATTCATGTTTAATTTGTGGCCCAACATTTCAGGTAGTGTGGGGCCACGATAAGGTATCAAAGTTTTATAAGGGAATATCCACTAAAAAGTATTTAAGAATCTTCTCTTGAACCGCAAGGTTATGTTAATAGGCAAGCATCCTCAGGTAGTGTACATTCAAATCTGTTGAAGTCAATGTTTTGAGGTTAGTGTGGGGACATAATATGGGATAAAGGTTTGCAAGAGAAGATATAGGGGGACAAACTTTCTACAAATCTTCTCGAAAGTAGCAGGACCATGGTTAGTCATGGTATTACATATTCATCCTCAAGCAGTGAAGATTCACATTGTTAAGACTTACTTAGCTGCCCTATTACAATTGGTCATCGTCCATTGTGCATAAACAATTGAAGATTTTTTACCTTCTTCTTCTTAATAACTACCATTCCAATCCTTTCCAAACGTGGTATAAAGAACCTTTGGGACTGGGGGAACATAAATTATACATTTCAGGAATTCCCGCACCACTGAAGCCTTCGGAACTAGGCAAAAAGTGCCAAAATTCACCGATTTCAATTTCATGATCCCCGGGGTAGAGATTATGACTCTAGGGAGGAGCCAAACTTGGTATATAGTGTTTATGTGTAAAGCATTTAAATAACATCTTTAATGTTATTGATACTGTTGAAACTATATGGAAGACCATATAGTTCTCTACTAAATTCACGATCCCAGGTGTAGGGGTTTTGGTATCAGGGTGGGGTTAGAGTAGTCAGTGATTAAATGTGTTGACAATTGAACATTTTTAACATCTTGATAATTTCCATTCCAACTCTTTTTCAAATTTGGTATGAAGCATCTCTGGGAAAGTGTGAAATAAGTTGTATATTTCAGGATTCCTGCATCCCTTTGGACCTTAGGTGTATGGTAAAAACTGCCAAACATTGACTAATTTTGAAAAATCGTCTCTCTAACAGCACATCTGTAAGGAAAACAAGATGCACAGTGATGTAAAACAGGAAAGTCCTCCACTAAAATTGTAAATTGCATGATCAGGGTAGAATATCTGACTGCTGTGCAAGGCCAAACGTAATATAGTATTTATGTGTAAAACATTTAAATTACATCCTCTCTAATTCTATTGTCACCAAATCGATATTTAGGAAGAGCAGGTAATCCTATGATTTTAATCAGATTAGACATTTGTTGACTTGTAACGTGTCAGATGCGATGTTGTAAGGTACATGATATGTAGATACTAAGTCTTTAGGGTGTAAGTCTGTAAAGTCGTCATCAGTTTAGGCTTTCTGGGGGCATTTACGTTTTAAGAACACATTTTGTTTTATAATGTTGCTATATATAAGAATTTAGCTTAGATATTCAGAGCGGGAAATGTTTTCTAGATTTCATAGCAGTTAAGACTAGTGATACCCTAAAATAATACTCAGGTGACCGATAAGGCCTGTGGGCCTCTTTTTAGAATTTGGGGTTTTTTAAATTTTATTTTTTGGTTAGTCCACGAGGGCTCAGGCGAACTTTTCTGATCACTTTGTCCAGTGCATGTCTGTCCGTCGGTAAATTCTCAACATTTTCGACTTCCCCAGAACCACAGGGCTAATTTCAGCCAAACTTGCAACAAGGTTTGCTTGGGTAAAGAGGATTCAAGTTTGTACAAATGAAGTGCCACGCCCTTTTTGATAAAGATAATCAAAAAAGTAAAAAGTTTATGACATCATTTCAAAATATTTTTCTTCAGAACTATGGTCAATGGGCCAAATTCAAATAATATTGGTAAAAGTGATCCTTGTGTAAAGGAGATTTGTTTGAATGAAGGGTTATGCTCTCTCCAAAGGGGAGATAATTAAGAAAATGCAAAAAGAAGGTGGAGACATAAAAATCTTCTCAAAAATCACTGGGCCAGAAAGGGTAAAACTGACATGACAGTTTCCTGACATAGTGTAGATTCAAGTTTATTCAAATCATGACCTCCGGGAGTAGGTGAGACCACAAAAGGGGAACAAGCTTTAAAAAGGAGATGTATTGGATAAATCGTTAGGAATCTTCTTCTCGAGAACAACAGGGTCATGATTACTCATATTAATATGCTAGCATTCCCAGGTAGTGCACATTCAAGTTTGTTCAAATTAAGATCCCCGGTGTAGGGTGAGACCACACATTGAGAACCAAATGGGGGTCTTCTTTTCCTTTCTCGTCTTCTCATCAGTTGTATGAATGTTTGGATCAATGTTTAATTTGTGTTAGAATTGTCCGTCTTGAATCGAACGATTTTTCATTCACCACATTGTTCATGGTTGTATAAGTTAGTACAAGTATGTCTTACGTGAATCACTCGCATTTAAAATCAAATCTAAAATATTCGTTATACTTTTTTATTGTTTCACAGACTGGACATCCCACACCAGTCAATCAGTCCATATCAACACCTCCCCTGAATGGGCACCAAAGTACTACGCTAAATCCAGAGGTACGATAATAAAACAACCTTTGATTAATAGAGGTTTAAAGGTATATTTTGTCAAAACAATATGCAAACACCTTCATGTAGTTTAATTTGGTTCTAAACAAATAAAGTAATTCCTGATACAACGTAACTATATATTTATAAACAATTAAGCAAACAACAACGAGAATAACGAAACATATTTCTGACAGAATGGCTTAAACGTTGTGGGAATTCATAGTCCGGTAACAACAACACCATCCAGTAATACGACGATACTGCAGCCTCATCAGACCATGTCAGAAACACCAGTGGGGGCTCCTAATCCGGTAACACCTGCAAACAAGTTGGCCAATGAAATGCCCGCCATGTCAGACATGAAAACTCCGACAGATAAAAATTTAGATATAAAGATTTTGCTGACTGTGATTATAGAGGGTGTTTTTGTAATATGCATCGTGTTTGTTATTGGCCTTATTGTAGTGATAAAAAGAGCACAAGGGTAAATGAGAAATTTTTTTTTATTGTTTCTGCATATTAATTTGTTCTAAGATAATGTATGGCTTCATTATTTCAAATACGAAGCATAAACCTATGTGTGAATTACAGTGGGCTGTAGATCTAGAACTGGATGCCTCATTTTATTGGAAATATAAGACCTTTTTTGCTTTCAGTACAGGATTATACACAGTATCTTATATACTAGCAAATTGTTATTTATGTTAAAAAAATAAGAGCAAGTCCACTTTGTTCACTATGCAATTCAACTGCAGAACTCTATATCATTTTATCATTGTCCAGTGGTCAGGAACATTTCGCTGTGTTGAAGATTGGATTATACAATTACGAACAATTTTTAGTCAGTTTTGACACATCGAACAGCTATTCTACTGTGTTTACCAGGGGAAAAAGTTGCATTAAATCTGATTAAATTAGTGTGTGTGTGTGTGTGTGTGTGTGTGTGTGTGTATGTGTGTGTGTGTGTTTCAGACAAAATAAGCCAAAACATATACAAGTCAATGATACATAATTACTACACTTCTGAGAAAAAGATATCTGAATTAAATATAGGTATGTGTCTGTTTAGAAAGAAATAAAATGGGAGAAATGTGAAATACCTTTTGACAAATTTTGATTTTTTTACATTGTCGTGGCATAGGTTAAGATATCCCTTTATGTCCTTGTTGTTTGTTATTGTATCTCAGTAAGTGCATTTATAAATAAAGAATAGCCAGGATCTCCGCAAAAAGAAGAAACACGGAGCAATGGCATCCCCCTTTCTACAACCTCTTTGAATGTGAATTTGGTCAGATAAATGTCCACATTGTAGAACTGATGCTTTAGAGTTTGTGTTCGAAATCTAGATCCATTCAATAAATCTTTTCCCAAAACCAAATTGATTCGATACTTGGTATAGAAAACACTATCATACCGAGTGAAAAGTTTCTCACAATTAACTAGCACTACCAGATTGATCTGGAATATTTTTAGATTCTGTATATGACATTAAATCATGAATAAATATTATGTTTTCATCATGTATCTACTTTTAATAAAACCAAATTGTGTATCTGAAATGATTAAACCTGAAGATTTTTCTTACTTAAGCATCCAGATTTTAGTTTATACAAGATATGCAATAAGGTTATTGGACGTCAAGGTTTCTTTTTCAGTATTGTCTTGGTTTATCATATTCAGCTATAATGAAATTATACCAAGTCCTCGTGAATTGGTAAAATAAAATTAAAAGATATATTGGTAGTTTTTAAACTCTTGGAAAAGTGTTCTTACATAAGCGTAGAGTATTGCATTTGTTATTTTTTTATAATGAGTGTTCAGATTAAATTGTTTCATAATTACCTCAGATCTTGTTGTCTTTATAGATATTATTATGTTTATACAAATTTTGTTAGACTGTAATTTCGCTCCTTTAATTAGAGTAAAATTTATCATAATGATAATAAAAATAATTATGAACATGAGCTCGAGGTCTTTGGAATTGCTTCTAAAGAATAAAAAACGGTATTTTCATTCTTCATTCTAAAATAAACTAGGTTCTCCATAGTAGCATGTGCTCTTTGTTGTGTATAGAATTTATAGAATTGTTTCACAATTACTGTGGGGTCATTTAAATTCGCGAGACTAAATTTTCCTGGATTGCTGAAATCTTGCAGTTTCGTTGGACATATCTTCTCCGATTACATGCATAAATTATCACTAAATCCTATATTTACCATTCTATGAAGAGAGGCTTCCACATACATGTACAGTGTATCTATGTATTTGGATACGCATGAACTCAATATATTTTGTCTTTCAGAAATAAAGGAGCGGATCTAGGGATCGAATGAAAGTTTATCACGCAGGAGCTTTGTAATTTCTTTTATCTTAAAAGATCGATTGATTGATTAAATATTGTTTAACGCTTGTCGAGAATCTTTCACTCATATGGAGACGTCACCATTGCCGGTAAAGGGCTGCAAAATTTAGGCCTATGCTCGGTGCTTATGGCCTTTGAGCAGGGAGGGATCTTTTACGTACCACACCTGCTGTGACACGGGACCTCAGTTTTAGCGATCTCATCCGATGGACCGCCCCATTTAGTCGCCTCTTACGACAAGCAAAGGGTAATGAGGATCTATTCTAACAACCCGGATCCCCCGGGGTTATCATAAAAGAAGTATAAAGTTGTTATGCAGCTTTATTCAATCAAACACACACAGATACAACACAAATAATGCTAAACATACCAACTAATTAAAAGCTTCAAAACTGTTCGAGGGGCACTTCTTAAGTTCGTAGAGTAAGCCTATAACTTTTTAACGCGATTATGAAGTTGCACGATTTTTTACACAGAAGTTGCGTAATCATTCCTCTCTTGAACGGTATCACGGTATGCGGCGCACGAGGTCCACATGCGCGCTGCGCTGGGCATTTTCAACACGTGGTTTTATACACTATAGTAAAATATAGTGTTCAATATGGATGGAAAAATACCTGAACAGATGGTGTATTGTAAGATTCGAGCACACCTCGGGTTTCCGTCAACGGAAATTCATGCTGATTTGCAAATGGTTTATGGGAATGGTGCTTTAAAATATGCTACAGTTTGCAAGTGGGTACGTCGTTTTAATGATGGTCGGGAGTCAATTGAAAATGACCCTCGAGTGGGTAGGCCGGTTTCCGTTTTGACGGAAAGAACGTTGCTACAGTGAAAACGTTAATTGGGGAAGACGCACTATATACCGTGCAAGAGATAGAAGAATTAAGTGACATTCATTCGTCAAGTGTTTTGAAGATCTTACGTGAACGACTTGGACTACGTGAGATCTGCGCGAGCTGGGTGCCCCAATTGCTCACTGACGAGCAGAAACAAAGTCGGGTTGTACTTGCATCGCAAGTTGTAAAAAAAATATGAGAAATGTGACCCACGTCGTTTGAAAGAGATAGTTACAGATGATGAAACCTGGATCTATCATTTTCAACTCGATTCTAAGGCTAAAAATAAGGTTTGGGTTTCATCTGAGGGCGACAGACCTGTCATTGTGCGCCGTTGCAAAACATCAAATTGCATGCTGTATGCGACATTCTTTGATTCGAAAGGTCCAGTCCTTCAAATTCCAGTCCCGAAAGGTAGTCCTGTCACTGGAAAGTTTTACAGAGAAAGTGTTCTTACTGAATTTCTTGATTTCTATCAGAAACGCAGACCGCGCACCGGTGTCCGCGGCATCAAATTACTCCATGATAAAGCACCGGCCCATAAATCCGCTACGGTACAGGAATATCTGAAAGAATCTGGGCTCGATGTCTTAAATCATCCCCCATACAGCCCTGACCTGTCCCCCTGTGACTTTTGGTTGTTCTCAAGACTAAATGAAATGCTGGCAGGGCACCATTTTGAATCCCGTTGTCCTATAGGCAGTGCGGTCTACCAGTGTCTGCAACATATACCTAAAGAGGAGTACCGGAAATGGGTAAATCGGTGTAAACTATATGTTGAGGCAGACGGGACATATTTCGAAGATCTTAGATAAATAAAATTTTGATATTTCAAGCGGTTTTAAAAAGACCGCCATACTCTACGAACTTAAAAAGTGTACCTCGTACTTCCCGAGGAAAAAAACAGTGGGACGGATCAGAGAACTACATATTCACCCCTTACAAAAACCAGCAATTTACCTGTTTGCGGCGCACAAAAATCTGCGCACCGTTAAGCTCTTCTATCACTGCATGTATTCGTGCATCGCCGTCTCGAAAAAAAAAAAAAAAAAGATATAAAAATGGCCTAGTATACTGGTGTCCAAACATTCATGAAAGCTTGTATGTAAACCGAAAACTCGTAGCTTCAAAGAATTTCATTTGTTGCCGTAGCCATCTTAAGTATTGCCTGTCTATTCTAACTCCGTTGATTTTTATATCTATTCATAGTATCCATATAATCTGTCTCCATTTATGATAAACACGAATAATTAAAATCAAAATTGTATAATTCCTCTGGACGTGGTGAATGCCAAGTCTGGTCCCCACTCAATCCATTTTTTAAAAATACCATCACACATTCTTATGAAGCGCCAAATTAGCATAAAATCAAATAACTGAAGATATCTAATTATTTGAAGATATCATCAATTCATTTAATTAACGATCTCTTCAAATGATTGATGATATCTTCAATTCTGATTATTGTGCGCATTAACTAAATTTATGAAAAGGCTAGGATACAGGAACAGTACTCAATCTCGGAATTCCTTAGAAAATACAAATCAGAAAGATGGGCAAACACGAACACCGGGACATACCAGAGGTGGGATCAAGAACTTGGGAGGAGTAAACATCCCCTGTCGACCGTTCATACCCGCCATGATTTCTGTATCTTGATCAAGTAAACGGAGTAATCCGCAGTCCCAGCCGGTGTGCCAAGAACGGCTTAACAATTGGTATGAAACATGTCAGACAATATTTGACCTAATGGAAGGTCGTAATGGCAAACTAGATCGTTATAACGACAGATTTTGCGATATGCTGACTTTAGACGAGATTTTTATAACCCCCCTGTAACAGCAACTTGTTTATCAGTAGCCTGTCATGATTTAAAAAGTGATGATATGCAAAACAAGCGTTTGCATATCAAATCAGTCGATTACTAAATGTGGAAGTAATGCCAAATTCATTTACAATGTACTTCTAATAATGAGCCTTACAAACAAATATGATGTTGTTACAAGTTTTTTTCAGCTGGAACCAAAACATATTCCTCATGTAACCTATATCACTCTTTTATCACGTCTGGTTTACTAAACACAGAAGGGTAGATGGTACGCAGTTTTGTTTTGATATGGCTACTGACTGCTGAATTGATGCATGCTATAATTGAATTGTTGCTCTTTTCAAATGAACTGATGATATCAAGAAGTGATGCGCACTACAACTCAATTGAAGAACGCAATAATTCAGTTAATGCACACACCAATTCAATGAAGGTGAGCAGCAATTAGTCATTGTGATACTACAACACGAAAGCAAGATTTCAAGATATACATATTCCTCATAAGACACACTGTGCTCATTCACCCCTAAACAACTCTTAATAAAGGTTGGACCACTAACAGTTTAGAGCTATGAACTGCTGTTTTACCCCAGCCCTGGCTATTCGGGGGGGGGGGGGGGGGGGGGGGGTGTTCTTTATTTGGTGGTTTTTTGCTTTCATTAATCATTTTTCGTAAAGGATGAGTCAATTATATACAAAACATCCTCAACACAGCATATGTGGAATATTCCCTGATAACTGATTATATATAAAAACGCAAAATTGAACCTGGCATACCAGTGAATGCTCTCACTCACTCATCCAACCAATACACGCTAACGATACTACTCCATCATACACCAAGTTACACAGGTAAAATTACAATCCACGCTCACCATACGACTGGATTTTCATATTTAAACATATATTGTAATTTCATCTGTATGTTACTCCCATCTGTACATGCCACCACGTCGATAACTACTCATGCATACCCATCTGTACATGCCACCACGTCGATAACTACTCATGCATACCCACCTGTACATGCCACCACGTCGATAACTACTCATGCATACCCACCTGTACATGCCACCACGTCGATAACTACTCATGCATACCCATCTGTACATGCCACCACCTCGATAACTACTCATGCATACCCATCTGTACATGCCACCACCTCGATAACTACTCGTGCATACCCATCAATTTCATCGCATAACAATGCACCAACAATAATCAAAGTAAGAGAGATTTCAAATTTGTGTTTGTTAAAATTAATATTTATTTCCATGAGTGTCCATAAATGTTGTATGAAATTTGTCCTTTTTTTTCTTCTGTGAATAGATTACATGTCATTTTAGCATTTCAAACATAAGATTTTATGATTCTGTGATATGGAACCCTGTGCCTGCAGATCTTGAATACACACACTGTTCCACACATTCAGATACCACTGCATCTTCTGAACTGCGTATTAGTCACTTTTAAATCACTACGTTTCCATAGTTCCTATCACACTACATCCTAGACATTTCCTGCTGCACTCGGTTTCCAAACGCCTTGGCCACTAAATTCTGAGTGTCTATATATCTGTCCATACACATTGCTAAACATTTCTAAAAATAAAGAAAAGATATTGTAAAATTAACCATGTTTAAATGAACAATACGAATCATGCATCAATTAAAAAAAATATTTATATTTCGAATGTTTTTGTCTTTGATATCTTTACCAACTGTAATGATAACTATTTCCTCATGAATGCGATGCAGATGTGAACAACGTGCATAAATATGAATCTTGATAAATATAGTGCATCTATTTCAGCAGCTGCAATTTCCAACAGAAATGAAAGTAGAATGTAAATATAAGACATTAATTTCATTTTGAAAATATAGGAGGGCATGACCTGCACTGTTTCACACCAGTTTACTTTTCATGACGTGCTAACAAACTTCACACAGTATCCAGAACCGTTCACAGTTCACGCTCTCATGTATGTCACAAATGTAATTCATTTTTAATTGAACGAATTTGAAAATCTACCACAGAAGAAGACAGACCAATTTGTACTCACATTCTCTGAATGGCTGAGTGAGGTCCCAGGCTTTGTGACACACTTATGAAAACATTTATCTGATATTTTCTGAAAATAAAGAACATGTGAATTATACAGCACTTAGAGTCTTTTACAGATAGTGCATAGATTGTGTCCCATACTGAGAATGTGCAGAATCTTAAATGCTCCCTTCCATCTGTACAAAGTCATGTATTTTGATTTTAGTTATCTACTTTATATTCAAAATTCAGAAAAAAGAGAACAATATTTTCAATAAGTGCACATCTCCTGTCAGTTACTGTAATCTCGACTGAGGTTGAGCTCGGTTGGATATTTGGATTGAGACCTTCACCAAATCTCGGAGCAGTCCTTGATACTTCAATTTGATGGAGATAAACAAATGCGATAGGGAGCCATATGTTGAATGGAAAATTTAGTGATTGGTTTTATTTTGGGATTTACATACCCAGATGGTAAGCTGTGGATCATTAATAGTGATAGAGAGTTAATTTAATAATTAAATCACTGGGTTACGTAAGTGCATATTAATTGCTGGAGTAGGCTGAAGCCAAGTGTAAATTTCCAGACAAGAATTATAAAGGACTGCTCAGAGATTCGGTGAAGGCATCAGTCCAAATATCCAGCCGAGCCGAGATTACTGTTACTGCAGCCCCTAGTTAAAAGTTTATGCATTTTCTTGGTGAACTTGCCATGCTCTTTACTTATTCATATTTTTTGCAACTGTATTTTGCATAAAGTGAATGTGACCGATATAAATTTTATGTTTTTTGCTTATTTCCATTCTATCAGTAGACAATTGGTATATAAATTCTCTACATCACTTTGCAATGAAGCAAGAACATATTTTTTTTCACATTTTTGTCTACATTTATCCAAAATATTTAGAATGTTTTACAACTTAATGATATGTTTGATAATAATTTCGAGCAGAGTAACATGTTTCATTGGTATTTCATTTGTTTCTTATTCACTCCCCATTACTATTTGAGATGAGCACCTGTTGAGTCTTTCCGCACAGATAAACACTGCATGGAAACACTACAACACCTATTCTGAGGTAAAACAGAATGTACACATTATCAATATACCCAATATCAACATACACATCTCCCTCTCCCCAAGCTACGTTAATGTGCTTTCACAAATTGCAATGTATGTGTATTATATGTTGATATATGTTTCTCAAATGATGATTTCCTGTGAAACAATGTACCTGAAGTAATTCCTGGGCATTGGCTATTGCTAATTGCTGTTTCACTTCGTTCATGTAGTCCTCTCTTTTGGAGGGGTCAAACTTTGCAGCACCACTACCAGAAAAATCCATAATATTGCAATATTTAATGACCTCTTGACGGTGACAAGCATGTGAGGGTATAAAAAGAAACTATCAATGTCAAAACAACGCTTGCAGATTGATCGTAATTTCATGTAATTTACAAACGTTTAAAAGACTATAACAATTTCCAATATATCCGAAAACATATTTTTCTTAATACTAAAAATGAAAATGACAGATGGACATCACCCGATTACGTCGGATGTTGTGATAAACTGTTAGAAATACCAACGCAAAGGAAAATGTGATTGTTGACAGGGATCAGCTTTAATTCATTTATACATAGCTAGTTTCATATGTAAGTATTTCTTTATTTTGTATATTGGAAACGCGCTTTACGTTTTGTTCGAATTTACTCGGAACTGTTGACATCTCGAAAAAGTAAGTATATCTGTACAGAACAAATTTACGAGACTTAAATTCAGATGGAGGTGAAGTGTGATTGAAATGGTCTTGAGTTTAAATTATATGTATTTTCTAAGCGAATGATTGAGAAATGTTTTTTAGTTTTTGCATTTTCAGATTTTGCATGAAGACATGATTTAGATCCGGAGCCATATTCAGTCTTAGGCTAAATGTCTTGTGTTTCTACTCAGACCAAGTCACTGAAGCACATCTGTCAAGTTTGAAAGTGTGTCTTGTATTTCAGTTTGTGAGACAGGCATATCCACAATGAGTGCATTAACGATATTGGCCGAAGAATGTGAGCTGCTGAATGATTCCAAGTATAGGTCATACATCACACAGGTCGAGAAGGCCCTCAAAAGCTTCGAGTACACTAGTGAGTGGGCTGATCTCATTTCCGCACTTGGGAAATTAAACAAGGTGAGGTCTACATCTCGGCATTATCTTAAAGTCATTGTGCATATTTTGAATTTATCAGCATGAATTGTGAATATAAATGCTTGTTTACTACTGGTAAGACATTTATGACTGGAATTTAAAGATTAAAACTAATAATTAGTACAATTCAGGATCTACGTGTTTCAGACGTGTGATGGAGATATATATATATAAATTTCCAATTAGGTTTGGTTCAATGGACATTTTTAAAATATGTGGACTTTTACTATTTGGATGAGTTACAGCAGAATGCAAAACAGAAGAGAAGTTTCTAGTATGCCCAGTCCCTAACAGCACACAGCATGAGCAGTCATTCCCCTTGCCATTGCTAAGCAGACTGTAAACACACTGTCATTTGCATTTTCACTGCAGATACTGAGACATGAATCTTGCCAGTGTTTTGTAAGAAAATTTATTAGAAAGCCCAGCGACATTTGAGTTTGAGCGTAATTAAGCATAGGTTGGAGGGTGGGGAGAGTAGCCCCCGATATGTCAAGCTGATCATGTGAGTTAAACTATATAGATGTTAAAAACAGATGTTGATAAAGAAAGAAAGAATGTCAATGCTTCATGTACAATAAATACAAGTAGCTAAGTAGAATGCCCTGCAGCATTTGAGCATAGTTAATTGGGGGGGTGGGGGTGGAAGGCGGCAGCCCATGTTAAGTCAAGCTGACTATAACTATATAGATTTAAAAAAAGAAAATGTACTAAAAGCAGGATGTTGGTGGCAGCCCTCCACCCCTATTTCAAAGTGTCATGGACTAAAATGTTGATAAAAACTTTTTTTAAAGTATTTTTTCCCAATGCCATTCATGCTAAATTATTTATTTTAAAATAGGAAAAATCAACATCCTTTCCTTTCTTAATGCCAGATACATTTCAGTTTGCTTACATCAACATCATTGATGTGAATATTCAGGGGAATTACTTAAAATATTGCACATATGACAATTTCCCGAACAACAGATTGAATTTTTTTGGGGGGGGGGGGGGGTTTCACTTTTGGAACAGTTATACATGTGGAATTGCAAAAATTTTGTTTACTAACAGGGCTCTACATTAACTTTTTTTTGGACAAGGGACAATGTTATTTACTTGTCTGAATTTCAACTTCACTTGTCCAAAAAAAATTCGAATAAGATCCAATAATATTGGCAATATTGTCAACTTGAAAACTGTATTACTTAAAATATAGTCCATTTTATATTTGCTTGATTGATTTTTTTTTTATCTTATTCAATTGATAAAAACAATGAACACATAAAACAAAATTTTATCTAGACTTCTTTCTTGAATCAATGACCATGTTTGCTCGATGATGATCTAGAGAAACTAAAGTTTGTAAGATCCATGCCTCTTTACAAAATTGAAAGTAGTACGCAATAAGTGAATATCGATCCCAATCGAGTGTGACTCAATTAGTTTACATAACAATTGATATCGGGATCAAAATTCATTTTTGATGCATTGCTTCCGACTTTGAACTACTGATAAACTTTTCACCAATTGTTCTTTTTATTATTTGGAGACTTCTTTAAATAAAAAAAGCACTTGTCCAATTGGGACAAGTGCCAAGTGATATTCACTTGTCTGAATTTTTTTCCCACTGGTACCGGACAAGCGTTGATGTCGAGCCGTGACTAATGTGCAGCTGTATATTAGAATTTCCTCAATGTACACAAACTGACATTTTTAATTTTGTAATAAACATGTTCTGTTTTAGGTATTAGTGGGACACACAAAATACCCAGTCATTCCAAAGCGAGTAACGATAGGGAAACGACTTGCACAATGCCTACATCCAGCTCTGCCCAGTGGTGTCCATCTTAAGGCATTGGAAACATACGACATTATCTTCAAATGTATCGGAACACAGAGATTAGCCCAAGACTTGTTTATTTATAGTGCAGGGTTATTTCCTTTGTTGGGTCATGCTGCAATGGGGGTGAAACCTGTGTTACTGACTCTGTACGAACGACACTTTGTGGCCCTGGGCAAGGATATTAAGCCTGGACTGAATGGTCTGTTACTTGGACTCTTGCCCGGGCTAGAGGAAGGATCAGAACTTTTAGATAGGTGAGATACAGTGACAGTTTTTTAATACAAAAAAGGATCTAGAAATATTTACGATCACTTAATATCAAAATCACAGCATCGACCTATCAGGGAAAACAAATGTGGTAATGATTTAAATGTGCACTTGAATTTAGATTGGAAATATTTATATACAAACATTAGATATGTGACAAACAACTCAGGGCTGATATGGTTCAACTATAGAATTATTCATAAAGTTGTAGGTACTAACAAAATACAGTATATGTCAAAAATCAAGAACTCTTCACTCTGTTCACTATGTGCACTAGACACAGAAACAATTAAGCATATTTTTTCGATTGTCTCTCAGTACGTAGATTGTGGGGAAAATTATCTGACTAGATTGTTGAGAAGTCAGGTAAAAATATAGAATTTAATGTGCACACTGTTATTTTTGGTTTTCCTGAAAAGGAATACATGGGTTTAAACTTTGTAAGCTTATTAGTTAAGAAATCTATTTTCTAATACTCTAGAAAAAATGTTATTATTGATTTTGATAATGTTGTGAAACATTTATACAATTTTTATATCTTGGAGGAAAAATTTTCAGAAAAGGCATTTTACCAGAGAAAATGGTCAAAATGGAAATGTCTTTTCAATCGATAAGGTTGTAAAATAAACTGCCTAGATGCTAAATGTAAGGTTGTAAAATAAACTGCCTAGATGCTAAATGCAAATGATGTAGAAGAATCAGAGGTGTATATGGACAATGTAGAATGTTTAATGAACGGAAAAAAACCAGTGCCACATACGATCTAGTTACATTTTTAATATTCTTTGCAGTGTAGATTAAATATTTTTACAGTCTAGTTATATTCAGTATGTCAAGTGTGTGGGTTAATGGTACTTTGAAGATCTAGTCAACTGTCTTTGTAACCTATCTAGCATGAATTGACTTCTCAATGGAATGTCTCAAATATGTCTCAGAAAGTCCGAACTTGAGATTTTAAGGTTCTGAAATTTGAACAGAAACAG
This sequence comes from Ostrea denselamellosa, assembly GCA_024699665.1. Taxonomy (NCBI): domain Eukaryota; kingdom Metazoa; phylum Mollusca; class Bivalvia; order Ostreida; family Ostreidae; genus Ostrea; species Ostrea denselamellosa. The sequence goes on along the minus strand of JAMZEH010000047.1, from coordinate 11,851,695 downwards.
CCAAGTCACAGATTTAAGTACTTAATCAGGAGTCTGTAGTATCCAGTCATTGTTTTATTGTTATGTAGGACTGTCCTGCTGCTGGAGGATTTCTGTCTGGCTGCAGAGTCCGAGTATTTCTACACGTGTTTGTGGGAATGTATGAAGTCCTGTCCCAGTGTCCGCCTGCCAGCCATAACATACCTACTGTACCATTACAACAAGAAACAAACAATGGAGGACCAACTCTTCATGATGGGGCTGAACATTGACCTCATGGTAACGATACAATAATCTTAAATCATGGGGCTCAACATCGACCTCATGGTAATGATACAATAATCTGAAATCATGGGACTGAACATAACCTCATGGTAATGATACTACAATCTTAAATCATGGGGCTGAACATCGACCTCATTGGTAATGATACAATAATCTTAAATCATGGGGCTCAACGTTGACTTCAATGGTAATGATACAATAATCTTAAATCATGGGGCTGAGCATATACCCCATGGTAATGATACAATAATCTTAAATCATGGGGCTCAACATCAACTTCAATGGTAATGATACAATAATCTTAAATCATGGGGCTGAACATATACCCCATGGTAATGATACAATAATCTTAAATCATGGGGCTCAACATAGACCCCATGGTAATGATACAATAATCTTAAATCATGGGGCTCAACATAGACCTTAATGATACAATAATCTTAAATCATGGGGCCGATGAAATGAAGTAAATTATGTGGCCTAACATCAACCTCTTGGTGATGACAAAAAATAGCTACCTGTATATATTCTGTGGCTCAATGTTGATCTCATGGTAATGATGTAATACATGTACATCATGGGGCCCAACGACACTGTGAGCACGGTGATAGTACATGTAAAATATATTTTAGTTTCATGAATTGTTTGAAATTATTAATTCATCAGTTTAAATTATGTGTTATGTATGTTGACTAACTTTATTGTAAACAAATAATGATTTAAGATACGCACAGCTGACAAGTAACAGTCACTAATTGTATTGGATAATGTGATATGCTTACTTGCATGTAATTTATAGCTTGTTGGAGATTTCCAAGTCATTTATTAACATTGACATGATGTGTTGTCAGGTTGAGGCTGTGTGTGGAGCCATACAGGACACCAATGTGTTGGTACAGCGTAGCCTCCTAGACTTCATGATGCTAGCTTTCCCCATGCACAATGATCAACTCACCAAATCCGACATGTCAAAAATCGTTCTAGCAGTCATAAATGTGGTGCTGCGGAGGGACATGTCGTTAAATCGCAGACTGTACTCCTGGTTACTCGGATCTAATGTTACAAACATTGCAGCCCTGAACATTCCACCAGAGTTCTCCAGGCAGCATCAGCAGTCAGCCGACAGTATCTCGACCTCCAGTGAGACAGACCTGGGTTACTTTTACACATTCTCTAAAGACCTGTTGATTCAGGCCCTCAAACAGAAGTTGGCTAATGAGGAAGAGGAAGATATGGATGGGAGGGAAGGGACACAACTCGGAGTTCTCCGACCATTCAGAATTCTGATGAGTTTACTGGACAAACCTGAGATTGGTAGGATAACTGATAACGGCTTAGTTTTATTTGGGTTTTCTTTCTCTTTATAGCTTTTATTTAGAATTTCAAATTCAGCTTTGAATGCTTGATACTGTGTCAGTAAATGTACATTCTGTCAACGTACTGTCATTTTTGATAACGAAATTTATAATACTTAAAAAACAAGAGTAAAACTTAGTTTAATTTAGGAAAATTTGACCTGTAAAAGTGTTTGGTCAATTTCAAGACATTGTATTATATTTTTGAATGGTGTTTATTGTATACATATCTTTGTGTATTGTTAATCTTTATACCAATCATGTTGTTTTACTTAAAATTACTCATTTTGCAGAAGTTTAATTTTTAGTGACCATACTGATAAAGAATGAGTCATACAAGACTCAACATGAAGCACAATGATCTGATTTTGCAACCTGTGTTATTGTACAGGTCCAGTGATTTTAGAGAGTGTACTTCTGGCAGTGTTCCGATGTCTCTACCGAGAATGTGGGAGTTACTCCAAGACAAAACTAGAGAAGAAAGAAGGAATGGTATCTGTAAAGTCTGGAAAGCTGGAGGAAGAAAGAGAAGAACGTACACACAGCGAAATTATCAAGACGTGTAATCTGCTGTTTGGGGCCTTTGAACCCTACTTTATCTGGGACTATGTGGCCCGTATGTTTGAGGCATCTTGTCAGAAATGTGTGAGCTCAAAGAAGATCCAGCGGACCAATTCAGTACAGGAGACTGACATTCCGTCCCTCCCAGAACTCTGTACACTGGTGGAGTACTTACTGGATGTTATCTCATTGGTTAGTCAAATAATGTTATCTCATTGGTTAGTCAAATAATGTTATCTCATTGGTTAGTCAAATAATGTTATCTCATTGGTTAGTCAAATAATGTTATCTCATTGATTAGTCAAATAATGTTATCTCATTGATTAGTCAAATAATGTTATATTATCTTATTGGTTAATCCAGCAATGTTATTCATTTGGTAGTTAAACAATGTTACATCATTGGTTTGTCAAATAATGTTATCTTATTGGTTATTCAATAATATTATCTCACTGGTTAGTTCAACAGTGTTATTTCATTGGTAGTTAAATAATGTTATCTCAATGGTTAATCCAGCAATGTTATTCATTTGGTAGTTAAACAATGTTACATCATTGGTTAGTCAAATAATGTTATCTCAATGGTAAGTCAAATAATGTTATCTCATTGGTTAGTCAAATAATGTTATCTCATTGGTTTGTCAAATAATGTTATCTCATTGGTTAGTCAAATAATATTATCTCATTGGTTAATCCAGCAATGTTATTCATTTGGTAGTTAAACAGTGTTACATCATTGGTTGTCAAATAATGTTATCTTATTAGTTAGTCAAATAATATTATCTCACTGGTTAGTTCAACAATGTTATTTAATTGGTAGTTAAACAATGTTATTTCATTGGTTAATCGAACAACATTATCTAATTGGTTAGTCAAACAACATTATGTAATGGTTAGTCAAATAACATTATCTCTTTGGTTATCTAAACAATGTTATCTCATTGGTTAGTCAAAGAATGCTATTTCATTGGTTTGTTAAACAACATTATCTCATTGGTTAGTCAAACAACATTATGTCATTGGTTAGTCAAACTACATTATCTCATTGGTTAATCAAACAATATTATCTCATTGGCTAGCTGGACAATGTTATGTCATTGGTTAGTCAAAGAATGTTATTTCTTTGGTTAGTCAAACAATGTTGCCCCATGGTGATACGGGATGTTAGAATAGGTCCTCAGTAACCCTTAAGAGGCGACTAAATGGGGTGGCTTTTCAGATGAGACCACAAAAACTGGGGCCCCGTGTCACAGCAGGTGTGGTATGATAAAAAGCCCTAAGTGTCGAGCATAGGTCTAAGTTTTGTAGTCCCTTCATCGGCAATGTTGTTGTCTCCATTATGAGTGAAAAATTCTGAAGGGAGATACAAGATACAATCAATGTTTTTTCATTGGTTGGCCAAACACTGTTATTTTATTGGTCAATGAAAAACTCTTATCTCATCTCACTGGTTAGTCAAATACTGTTATCTCGTACCTTATTTTCACGATGATACAAGGATGGATTTATTCATGAGACAAATCATTACTTATTGCTTAAGTCTTCTTTTTGGATGAGTTAATTTGCAAGATTTAAGAGAATGACTGGTCTCACATAATTTTGTGCAGATAATGTTCTCGCAAATAAAATGTGATTTACAGTATGTGACTGATTAAAAATCGATAATCAATTTGATTTGCTTTTCATCTATTTCATCAATCAAAAATATGAACAAGGTGGTTCTTGTTTTCTCATTGATTAGTCAAACAAAAAAAGATGGCTATCAGCATTTGCATTTTGATAAATGATGCACATTCTAAAATTTGAAGAAATTAAGGGGTAAAGGTACATGGTAAAATTGGGTGATTTTATTCATGTCTCTGTACAGTAAAAATATAAAAGGGCTCAAATTTGGTGATTACTGTATTTAGGATTTAGAACCCATCACCAATTTGCACACCTCAAAACACACCAGCTACAGATATATGTAGGATTTCAGTGGGTTTTTTTTTTTCGTTGTGACAGGAGACTTTCTTGGAGACCCAGACAGACCACCTTCCGGATTTGTTGTTCAGAATCACTAACACTATGACAACCTACTGCCAGGATGTAAGTGAGGGGGAAATGAAATGTACGATACAGCTCTGCTCCAAACTCCTCTCTAAAGTGCAGCCCCCTATGAATGCTATAGATAATCACCTGGATGATTCAGAGGTAAATAGTTCAAGAAAACAATGGACTTATTCAAAGATTGTGTTGTGCACAATGATAATGCATTATCAATGTTGTACTTTTTTTTTTAAAATCTATTCATCTTAAAATGAAAATGTGTAAATGAAAGTTAAAAAAAAGATGAATCTGAAGTCTCTTTACTTGAAGCATTATGATGCCAGTGTACTATTGTATGGTACTCGGTCAATCTGAAGTGGTCATTTCTCTTTTCTTGAAGATTGTACCTGAGTTCCCCAACGAGGTTAATTTACAAGACATCCAGGAGTTTCTAGGATCTGTTCAGAAAGTGGAGGAAATCTCAGAGGAAGGTATCACTGATGGCAGTAAAACAGAAGACAACCAGCAGACAGACGGACAACCTGTTCAAGGAATACAGGGGGAGAATGTGATTCAGGACCAGACAACAGGGGGTCATCAGAGCCTGACGTCCAGTGATCGGTCAGTGAAGCGCCAGAGGTCTCGCTATCCACTCAACATGATGCAGGCCTGTGTTGAGTGCTATCAGAACTTTTTCCATGTATATGCCACAAAGAAGATTCTACAAAATGAGGATACGGCTCCTCATTGTCTGGAGGGGCTAATTCTTCCTCAGGAGGCTCTCAGGAATGGAGAGACAGATTCTGTGTTAGATACTGCCTCAGACTATAGCTATGAGGATAGTTTTCCTTCAGGTGTCAACCAATCAAATCATCAGAAACTAGTTACTGCAGATATACTGACAGAGGAAGTGGTTGATACATTTAAGAATGCCTGTAAACTTTTGTCGGAGTTTTCCAATTTTCCAATTTATTGTACAGATTTCCAGAAGGCTCTGAAAAGATCCCAAAGTAATGGTTTGTACTAGTTTATATACACCCGTCATAAACAGGTTGTATTAAGGTATGGTGAACTGCATCCGTCTGTCAGCACCTTCTTGGTCAGATAAAAACCTTACTTATAAGGCTAGGATCATCAGCCTTGGTACATATATTCCCAATTATTAGAGGAAGAAGCTTAATGTGTCCCCAGGGGTAGGATGGGGCCACAATATTGGAATATAGTTTTCTATGGGGTCCAAGAAGTTTTAGTTGTAATACCATTCACTGAAATCATTTAGGTAGTCAATGCCTATGCATATCGTATCTTATAGTCAGAAGGTTTTTTTTCTTGGTCAGAGGTGAACGTCAGTCTTGGTAAATTTATAGGCACAAAACAAAATAGAAAAAATATCAATATGGTGATGATAATTAACCTGATACACATATTCATCATAGATAGAAACAGTACCAGTATGGTGATGATGATTAACCTGATACACACATTCATCATAGATGGGTTGAATTATGATGTAGTGCAGTCTTCTGTCTGTTCATCCATCAACACTGTAGGGAAAAGATGAAAAGGCAAATAATAAGTTAATTAAACCAGTGGTGAGATGAAGAGTTGTATTATTCCTCAAGGTCAAAGTCATACTTTCATGGTAATGATGGAGAAACGGTAGTGATAAGGCTGGGACCATTAAACTCGGTGTGCATATTCCCCATGGTGTCTATTATAAATGTACTAATTTTGTTTTACTTTATGACAGTGAATCTTTTCTTCAGTTTGATATTTAACAAACTCATCTTAGAACTAACATTTTATTACTAAATGCATTTTCCAATATTAGAGAAACATTTCTTACCCAGAGAATGGTTTATACAGGTGTTAATTCTTTGTTTGATTGCTCTTGCTTTACTGACTATATTGGACGGGCGTAGCATTCCTCTTGGTTTACTGACTATATTGGACGGATGTAGCACTGCACTTGCTTTAATGACTATATTGGACGGGCGTAGCATTGCTCTTGCTTTAATGACTATATTGGACGGGCGTAGCATTGCTCTTGGTTTACTGACTATATTGGACGGACGTAGCACTGCACTTGCTTTAATGACTATATTGGACGGGCGTAGCATTGCTCTTGCTTTAATGACTATATTGGACGGGCGTAGCATTGCTCTTGGTTTACTGACTATATTGGACGGACGTAGCACTGCACTTGGTTTACTGACTATATTGGACGGGCGTAGCATTGCTCTTGGTTTACTGACTATATTGGACGGATGTAGCATTGCTCTTGGTTTACTGACTATATTGGACGGATGTAGCATTGCTCTTGGTTTACTGACTATAATGGACGGACGTAGCACTGCACTTGGTTTACTGACTATAATGGACGGACGTAGCATTGCTCTTGGTTTACTGACTATAATGGACGGACGTAGCATTGCTCTTGGTTTACTGACTATATTGGACGGACGTAGCATTGCTCTTGGTTTACTGACTATATTGGACGGGCGTAGCATTCCTCTTGGTTTACTGACTATATTGGACGGGCGTAGCATTGCTCTTGGTTTACTGACTATATTGGGACGGGCGTAGCACTGCACTTGGTTTACTGACTATATTGGACGGGCGTAGCATTGCTCTTGGTTTACTGACTATATTGGACGGGCGTAGCATTCCTCTTGGTTTACTGACTATATTGGACGGACGTAGCATTGCTCTTGGTTTACTGACTATATTGGACGGGCGTAGCATTGCTCTTGGTTTACTGACTATATTGGACGGGCGTAGCATTGCTCTTGGTTTACTGACTATATTGGACGGACGTAGCATTGCTCTTGGTTTACTGACTATATTGGACAGGCGTAGCACTGCACTTGGTTTACTGACTATATTGGGACGGGCGTAGCATTCCTCTTGGTTTACTGACTATATTGGACGGGCGTAGCATTGCTCTTGGTTTACTGACTATATTGGACGGGCGTAGCATTGCTCTTGGTTTACTGACTATATTGGACGGGCGTAGCATTGCTCTTGGTTTACTGACTATATTGGACGGGCGTAGCACTGCACTTGGTTTACTGACTATATTGGAACGGCGTAGCATTGCTCTTGGTTTACTGACTATATTGGACGGGCGTAGCATTGCTCTTGGTTTACTGACTATATTGGACGGGCGTAGCATTGCTCTTGGTTTGCTGACTATATTGGACGGACGTAGCATTGCTCTTGGTTTACTGACTATATTGGACGGACGTAGCACTGCACTTGGTTTACTGACTATATTGGACGGACGTAGCACTGCACTTGGTTTACTGACTATATTGGACGGGCGTAGCACTGCACTTGGTTTACTGACTATAATGGACGGGCGTAGCATTGCTCTTGGTTTGCTGACTATATTGGACGGACGTAGCATTGCTCTTGGTTTACTGACTATATTGGACGGACGTAGCACTGCACTTGGTTTACTGACTATATTGGACGGACGTAGCACTGCACTTGGTTTACTGACTATATTGGACGGACGTAGCACTGCACTTGGTTTACTGACTATATTGGACGGGCGTAGCATTGCACTTGGTTTACTGACTATATTGGACGGACGTAGCACTGCACTTGGTTTACTGACTATATTGGACGGACGTAGCACTGCTCTTGGTTTACTGACTATAATGGACGGACGTAGCATTGCTCTTGGTTTACTGACTATATTGGACGGGCGTAGCACTGCACTTGGTTTACTGACTATATTGGACGGACGTAGCACTGCACTTGGTTTACTGACTATATTGGACGGACGTAGCACTGCTCTTGGTTTACTGACTATATTGGACGGACGTAGCACTGCTCTTGGTTTACTGACTATAATGGACGGACGTAGCACTGCTCTTGGTTTACTGACTATATTGGACGGACGTAGCACTGCACTTGGTTTACTGACTATATTGGACGGACGTAGCACTGCTCTTGGTTTACTGACTATAATGGACGGACGTAGCACTGCTCTTGGTTTACTGACTATATTGGACGGACGTAGCACTGCACTTGGTTTACTGACTATATTGGACGGACGTAGCACTGCTCTTGGTTTACTGACTATATTGGACGGACGTAGCACTGCTCTTGGTTTACTGACTATATTGGACGGGCGTAGCATTGCTCTTGCTTTACTGACTATAATGGACGGACGTAGCACTGCACTTGGTTTACTGACTATATTGGACGGGCGTAGCATTGCTCTTGGTTTACGGACTATATTGGACGGGCGTACTCCACAGCGCTGCTCTTGGTTTACTGACTATATTGGACGGGCGTAGCATTGCTCTTCGTTTACTGACTATAATGGACGGGCGTAGCACTGCTCTTGGTTTACTGACTATATTGGAACGGCGTAGCATTGCTCTTGGTTTACGGACTATATTGGACGGGCGTACTCCACAGCGCTGCTCTTGGTTTACTGACTATAATGGACGGGCGTAGCATTGCTCTTGGTTTACTGACTATATTGGACGGACGTAGCATTGCTCTTGGTTTACTGACTATATTGGACGGGCGTAGCATTGCTCTTGGTTTACTGACTATATTGGACGGGCGTAGCATTGCTCTTGGTTTACTGACTATATTGGGACGGGCGTAGCACTGCACTTGGTTTACTGACTATATTGGACGGGCGTAGCATTGCTCTTGGTTTACTGACTATATTGGACGGGCGTAGCATTCCTCTTGGTTTACTGACTATATTGGACGGACGTAGCATTGCTCTTGGTTTACTGACTATATTGGACGGGCGTAGCATTGCTCTTGGTTTACTGACTATATTGGACGGGCGTAGCATTGCTCTTGGTTTACTGACTATATTGGACGGACGTAGCATTGCTCTTGGTTTACTGACTATATTGGACGGGCGTAGCACTGCACTTGGTTTACTGACTATATTGGGACGGGCGTAGCATTCCTCTTGGTTTACTGACTATATTGGACGGGCGTAGCATTGCTCTTGGTTTACTGACTATATTGGACGGGCGTAGCATTGCTCTTGGTTTACTGACTATATTGGACGGGCGTAGCACTGCACTTGGTTTACTGACTATATTGGACGGGCGTAGCACTGCACTTGGTTTACTGACTATATTGGAACGGCGTAGCATTGCTCTTGGTTTACTGACTATATTGGACGGGCGTAGCATTGCTCTTGGTTTACTGACTATATTGGACGGGCGTAGCATTGCTCTTGGTTTGCTGACTATATTGGACGGACGTAGCATTGCTCTTGGTTTACTGACTATATTGGACGGACGTAGCACTGCACTTGGTTTACTGACTATATTGGACGGACGTAGCACTGCACTTGGTTTACTGACTATATTGGACGGGCGTAGCACTGCACTTGGTTTACTGACTATAATGGACGGGCGTAGCATTGCTCTTGGTTTGCTGACTATATTGGACGGACGTAGCATTGCTCTTGGTTTACTGACTATATTGGACGGACGTAGCACTGCACTTGGTTTACTGACTATATTGGACGGACGTAGCACTGCACTTGGTTTACTGACTATATTGGACGGACGTAGCACTGCACTTGGTTTACTGACTATATTGGACGGGCGTAGCATTGCACTTGGTTTACTGACTATATTGGACGGACGTAGCACTGCACTTGGTTTACTGACTATATTGGACGGACGTAGCACTGCTCTTGGTTTACTGACTATAATGGACGGACGTAGCATTGCTCTTGGTTTACTGACTATATTGGACGGGCGTAGCACTGCACTTGGTTTACTGACTATATTGGACGGACGTAGCACTGCACTTGGTTTACTGACTATATTGGACGGACGTAGCACTGCTCTTGGTTTACTGACTATATTGGACGGACGTAGCACTGCTCTTGGTTTACTGACTATAATGGACGGACGTAGCACTGCTCTTGGTTTACTGACTATATTGGACGGACGTAGCACTGCACTTGGTTTACTGACTATATTGGACGGACGTAGCACTGCTCTTGGTTTACTGACTATAATGGACGGACGTAGCACTGCTCTTGGTTTACTGACTATATTGGACGGACGTAGCACTGCACTTGGTTTACTGACTATATTGGACGGACGTAGCACTGCTCTTGGTTTACTGACTATATTGGACGGACGTAGCACTGCTCTTGGTTTACTGACTATATTGGACGGGCGTAGCATTGCTCTTGCTTTACTGACTATAATGGACGGACGTAGCACTGCACTTGGTTTACTGACTATATTGGACGGGCGTAGCATTGCTCTTGGTTTACGGACTATATTGGACGGGCGTACTCCACAGCGCTGCTCTTGGTTTACTGACTATATTGGACGGGCGTAGCATTGCTCTTGGTTTACTGACTATAATGGACGGGCGTAGCATTGCTCTTGGTTTACTGACTATATTGGAACGGCGTAGCATTGCACTTGGTTTACTGACTATATTGGACGGATGTAGCATTGCTCTTGGTTTACTGACTATATTGGACGGGCGTATCACTGCTCTTGGTTTACTGACTATATTGGACGGGCGTAGCATTGCTCTTGGTTTACTGACTATATTGGACGGGCGTAGCACTGCTCTTGGTTTACGGACTATATTGGACGGACGTAGCACTGCTCTTGGTTTACGGACTATATTGGACGGACGTAGCACTGCTCTTGGTTTACGGACTATATTGGACGGGCGTAGCACTGCTCTTGGTTTACGGACTATATTGGACGGACGTAGCATTCCTCTTGGTTTACTGACTATATTGGATGGGCGTATCACTGCTCTTGGTTTACTGACTATATTGGACGGGCGTAGCATTCCTCTTGGTTTACTGACTATATTGGACGGACGTAGCATTGCTCTTGGTTTACTGACTATATTGGACGGGCGTAGCACTGCACTTGGTTTACTGACTATATTGGACGGGCGTAGCATTGCTCTTGGTTTACTGACTATATTGGACGGGCGTAGCATTGCTCTTGGTTTACTGACTATATTGGACGGGCGTAGCATTGCTCTTGGTTTACTGACTATATTGGACGGGCGTAGCATTGCTCTTGGTTTACTGACTATATTGGACGGGCGTAGCATTGCTCTTGGTTTACTGACTATATTGGACGGGCGTAGCATTGCTCTTGGTTTACTGACTATATTGGACGGGCGTAGCACTGCACTTGGTTTACTGACTATATTGGACGGGCGTAGCATTGCTCTTGGTTTACTGACTATATTGGACGGGCGTAGCATTGCTCTTGGTTTACTGACTATATTGGACGGGCGTAGCATTGCTCTTGGTTTACTGACTATATTGGACGGACGTAGCATTGCTCTTGGTTTACTGACTATATTGGACGGGCGTAGCATTGCTCTTGGTTTACTGACTATATTGGACGGGCGTAGCATTGCTCTTGGTTTACTGACTATAATGGACGGACGTAGCACTGCTCTTGGTTTACTGACTATATTGGACGGGCGTAGCATTCCTCTTGGTTTACTGACTATATTGGATGGGCGTAGCATTGCTCTTGGTTTACTGACTATATTGGACAGGCGTAGCATTGCTCTTGGTTTACTGACTATATTGGAACGGCGTAGCATTGCTCTTGGTTTACTGACTATATTGGATGAGCGTAGCATTGCTCTTGGTTTACTGACTATATTGGATGAGCGTAGCATTGCTCTTGGTTTACTGACTATATTGGATGAGCGTAGCATTGCTCTTGGTTTACTGACTATATTGGACGGGCGTAGCATTGCTCTTGGTTTACTGACTATATTGGACGGGCGTAGCATTGCTCTTGGTTTACTGACTATATTGGACGGGCGTAGCATTCCTCTTGGTTTACTGACTATATTGGACGGACGTAGCATTGCTCTTGGTTTACTGACTATATTGGACGGGCGTAGCATTGCTCTTGGTTTACTGACTATATTGGACGGGCGTAGCATTGCTCTTGGTTTACTGACTATATTGGACGGACGTAGCATTGCTCTTGGTTTACTGACTATATTGGACAGGCGTAGCACTGCACTTGGTTTACTGACTATATTGGGACGGGCGTAGCATTCCTCTTGGTTTACTGACTATATTGGACGGGCGTAGCATTGCTCTTGGTTTACTGACTATATTGGACGGGCGTAGCATTGCTCTTGGTTTACTGACTATATTGGACGGACGTAGCATTGCTCTTGGTTTACTGACTATATTGGACAGGCGTAGCACTGCACTTGGTTTACTGACTATATTGGGACGGGCGTAGCATTCCTCTTGGTTTACTGACTATATTGGACGGGCGTAGCACTGCTCTTGGTTTACTGACTATAATGGACGGACGTACTCCACAGCGCTGCTCTTGCTAGCAGCCTACCGTATACTGTTTATTTTTTGCAGTTGGAATTTTGAGTGACTTTACCCCTAATTGAAAACATTTTGAATTTTTTGCTTTTTCATGTTTTGCAGTTTTGTTTCAACACAATTGTCAAGAGTGTATGATGTAAAAAGCCTTCCATATAACTTGAAAATATTTTCTTAGCCATTTCAACATTTTTTGAATTATATTATCTTGAGCAGAATAGCGTTAAAACATTTATTTGCCGTGGCAACCAGCCAGTAATTTTTTTTATGTTACTGATACTGAAATCCACACTCATCTAACATCAAAATGGATAAGTTACAATATCTCTGACCTTAAGGACTCATTGACTATTTCAGGAATCAGGAAAATTCTGCAAAACATGGATAATGGCAGAAATTACTCGTTACATGGTATAATGTCATGGTGAATGGCACTCGGATGTCAATATTTCATTTTCCTGTGCAATATTAAATGAATGTATTGTTTTGATTGTTAACCCTGTAACATTTTACACTATTAATCTGTATGATTAAAGGACAACTTCTGCAGCTTTAGGGGGTCAAGGTCACAAGGGAACATCCATTTTTATAGGAAATGATTTTTAGATGACATTTGAATCAGTTTGGAATTTGCAGTAATATTTGATTTGAAGAACTTGTAAAAATATTTACAATATGCCCCCCCCCCAAAAGGTAAAACCTAACAGTGTGACCTTGACCATAAAATCTTTACCCTAAAATTATTCAAATTGTTGCCTTTTCTATTATATGAATGAAGTTTTTTAATCTTCCATCCATAACTTTTCTATTATCCGCTTATATGAGCTATATTTCTCTGATCATTCATTTGATATTTATACACCTCTGCTTCTCAGATTTTACACCTCTGGTGCATATTAGAATTTTTGTGAAGCATTGTCTAGGGGGAAAAATTTCTTGTCAGCATCTTGGGCATTATTTACCTGATAGCATTTTGAAATGTTTATTCGATATAATCATAGATACATGTATGATGATAATATGTATTCACTAACTGAAAATGTAAGTCCCCCCAGTTCTTGGGGGTTAAACTCTGGTTATGCCAATATGTTGTGTTCCTGATACCAATATATTTTACTAAAAAATACAAATCAAAGCTTTTTTTTCATGAAGCAGTTCTGTCTTATATATATGTATGTAATAACAAACATGAAATCATACAATGTACAGTTAAGCGTATTTTCTTAAGGCAGAGATGTAAAAAAAAAAATTTTATTTTACATGAAATAAAAATTTGAATTTCTTTCATGGTAACCAGCTGAGGGGGAAGATCTGCCACCATGGTTACAAGACCTGATTGCTTGCAACATCACCGTTGAGAACTTTGAGATTCAGAGCACGACCATAGGTATTATTCTGGAGCTGATTCAGCTGACACGCTCTGTTGGCTCAGATGACCCAGATTATTCAACCATGGAGCATTCACCAAGAGGAGGCACCGTGTCAGTGATGATTCTTCCAGCACTGCTGCCAAAACACCTCAAGTACCTTAACCACAGCACTGACTTCTACAAGGTAACTTAACACTGTGTGAACTTTAACATCGTCATAGTAACCACAGCACTGACTTCTACAAGGTAATTTAACACTGTGTGAACTTTAACATCATCATAGTAACCACAGCACTGTCTTCTACAAGGTAACTTAACATCACCGTGTGAACTTTAACATCGTCATAGTAACCACAGCACTGTCTTCTACAAGGTAACTTAGCACTGTGTGAACTTTAACATCATCATAGTAACCACAGCACTGACTTCTACAAGGTAACTTAACATCACTGTGTGAACTTTAACATCATCATAGTAACCACAGCACTGACTTCTACAAGGTAACTTAACATCACTGTGTGAACTTTAACATCATTGAATTAACATTAAAGTCATTGTATTAAATTTACCATCATTGTATAAACCTTATGTCACTGTATTAATTACAACACTGCATACTACAAAGTATCTTAACATCTTTTTATTAAATTTAACATCATTATATTAGCCATAACATCATTGTATTAACCTTAACATCATAGTATTACCCTTTACATCATTGTATTAACCATAACATCATTGTATTAACCATAACATCATTGTATTAACCTTAACATCATTGTATTACCCTTTACATCATTGTATTAACCTTAACATCATTGTATTAACCTTAACATCATTGTATTACCCTTTACATCATTGTATTAACCATAACATCATTGTATTAACCATAACATCATTGTATTAACCATAACATCATTGTATTAAACATAACATCATTGTATTAAACATAACATTGTCTTCTACAAGGTATCTTAACATCATTGTATTACCCTTTACATCATTGTATTAACCTTAACATCATTGCATTAACCTTAACATCATTGTATTACCCTTTACATCATTGTATTAACCATAACATCATTGTATTAACCATAACATCATTGTATTAACCATAACATCATTGTATTAACCATAGCATCATTGTATTAACCATAACATCATTGTATTAACCTTAACATCATTGTATGAACCTTAACATGTAACATTATCATATTGACTTTGAATAACAGCATCATATTAACCTTATCATCAACATATTTTTGTTTATTACATGGATACAACTTTTGTGAAATCACTTTTGTTTGAGAAAGAGTACTGTTACATAACCATTTAGAATAATTAGAACAAATGTCACATTCTGTTGGGTAAGTCCGTTACATTAAAGCACTTTATGGGAGAGTGGCTCTCATAATACACACAGAAAGAATGGCATTGCCTTTATGTTTTCTGGGTAAAACCTTCACATACATGATTACTTGTAGCTGAAAAACTGATGTGAGAATGTGCAACAAAATTTTTCATAACGGTGTGCTGTAGTTGGTAGATGTGTTACAGTTGATGTGCTTTAATTTCATTGGGAACTAAACACCTTGTTTTGGCTCCATTCACTGATTTTCATAGAATGCAGGAATGTAGGTCTTGGATGGATACACAGCAGCCTTGATGATTAAGTAAGAGTAGTAATTAATTAATTAATTGTTACAGGTGATAGCAGAGATTTTGTGGGAGTTCTTGGACAGCTCCTCTCCCCAGTATCACCAGCAAGCTGTCCGGATGTTCCATCTCCTTCATCAAGTCGCCCCGTCAGCCTGGGTGTGTGAGGACGTGATTGGTCGAAATCTGGTCACAGATAACCAGGTACAAAGAGCCTAAAGATGCGGCTCATTGAGATTTTTAAAAAGATCATGAATTTATGTACTGAATATTTGTTTGTGTAAGAGGCTATGTATTCTGTTATGGTATTTAAGAGTTACTTTAGCTGATATATTGAATTCCTGCAAATATTAGTACATGTATTAAAGTTTCATGGCTTTAAAGGCAAAAATATTGAAGTGAGAACTTTTTTCAGGAAGAATTTGTTTTTGCATGAATTAGTGAGATTATTTCAACACAAAATTAATTTTATGTAGGCCATATTGAACAATTTTAAAATCATTTGCCTTTTTTGTTTTTATTATTTTATTTAATGTTTATTAGTTTTTTTATGTTTTTGTTTTTTTTGTTTTTTGGTTGTTGTTTTTTTTGTTTTTTTTTTGTCTCGCTGATAAATGTGACAAAACAAGATGGAGGAAATGAGGGCTTACGAGGAATTACTGATTCACAGTCCATTTAATCATGAAATTTTCACCTTATATGAAATTATTGTTGTAGTAGATGTTTATAAAAACAGTTTGATATCTGATGGGTTTTTGTAGATGAAGAAGATCGAGGGTTTTAAAAGGTTTGCCGTGTTGTGGCATTTAATGAGGGATGTCAGAGACACTTCTTCTCCGTCTGGATCCACCAGGAAGTTTGACAGGTAAATGGATAAAGTAACTAAAATTAACAGAGCTACAAGTTTCTGTAAGATTATTGATATTCTCATTTAGCCTTTGAACAAATTTAGAAAATCATTGATGGGTGAGAAAAATCGTAAAGTTAGTGCAAATTTTCAGGCCATTTTAAATTTTTGTTATTTTAGAAGTCATCAGGTGTGAGACATTGATTAATATTCTCGACGGTCATTGTTAGTGGCATTGATTTACATTATGTGTGGACAGATCATATCTAATGTTGTGATTAACATTGAACAGGTCAATGTTTGTGGTTCTGGACAGTTTGTGTGAAGAGGACAGTACCGTAAAGTCTGTGGCCACCAACTGGCTGACCCATCTCCTCCAGCGGGGTGATATAGGGAGGGTATTAGATCCCATACTACATATGTTGCTACACCCCGATACTGCCAGGTAAAACTAAAATTCCACCTGTTGTGATTACAGCTGGGGGATATAGGTAGGTCTTGGTTTCCTTACTACACCCCAGTACTGCCTGGTCAAAGTAGAATTATACTTTGTATGATTACAGTGGGGGGGGGGGGGATATAGTGAGGCTCCAGACCCCCTACTACCTCCGTTGGTTGTGGTGGTGGGCATTCTGTATCTATGAAACAGAGTTACAATAAAGAATAATGGCTCATCAACCACCTAATCACATCCCCATCAACTAGTTCACTTTTTCTCCAGCTGCAAAATGTTTAGCCCCAGGAAAGTGTTGCTGGATACTTGTTGTAGTTTCTTCATATATCATGTGAGTTCTTACTGAAACCAACATCCTAAGATTGTTAGCACTATGGACTCTAAAAATGTTTGTTACTCATAGAATAGAGGATCTGCAGGCTTAAGTAAGTCAGGCATCCTGTCAACATTTGCATTAAAATGAAGATTTTCGAAATAAGGATATGGTGACACGTGTAACAAACAAATGGCTGAAAAATCACATGAAAATTTACTTTTACTTCACTGTGACTGTTTTATCTTTGTTTCAGGGTGTCAGTTCAGCATGTAAACATACATACCCCTCGTAAAGTTAATCTGTCCGAGTCCTCGGAGGAAGGTTCAGAAGCTCAGATCTATGCAATCAGCAGTGAAGGAGGAAACATCATCTACCATGTGTCAAACGATGGCCGCAAAATAACGGGGAAAAATGCTGAGAATCTCAAACAGATTGCCTTAGTGATGGGAGAACACGGCACCACGTCTCTGACACCACATGACCAGGAATTGCATTTTGAGCGAGTGCGACCAGACGATTTAAATCTTCGGATTAATCCATGGGGATCGGAAAACTCACTGGATAAATTTGATGGACTTGGATTTGATCTTCCAACACCAACTCAACAAACCAGTCTTACAAATGTCCGAAGGTTAGATAAGGAGACTTGTGTTAAGGAGGGAATTTATTTTGGTACCGAAGGAGAGGAGACAAAAGAAAACGAGAAGGGAGATAATTCATCTGCTCAGGAGATTGCTGAGTGGATTGTGGATTGGACCTTGGATCAGGTGATGGAACAAACTACTGCAGAAAAGAACAAACAAAAACCATTGGAAAGGACAGACAGTGTGACGAGCAGCGAGGTGCAGGATCACGACATCCTCAATAGCATAGAGAGGAAAGGTCTGGAAATGGATTCACCTACAGGAAGTGAACTGGACCTGTCTAAGGCAAATCCAAGGGAGGACAGGGTTAACACTGACATACATACATTACACATGCACATGCTTCTTTACACACAGAAATATGACAGTAAAAGGACATTATATGCCTTGGAAATGCTTAAATCTATTCTGGTCACTTGTCCTCGGCTGGTTGTCACGACAATGGTCACAACCAGTATTAGCTCAGTTCGAACGAGGCAGCTTGCCAAACTACAGACACTGCTGGCCAGACACAGGAAGTCAATATTCGGAAAGAATTTCTTTGGTGAACTTCCTGCAGAAGTGTTGTCTAGTTACAGAAGTAATATGTTCATAGAAATAATGATCTCAATATGTCTGTACTTTATTCGTAGTTATTTTCCAAATTTATTGATGAGTAAATTATCAACGGAGGAGTTGAATTGTAATAAAGAGGTTCACATTCTGGCTACTGAGGTTTTGACTCATCTGCTCTCGGAGCTAATCGCCATCATGAAGGAGAGTGGGAAAAGTCTGATGTCGTATATAAAGGACCTGTTGAGTCGGTGCAAACTTCAGAAAGCTGTCCTATACTGTTGTCTATCATCTGTGTTTAATTCCAGAAAGAAAGGCTCTACTGAAAATTCGTCCAACATCACAGAGGCTATCATTCTTTTTAACGAAGAAAAGCTTGACCCATCTTCCAATGAAACATTCCAAATAAAGCTGCTTAATTTACTGCTGGTCATGATCATGTTGGAGCACAATGTCCAGAAAATTCAAAATGAAAACGAGACTACTGCCCCACAGTCCCAGGAATGGGAAAAACAGAAGGTGAATTTCCACCAATCACTGATGAATGTTAAATTCACTGTGGGCCAGCCTGTGGTTCAGCAGCAAATGTTCATTTCTTGTGTTCTTAGTGCCTTAAAACAGCAACACATGCTTCACATGCATAGACATTGGGTTGCTATGGTAACTTCCAGTCTGCCATATATGGGGAAGTCATTGACTAGCATTGTTTTGAATGTGACATCACAATTGTGTCGGAATTTGGAGATCTTAGCAGTGTCATACAGACCCAAGGACCAAAACCAACAGGAAGGGTGAGTAGGTTCACCTCTCAATTTTTTATTTTGATTTTTCAAAAACTTTTATTCTTATGTGGTAAAACAATAAATTTTCCTCCAATTTCTCACAGTGTTAGGGTCATGTGAGGTCAGCACATGCTGACATATATACAAAAATGTTACTACAAATGTTTTTCAAGTCTATCACATTTTTTTTGTGTTTCATTTGTTGTTGTTATATAATGACATAACTAAAAATTTAAATCTTAAGATTGGAATTTCAATTTAGCTATCACATTAACGTGTTTATCATTAGATCTTATTTTTTCTGCTCAAGGACATTTTCAGACAATGCAAAGAGGCTGAAAATCACTTCCTTATATAGAAATGTGAAATGGAAAGTAACTAAAATATGCATTTATTGATAGTTGTGTGATAAATAGAATCTTACACTTGCTAATGGCATATGAAATTTACAAAATTTGTCACCAGATTTATATATTTCCCTCACCAAGGGTCAGGAAATATTAAATCTGGCAACTCATTTCAAAAAATTTCATGACATAAAGACTCATTCAAGATCCTCTATTTGTAGTAACAATAACGATATTGTTCATGAAGTTACGTTTTATTTGCTTTAAGGGTAATGTTATGAAAATGTGCACTTTTACATCAAAATTTTCGAACATTTATGGTGTCATATTCTAGGATTTTAAGAACTTTTCTAAAAACAGTATCTATATAAGAAATCTGTGCATATGGTCTTCAACAAATTAAAGTGAATTTACTTTTAAAGTTGAAAGTTATATTAGGAAAGCAAATGTACAGTCCTGCTGGTGACATATATCCTTATTGTGTGTGAAGATCCATACTAAGGTCATTTGAACTAGGTCAAGGTCATTGAGAGACCTTGTATTACTAGATTGACCACCCTTACAATGAACACCCAGTGAAGGCCATTCTGACTGGTCAGTTTTTCTATTCACAGTTTTTCTTAAAGAACAGATTAAGAACTCTCTGAAAAGGATCTCATATTAGTTAGTTTTGTTGCCATGTCCACTTGGGATGCATAAAAAATGCGTGTCTGCCATCTAAGGGATTAATATCTTTAGGGACAGCATCTCACCCCTGCCTGTTGTTTGTAGTGGTAAACAAAGTAGTCTCCCTGTGGACCACATCGTAAGTATCCTGGAGGGACTGACCACTCTCTGTCACTACTGTCTGCTGGACAATGTGGCTCCTGTCTCGGTGGGACTTCAGACCCCCAATACAAATGCAGTCACCATGGAGACCAGCAGCGCGGGACAGATTCTTAACAATCTGATCAACGTCTTCAACCCCTCCACTAACAGCAGGGTAAGAAAGTCTTTGTATAGATGTACTTAGAGGTGCTGCAGACCATGACAAAGAATATCATGATTCCTTATACAAGATTAGTGTCAACCATTACTGCACACTGAAATGCAATATACCTGTAATTAAATGACATTGGAGGTGCCTTGATTTCATCCTTTCAATAAAGAAATGTCTTGGGGGGGGGGGGGATATCAATAAATTCATTAGAGTGTTGTCTTTTGTAATGATGACTTTTATATTCCACAGGAGGTTAGTCCAACCCGTGACTTAACCCCGGCTCCGGTGATGGAAGCACGTCGTGGTCTGTTGAGTATCATGCCACGGATCATTGCCTGTATGACCTCGCTATGGAGAGCTGTGAATATTGACGAGGATTCCAGTAAAGTGCAGGAGAGCCACACTTGGATCATGGGGCGACCAAAGGTCAGGGCCCCCTCACTAAATGTGACCCCTCTATTTTTTCTCCATGGTAAAGGTCAAATGATGACATCATCCTTGCGCACAAAGAATTGAGTTGCCTTGGTTACACGTGTCTGTACAGTGGTGACTCAGTGTGGCGAGAAACTTGGGAACCAGACATTGTCATGTGGATAATGCCTGGGTGTCTGATAAGCCTTTCCTATTTCCTGTATTAAAACATTACATTTCCTTCTTGTTGTCCAAGAGTGGTACATTATGAGTCTTTTAAATGTCTGGTAATCTTGCTTTAGAAGTGATTTAACACTATTAAAAATGACCTCATATTTATTACAATTGAAGCAATTTTGTGGTTGGTGTTCATATGGTAATGATGATTTTATTTGAGTGACCTGACCTTTGTGTCTGTGACAGGTGATTCGTCAGTGTGTACTGAGTTTCCTGAGTCCTTTGTCTCTCCCTCACGGAATTCACCTTCTGGGGGCAGTGGGCGTGGCCTGGAATGATCGCCGTAAGAAAGTTTCTTCTTCCAATAAAAAGGTAGGCATGAGAATTTTTTTTTTACAAAGAAAAGATAACTTGTGATAGGAGATGGGTAAGACTAAGTAAGTCATTATAAATGGAAGTCTTTGCCCAGATGCAATGGAAAAGAAGATAGAAGTGAAATTGACAAAATAAAACTGGAATGAATTCCAAGCTTTTAAATGTGATTTATAAACCTTTCTGTAATACTGGTGGATCCAAAAGTGTGTATTTAAGTGTTTATGGGTTCTTCTTTTAACAGAACAATCCATGCGAGGACCAGCTCTTGTTGGTGGATCTAATCAGTGCAATACGGGTACTGCCGACAGATACACTCGTACAGACCATAAATAAAGTGTTAAAACAGCCACCACAGACTGAGATAGGGAAGAACAAGGTACTGTAATAATGGAGTGTACCAATCTGATACTGTGTATAATGTGTTGAACCAATCTGATACTGTAAACAAACTGTTAAACCAATTTGATACTGTAAACAAAGTGATAAACCAGTCTGATACAGTAAACAAAGTGTTAAACCAATCTGATGTGGTAAACAAAGTGTTGAACCAATCTGATACTATAAACAATGTGATAAACCAATCTGATACTGTAAACAAATTGTTGAACCAATCTGATACTGTAAACAAATTGTTAAACCAATCTGATACTGTAAACAAAGTGTTAAACCAATCTGATACTGTAAACAAATTGTTAAACCAATCTGATACTGTAAACAAAGTGTTAAACCAATCTGATACTGTAAACAAAGTGTTAAACCAATCTGATACTGTAAACAAAGTGATAAACCAGTCTGATACAGTAAACAAAGTGTTAAACCAATCTGATACGGTAAACAAAGTGTTGAACCAATCTGATACTGTAAACAATGTGTTAAACCAATCTGATACTGTAAGCAATGTGTTAAACCAATCTGATACGGTAAACAAAGTGTTGAACCAATCTGATACTGTAAACAATGTGTTAAACCAATCTGATACTGTAAACAATGTGTTAAACCAATCTGATACTGTAAACAATGTGTTAGACCAATCTGATACTGTAAACAATATTTTAAACCAATCTGATACTGTAAACAATATTTAAAACCAATCTGATACTGTAAACAATGTGTTAAACCAATCTGATACTGTAAACAATATTTTAAACCAATCTGATACTGTAAACAATGTGTTAAACCAATCTGATACTGTAAACAAAGTGATAAACCAATCTTGTACTGTAAAGAAAATTATAAAGCAATCTTAGACTGTAAACAAAGTGTTAAACCAATCTAAGAATGTAGACAAAGTGTTAAATCAGTCTTACAATGTAAACAAAGCATTAACACAATCTTATACTGTAAACAAAGCATTAACACAGTTTTATACTGTAAATAAAGTGTACAATCAGTCACTGCAATCTGAGAGTAGACCATGTCTTGTACTTAGTGGCATCATCATGATGTGGAAAGATAAACTTTACCTCCTTTTACAGAAGAGTGTCCCTCTGGAGGTAAATATGCTGCAGTTCTTTTATGCCTATGTGCAGCAGACTCCAGTGGCCCAGTTACTGGATTCTTGGGGGTCCCTGCTGGCTCTACTGAGGGACGGGATGCAGCTTAATCTCTCCCCACCCGGGAAGTTCCTTCTTTTGCAGTGAGTACAACCTTTCCCTTTCTTGTTGAGCACTTAATGCTATTCTTCACTTTATTTTCTTCTTTCTTGTGTTATCGATGTACAAGCCAGTCTTTGTGTGATTGATCAGGATCGTCTGTGAGTTTGTTCAGAAGATTCCACAGATAGAGGAGAAAAAGAATCAAAAGGAGCTACAGGAACTGGCCCAGCGGATCCTGGAGATGATTGGACTCATTGCCGGATCATCCCTGGAACAGACCACTTGGCTCCGGAGAAACCTGGCTGTCAAACAGACGCTGCAAATTGCAGGCTCAGAAGTAGATGATGAGTCAGGTATTTTTAGAAGTGTGTTTTGTTGTGATTTTACAAAATTCTTGGAAGTGACACTGTAAAATATATATCTAACATGTACATGTTGAGCAGAAAAGTGTTTCACTATTTACTTTTAATTTGAAGAAGCCCTTTATTGTTTTTGAAATATTAGCAAGCAGTTAGTTAAGATTGGATTAGTGGAAGATCACAAAGTTTTTGGAAAGAATACAAAATCAATATACATGTAACTGCATAAGATCTATTGCTAGAAAGTTTCTATAGCTTTGTAGGAAACAATTATTTATATCCTTTCAAGAGAAGCTCTTAAAAGACTCCTATTATTTGTTTATTGTAGAGACTCCTATTATTTGTTTATCGTAGAGACTCCTATTATTTGTTTATTGTAGAGACAGACCAGGAGATGACCGAGAGAAAAGTGGCTGACCCTAAACAGATCAGTGCCTTTGATTCCAAGTACAGTGTGCAGGCCTTGTCCTTGCTGGCAGAGGTCAGTAATCCCACCCAAAGTCATGTCCTTGACCTTCATCTAATTCCATGTGATTCCACATCCTTTACCTCAATCTATTTAGAGAATGTTATAGGTAGTCGGTTTAATTATACTTGTTTTAAAGATGTATGCAACATTTCTGACTTTCCTCTGAAATTATTTTTTCATCTCCTCGATATGAAGAGTTGTTTTATGATTTCCAAAATGGTAGGTTTGAATTTTATATTGTAATGATATTAACGTACTCTGTATATTGGAATGGTAGTTCAGTAGTTAGATCACCTTACTAGTAATGCAATGGGCCCAGGTTCGATACCCGATTGTTTTGAAGATTTTTCTGTACTTCTTAGTTACAGTTCATTTAGTAATGATAAGAGCTGATATTACTTTTTTACTAGCATCAAGAAAGGACTATCAAAATATGCTATCTCTAAAACAGACATGGTAATATACCCCAATATATTTTGTAGATAAGCGATAGAATGCAAATGAATTGTACGTGAAATGTCACAAAAAATAATGTATTGAGATACATCACATATGTATCCTAAAGTGGTTGGATGAGCAAATAAATTATCTAAGTAACTAAATCTTAATGAGTTGTTTTCATAATGTACTGCTGGAAGGTTGTTCATTTCAAATAGAATGTTGAACTGGCCCAGCGGATATTTTAAAGCAAAAATATTGCTTTTATCTTTGCATTCGAAAGGTCAAAATTTGGCTGTCAACATTAAATGAGTTATATTTTTAATGTTTAACATAAAAAATTAAAAATTTTATTTTTCATAAAACATGAAAACCAGTGCATTAAAGTTCAGTAGCAATTGAATTAGGAGGTAAAAAAAAAAAAAGTTACAAATATTTCAAAACAACAATTAGGAATCTGATGTCATATTGAGGAAAATGGACCATCATAACATTAGAGAAAAAGACAAATCGAAAAACAGAAATTAATCTTGTGGTAAAAGGAAACTATCCAAAGTCATCTCTATATAAAGGTCACTTTTATTGGAACAAACAAGTTACATCTTTTGAAATACAGTTTGGACTATATTTAATGCATCAATTTCACAGCTCACAGCCCCCCTGTTGGATGTAATATACAGCAGTGATGAAAAAGACAAAGTGGCACCATTTCTGTCTACCATATTGTACAATGTATTCCCATATCTCAGGAATCACAGGTAAGGACTGTTCCTGTCTACCAGTACAATGTACTCCCATATCTCAGGAATCACAGGTAAGGACTGTTCCTGTCTACCTGTACAATGTATTCCCGTATCTCAGGAACCACAGGTAAGGACTGTTCCTGTCTACCTGTACAATGTATTCCCGTATCTCAGGAACCACAGGTAAGGAATGTTACTGTCTACCTGTACAATGTATTCCCGTATCTCAGGAACCACAGGTAAGGACTGTCCCTGTCTACCTGTACAATGTATTCCCGTATCTCGGGAACCACAAGTAAGGAATGTTCCTGTCTACCTGTTCAGTGTATTCCCATATCTCTGGAATCACAGGTAAGGACTGTTCCTGTCTACCTGTACAATGTGTTTCCATATGTCAGGAATCACAGGTAAGGACTGTTCCTGCCTACCTGTACAATGCTTTCCTATAGCTTAGGAACCACAGTTATATGTTGATTATGCTCCCTGTGGTTAGGGGTGCTCTGGAACTTTATTTTTTTGCTGAAAAAATTTGTTTGGTCCTTACTGTAATTCATAATCTCAGCATTTGTGTGATTTCATCTTGTATATTGGTAAATATTGTAAATTTGAAAAGTAACATTTCATGAATATCAGATGGATATATTTGAGAAAAAATGGTAAATCTCTATCAGTTATACATGTGCTGTGCAAAATCAAAGCTCCATGTTCTGATCCTAAGCATTTTTACGTTCTTCCAATCAAATGTGTATATTTGGGATTATTCCTATGTATAGTACATATACAGTGTAACCTGTCTAATCTGACATGAACAGGGAGACAAATTGTCACAATACGTAATGTGTCAGAATAAACAGTGTAAAAAATAAACGAAAGATGAATTGTATTAGAATCCTATTTTATCAAACTTTTATGTTTACAGTCTCCACAACATCCCGAGTTTCCGTGCTTGTTCTCAGATCCTGGCCTCAGTCAGTGGGTACCAGTACACACGAAAGGCTTGGAAGAAAGAGGCCCTGGAGATCCTGCTGGACCCAAGCTTTTTCCAGATGGAGATTAAGTGCATCGGCTTCTGGCGGTCAGTGGTGGACAATCTGATGACCCATGATAAGACCACCTTCAAGGATCTGATGAGTGAGTAGCTATTCAAGTCATATACATTTGAGTGAGTGGATATTTCTGTGATGCACATGATTGAATGGTTATTTGAGTGAGTGGTTATTTGAGTAAAGCACATGATTGAATGTTTATTTGAGTGAGTGAATATTTGACTAATGCACGTGATTGTATGCTTATTTGAGCGAGTGGTTATTTGACTGATGTAGTGATTGTATATGCTTATTTGAGCAATGTTCGTAATTTAATGATTATTTGAGTGAGTGGTTATTTGACTGATATACATAATTTAATGGTTATTTGAGTAAGTGGTTATTCAAACATGTCCTTGGCATCAGATGGTCCTAATTAATTTGGAAATCGGTGACTCACCTACTGCTAAAGAATTGTTAAAGCTTGTACATATTTTGTGCTAAAGAGTTCGTTGAAGCTTTTACATATTTTGTGCTGAAGTGTTTTCAAACATAGAGATGAAATACAGGTGATCTTTGGGTGAAATTGAAATCTTTATCATGTTCTATTTCCAATGATGAGGAAACCTTATGATGTGGTGTTTCTGAGCTGAGGTTATTCAAACTTGTCCTTGGCATCAGATGGTCCCCATTTGTTTTATCTTAAATACTGTCAATACCTCAGCCCTCTACCACCAATCTCACCCTTAATTAAGGATAAAATCTCACTTCTTTCAATTTATTATGTTTGTGTTTTCCATGCTAAGTTATCGACGGAAATACTAAGGAAATGCGTTGGTACAGAAAGGTGCAGCTAAGACAGTGTAAGCCTGTACACATTATTGTACCAATGACACACCACAGTTTTCTTGCAGAATACTGTCATATTGTAGTTAGCAAAGGAAAAGCCAAGGAAATTGATGGGGACGAAATGGTAGAACTGAGTTTCTGTGCTGAGTTTATTCAAACTTGTCCTTGGCATCAGATGGTCCCGATTTATTTTGAAATCGGTGACTAACCTACTGCCAAAAGCATGTGTGATAGAATAGTAAATCTGGTCCTTAATTGTTAAGTACAAATGGTTGAATGTGTTTTTGTTAAAATTACATGCCCTTCTAAATGAATATGTGAAATCAGTATATATAACAAATGCTATTTCTAATGTTGAAATTTCATAATTGAGTGATGATTTTGTTGTGTATTACAAATGTTTGAACATATATATATATATATATATATATATATATAGAGAGAGAGAGAGAGAGAGAGAGAGGGGGGGGGGGGGGGGGGAGGGAGAATTGCATAGATCAGTTGTCAAAATCTGGGTCAATTGTCAATAACCCTGTACCCCAATGTCACCCTTAAATAAGGGCAAAATCTCCCTTCCTTGAGGTACATCTATGCATTCCATGTTGTTTAGTTATGGACGGAAATACCAAGAAAATGCTTTGGAACATAATAGTACAGCTGAGTTAATTAAAGCTTGTAGATATTATTGTTCCAAAGAAATTCCACTGGACTGTTTTGTTGCTGAAATTATCGTTGTCGAGTTATCAAGAGATAATATAAGGAACAGAATAGTACAGCGGAGTTAGTGTAAGTGTGTACACATTATTGTGCCAAAGACACACCACAGTTTTGTTGCACAAAATTGTCATATTGTAGTTATCAAAGGAAATGCCAAGGAAATTAATTGGGACATAATGGTGGAACTGAGTTCATACAATTTTGATTTAAATAGTTAGTTACATCTTCTACATATTTTGTGCATGCTAAGTTATGGACGGAAATACTAAGGAGATGTGTTGATACAGAATGGTGCAGCTAAGATAATGTAAGCCTGGACACATTATTATACCAATAACACACCCTACTTTTCTTGCAGTATACTGTCATATTGTAGTTAGCAAAGGAAATTGATTGGGACGGAATGGTCGAACTGAGTTTCTGTGCTGAGTTTATTCAAACATGTCCTTGACATTAAATGGTCCCGATTTATTTTGAAATCAGGTGACTAACCTACTGCCAAAAGCATGTGTGATAGAATAGTAAATCTGGTCCTTGATTGTTAAGTACAAAGGGTTGAATGTGTTTTTGTTAAAATTACATGCCCTTCTAAATGGATATGTAAAATCAGTATATATAACTAATGCTATTTCTAATGTTAATATTTCATAATTAAATGATGATTTTGTTTGTGTATTACAAATGTTTGAATAGGAGAAGCAATTTTTTTCAAAATAGTGAAATATATATATATCTAGAGAGAGAGAGAGAATTACATAGATCAGTTGTCAAAATGTGGGTTAATTGTCAATAACCCTGTACACCAATGTCACCCTTAAATTAGGGTAAAATCTCCCTTCCTTGAATTACATGTATGCATTCCATGTTCTTTAGTTATGGACGGAAATACCAAGGAAATGCTTTGGAACATAATAGTACAGCTGAGTTAATTAAAGCTTGTAGACATTATTGTTCCAAAGAAATTCCACTGGACTGTTTTGTTGCTGAAATTATCATTGTTGAGTTATCAAGAGATAATATAAGGAACGGAATAGTACAGCTGATTTAGTGTAAGTGTGTACACATTATTGTGCCAAAGACACACCACAGTTTTGTTGCACAAAATTGTCATATTGTAGTTATGAAAGGAAATGCCAAGGAAATTAATTGGGATCTAAGGGTGGAACTGAGTTTATACAATTTTGTGTTAAATAGTTAGTTACTGCTTGTACATTTTTTGTGCTGCTAAAGAGTTAGTTGAAGCTTGTACACATTTTGTGCTAAAGAGTTAGTTGAAGCTTGTACACATTTTGTGCATGCTAAGTTATGGACGGAAATACTAAGGAGATGTGTTGGTACAGAATGGTGCAGCTAAGATAGTGTAAGCATGTACACATTATTGTACCAATGACACACCACAGTTTTCTTGCAGTATACTGTCATATTGTAGTTAGCAAAGGAAATTGATTGGGACGGAATGGTAGAACTGAGTTTCTGTGCTGAGTTTATACAAACTTGTCCTTGGCATCAGATGGTCCCGATTTATTTTTGAAATCGGTGACTAACCTACTGCCAAAAGCATGTGTGATAGAATAGTAAATTTGGTCCTTGATTGTTAAGTACAAATGGTTAAATATGTTTTTGTTAAAATTACATGCCCTTCTAAATGGATATGTGAAATCAGTATATATAAATAATGCTATTTCTAATGTTAATATTTCATAATTAAATGATGATTTTGTTTGTGTATTACAAATGTTTGAAAAGGAGAAGCAATTTTTTCAAAATAGTGATAGAGAGAGAGAGAGAGAGAGAGAGAGAGAGAGAGAGAGAGAGAGAGAGAGAGAGAGAGAGAATTACATGGATCAGTTGTCAAAATCTGGGTCAATTGTCAATAACCCTGTACCCCAATGTCACCCTTAAATTAGGTAAAATCTCCCTTCCTTGAATTACATGTATGCATTCCATGTTGTTTAGTTATGGACGGAAATACCAAGGAAATGCTTTGGAACATAATAGTACAGCTGAGTTAATTAAAGCTTGTAGACATTATTGTTCCAAAGAAATTCCACTGGACTGTTTTGTTGCTGAAATTATCATTATTGAGTTATCAAGAGATAATATAAGGAACGGAATAGTACAGCTGAGTTAGTGTAAATGTGTACACATTATTGTGCCAAAGACACACCACAGTTTTGTTGCACAAAATTGTCATATTGTAGTTATGAAAGGAAATGCCAAGGAAATTAATTGGGATGTAAGGGTGGAACTGAGTTCATACAATTTTGAGTTAAATAGTTAGTTACATCTTCTACATATTTTGTGTTAAATAGTTAGTTACAGCTTGTACATATTTTGTGCATGCTAAGTTATGGACGGAAATACTAAGGAGATGCGTTGGTACAGAATGGTGCAGCTAAGATAGTGTAAGCATGTACACATTATTGTACCAATGACACACCACAGTTTTCTTGCAGTATACTGTCATATTGTAGTTAGCAAAGGAAATGCCAAGGAAATTAATTGGGACATAATGGTGGAACTGAGTTTATACAATTTTGTGTTAAATAGTTAGTTACATCTTCTACATATTTTGTGCATGCTAAGTTATGGACGGAAATACTAAGGAGATGCGTTGGTACAGAATGGTGCAGCTAAGATAGTGTAAGCATGTACACACTATTGTACCAATGACACACCACAATTTTCTTGCAGTATACTTTCATATTGTAGTTAGCAAAGGAAATTGATTGGGACGGAATGGTAGAACTGAGTTTCTGTGCTGAGTTTATTCAAACTTGTCCTTGGCATCAGATGGTCCCGATTTATTTTTGAAATCGGTGACTAACCTACTGCCAAAAACATGTGTGATAGAATAGTAAAATTGGTCCTTGATTGTTAAGTACAAATGGTTAAATATGTTTTTGTTAAAATTACATGCCCTTCTAAATGGATATGTGAAATCGGTATATATAACTAATGCTATTTCTAATGTTAATATTTCATAATTAAATGATGATTTTGTTTGTGTATTACAAATGTTTGAAAAGGAGAAGCAATTTTTTTCAAAATAGTGATATATCTATATATATCTAGAGAGAGAGAGAGAATTACATAGATCAGTTGTCAAAATGTGGGTTAATTGTCAATAACCCTGTACCCCAATGTCACCCTTAAATTAGGGTAAAATCTCCCTTCCTTGAGGTACATGTATGCATTCCATGTTGTTTAGTTATGGACGGAAATACCAAGGAAATGCTTTGGAACATAATAGTACAGCTATTTATTAAAGCTTGTAGACATTATTGTTCCAAAGAAATTCCACTGGACTGTTTTGTTGCTGAAATTATCGTTGTCGAGTTATCAAGAGATAATATAAGGAACAGAATAGTACAGCTGAGTTAGTGTAAGTGTGTACACATTATTGTGCCAAAGACACACCACAGTTTTGTTGCACAAAATTATCATATTGTAGTTATGAAAGGAAATGCCAAGGAAATTAATTGGGATGTAAGGGTGAAACTGAGTTTATACAATTTTGTGTTAAATAGTTAGTTACTGCTTGTACATTTTTTGTGCTGCTAAAGAGTTAGTTGAAGCTTGTACACATTTTGTGCTAAAGAGTTAGTTGAAGCTTGTACACATTTTGTGCATGCTAAGTTATGGACGGAAATACTAAGGAGATGTGTTGGTACAGAATGGTGCAGCTAAGATAGTGTAAGCATGTACACATTATTGTACCAATGACACACCACAGTTTTCTTGCAGTATACTGTCATATTGTAGTTAGCAAAGGAAATTGATTGGGACGGAATGGTAGAACTGAGTTTCTGTGCTGAGTTTATACAAACTTGTCCTTGGCATCAGATGGTCCCGATTTATTTTTGAAATCGGTGACTAACCTACTGCCAAAAGCATGTGTGATAGAATAGTAAATTTGGTCCTTGATTGTTAAGTACAAATGGTTAAATATGTTTTTGTTAAAATTACATGCCCTTCTAAATGGATATGTGAAATCAGTATATATAAATAATGCTATTTCTAATGTTAATATTTCATAATTAAATGATGATTTTGTTTGTGTATTACAAATGTTTGAAAAGGAGAAGCAATTTTTTCAAAATAGTGATAGAGAGAGAGAGAGAGAGAGAGAGAGAGAGAGAGAGAGAGAGAGAGAGAGAATTACATAGATCAGTTGTCAAAATCTGGGTCAATTGTCAATAACCCTGTACCCCAATGTCACCCTTAAATTAGGTAAAATCTCCCTTCCTTGAATTACATGTATGCATTCCATGTTCTTTAGTTATGGACGGAAATACCAAGGAAATGCTTTGGAACATAATAGTACAGCTGAGTTAATTAAAGCTTGTAGACATTATTGTTCCAAAGAAATTCCACTGGACTGTTTTGTTGCTGAAATTATCATTATTGAGTTATCAAGAGATAATATAAGGAACGGAATAGTACAGCTGAGTTAGTGTAAATGTGTACACATTATTGTGCCAAAGACACACCACAGTTTTGTTGCACAAAATTGTCATATTGTAGTTATGAAAGGAAATGCCAAGGAAATTAATTGGGATGTAAGGGTGGAACTGAGTTCATACAATTTTGAGTTAAATAGTTAGTTACATCTTCTACATATTTTGTGTTAAATAGTTAGTTACAGCTTGTACATATTTTGTGCATGCTAAGTTATGGACGGAAATACTAAGGAGATGCGTTGGTACAGAATGGTGCAGCTAAGATAGTGTAAGCATGTACACATTATTGTACCAATGACACACCACAGTTTTCTTGCAGTATACTGTCATATTGTAGTTAGCAAAGGAAATGCCAAGGAAATTAATTGGGACATAATGGTGGAACTGAGTTTATACAATTTTGTGTTAAATAGTTAGTTACATCTTCTACATATTTTGTGCATGCTAAGTTATGGACGGAAATACTAAGGAGATGCGTTGGTACAGAATGGTGCAGCTAAGATAGTGTAAGCATGTACACACTATTGTACCAATGACACACCACAATTTTCTTGCAGTATACTTTCATATTGTAGTTAGCAAAGGAAATTGATTGGGACGGAATGGTAGAACTGAGTTTCTGTGCTGAGTTTATTCAAACTTGTCCTTGGCATCAGATGGTCCCGATTTATTTTTGAAATCGGTGACTAACCTACTGCCAAAAACATGTGTGATAGAATAGTAAAATTGGTCCTTGATTGTTAAGTACAAATGGTTAAATATGTTTTTGTTAAAATTACATGCCCTTCTAAATGGATATGTGAAATCGGTATATATAACTAATGCTATTTCTAATGTTAATATTTCATAATTAAATGATGATTTTGTTTGTGTATTACAAATGTTTGAAAAGGAGAAGCAATTTTTTTCAAAATAGTGATATATCTATATATATCTAGAGAGAGAGAGAGAATTACATAGATCAGTTGTCAAAATGTGGGTTAATTGTCAATAACCCTGTACCCCAATGTCACCCTTAAATTAGGGTAAAATCTCCCTTCCTTGAGGTACATGTATGCATTCCATGTTGTTTAGTTATGGACAGAAATACCAAGGAAATGCTTTGGAACATAATAGTACAGCTGAGTTAATTAAAGCTTGTAGACATTATTGTTCCAAAGAAATTCCACTGGACTGTTTTGTTGCTGAAATTATCATTGTTGAGTTATCAAGAGATAATATAAGGAACAGAATAGTACAGCTGAGTTAGTGTAAATGTGTACACATTATTGTGCCAAAGACACACCACAGTTTTGTTGCACAAAATTGTCATATTGTAGTTATCAAAGGAAATGCCAAGGAAATTAATTGGGACATAATGGTGGAACTGAGTTTATACAATTTTGTGTTAAATAGTTAGTTACATCTTCTACATATTTTGTGCATGCTAAGTTATGGACGGAAATACTAAGGAGATGCGTTGGTACAGAATGGTGCAGCTAAGATAGTGTAAGCATGTACACACTATTGTACCAATGACACACCACAATTTTCTTGCAGTATACTTTCATATTGTAGTTAGCAAAGGAAATTGATTGGGACGGAATGGTAGAACTGAGTTTCTGTGCTGAGTTTATTCAAACTTGTCCTTGGCATCAGATGGTCCCGATTTATTTTTGAAATCGGTGACTAACCTACTGCCAAAAACATGTGTGATAGAATAGTAAAATTGGTCCTTGATTGTTAAGTACAAATGGTTAAATATGTTTCTGTTAAAATTACATGCCCTTCTAAATGGATATGTGAAATCAGTATATATAAATAATGCTATTTCTAATGTTAATATTTCATAATTAAATGATGATTTTGTTTGTGTATTACAAATGTTTGAAAAGGAGAAGCAATTTTTTCAAAATAGTGATAGAGAGAGAGAGAGAGAGAGAGAGAGAGAGAGAGAGAGAGAGAGAGAGAATTACATAGAGAATTACATAGATCAGTTGTCAAAATCTGGGTCAATTGTCAATAACCCTGTACCCCAATGTCACCCTTAAATTAGGTAAAATCTCCCTTCCTTGAATTACATGTATGCATTCCATGTTCTTTAGTTATGGACGGAAATACCAAGGAAATGCTTTGGAACATAATAGTACAGCTGAGTTAATTAAAGCTTGTAGACATTATTGTTCCAAAGAAATTCCACTGGACTGTTTTGTTGCTGAAATTATCATTATTGAGTTATCAAGAGATAATATAAGGAACGGAATAGTACAGCTGAGTTAGTGTAAATGTGTACACATTATTGTGCCAAAGACACACCACAGTTTTGTTGCACAAAATTGTCATATTGTAGTTATGAAAGGAAATGCCAAGGAAATTAATTGGGATGTAAGGGTGGAACTGAGTTCATACAATTTTGAGTTAAATAGTTAGTTACATCTTCTACATATTTTGTGTTAAATAGTTAGTTACAGCTTGTACATATTTTGTGCATGCTAAGTTATGGACGGAAATACTAAGGAGATGCGTTGGTACAGAATGGTGCAGCTAAGATAGTGTAAGCATGTACACATTATTGTACCAATGACACACCACAGTTTTCTTGCAGTATACTGTCATATTGTAGTTAGCAAAGGAAATGCCAAGGAAATTAATTGGGACATAATGGTGGAACTGAGTTTATACAATTTTGTGTTAAATAGTTAGTTACATCTTCTACATATTTTGTGCATGCTAAGTTATGGACGGAAATACTAAGGAGATGCGTTGGTACAGAATGGTGCAGCTAAGATAGTGTAAGCATGTACACACTATTGTACCAATGACACACCACAATTTTCTTGCAGTATACTTTCATATTGTAGTTAGCAAAGGAAATTGATTGGGACGGAATGGTAGAACTGAGTTTCTGTGCTGAGTTTATTCAAACTTGTCCTTGGCATCAGATGGTCCCGATTTATTTTTGAAATCGGTGACTAACCTACTGCCAAAAACATGTGTGATAGAATAGTAAAATTGGTCCTTGATTGTTAAGTACAAATGGTTAAATATGTTTCTGTTAAAATTACATGCCCTTCTAAATGGATATGTGAAATCAGTATATATAAATAATGCTATTTCTAATGTTAATATTTCATAATTAAATGATGATTTTGTTTGTGTATTACAAATGTTTGAAAAGGAGAAGCAATTTTTTCAAAATAGTGATAGAGAGAGAGAGAGAGAGAGAGAGAGAGAGAGAGAGAGAGAGAGAGAGAGAGAGAGAGAATTACATAGATCAGTTGTCAAAATCTGGGTCAATTGTCAATAACCCTGTACCCCAATGTCACCCTTAAATTAGGTAAAATCTCCCTTCCTTGAATTACATGTATGCATTCCATGTTCTTTAGTTATGGACGGAAATACCAAGGAAATGCTTTGGAACATAATAGTACAGCTGAGTTAATTAAAGCTTGTAGACATTATTGTTCCAAAGAAATTCCACTGGACTGTTTTGTTGCTGAAATTATCATTATTGAGTTATCAAGAGATAATATAAGGAACGGAATAGTACAGCTGAGTTAGTGTAAATGTGTACACATTATTGTGCCAAAGACACACCACAGTTTTGTTGCACAAAATTGTCATATTGTAGTTATGAAAGGAAATGCCAAGGAAATTAATTGGGATGTAAGGGTGGAACTGAGTTCATACAATTTTGAGTTAAATAGTTAGTTACATCTTCTACATATTTTGTGTTAAATAGTTAGTTACAGCTTGTACATATTTTGTGCATGCTAAGTTATGGACGGAAATACTAAGGAGATGCGTTGGTACAGAATGGTGCAGCTAAGATAGTGTAAGCATGTACACATTATTGTACCAATGACACACCACAGTTTTCTTGCAGTATACTGTCATATTGTAGTTAGCAAAGGAAATGCCAAGGAAATTAATTGGGACATAATGGTGGAACTGAGTTTATACAATTTTGTGTTAAATAGTTAGTTACATCTTCTACATATTTTGTGCATGCTAAGTTATGGACGGAAATACTAAGGAGATGCGTTGGTACAGAATGGTGCAGCTAAGATAGTGTAAGCATGTACACACTATTGTACCAATGACACACCACAATTTTCTTGCAGTATACTTTCATATTGTAGTTAGCAAAGGAAATTGATTGGGACGGAATGGTAGAACTGAGTTTCTGTGCTGAGTTTATTCAAACTTGTCCTTGGCATCAGATGGTCCCGATTTATTTTTGAAATCGGTGACTAACCTACTGCCAAAAACATGTGTGATAGAATAGTAAAATTGGTCCTTGATTGTTAAGTACAAATGGTTAAATATGTTTTTGTTAAAATTACATGCCCTTCTAAATGGATATGTGAAATCGGTATATATAACTAATGCTATTTCTAATGTTAATATTTCATAATTAAATGATGATTTTGTTTGTGTATTACAAATGTTTGAAAAGGAGAAGCAATTTTTTTCAAAATAGTGATATATCTATATATATCTAGAGAGAGAGAGAGAATTACATAGATCAGTTGTCAAAATGTGGGTTAATTGTCAATAACCCTGTACCCCAATGTCACCCTTAAATTAGGGTAAAATCTCCCTTCCTTGAGGTACATGTATGCATTCCATGTTGTTTAGTTATGGACAGAAATACCAAGGAAATGCTTTGGAACATAATAGTACAGCTGAGTTAATTAAAGCTTGTAGACATTATTGTTCCAAAGAAATTCCACTGGACTGTTTTGTTGCTGAAATTATCATTGTTGAGTTATCAAGAGATAATATAAGGAACAGAATAGTACAGCTGAGTTAGTGTAAATGTGTACACATTATTGTGCCAAAGACACACCACAGTTTTGTTGCACAAAATTGTCATATTGTAGTTATCAAAGGAAATGCCAAGGAAATTAATTGGGACATAATGGTGGAACTGAGTTTATACAATTTTGTGTTAAATAGTTAGTTACATCTTCTACATATTTTGTGCATGCTAAGTTATGGACGGAAATACTAAGGAGATGCGTTGGTACAGAATGGTGCAGCTAAGATAGTGTAAGCATGTACACACTATTGTACCAATGACACACCACAATTTTCTTGCAGTATACTTTCATATTGTAGTTAGCAAAGGAAATTGATTGGGACGGAATGGTAGAACTGAGTTTCTGTGCTGAGTTTATTCAAACTTGTCCTTGGCATCAGATGGTCCCGATTTATTTTTGAAATCGGTGACTAACCTACTGCCAAAAACATGTGTGATAGAATAGTAAAATTGGTCCTTGATTGTTAAGTACAAATGGTTAAATATGTTTCTGTTAAAATTACATGCCCTTCTAAATGGATATGTGAAATCAGTATATATAAATAATGCTATTTCTAATGTTAATATTTCATAATTAAATGATGATTTTGTTTGTGTATTACAAATGTTTGAAAAGGAGAAGCAATTTTTTCAAAATAGTGATAGAGAGAGAGAGAGAGAGAGAGAGAGAGAGAGAGAATTACATGGATCAGTTGTCAAAATCTGGGTCAATTGTCAATAACCCTGTACCCCAATGTCACCCTTAAATTAGGTAAAATCTCCCTTCCTTGAATTACATGTATGCATTCCATGTTGTTTAGTTATGGACGGTAATACCAAGGAAATGCTTTGGAACATAATAGTACAGCTGAGTTAATTAAAGCTTGTAGACATTATTGTTCCAAAGAAATTCCACTGGACTGTTTTGTTGCTGAAATTATCATTATTGAGTTATCAAGAGATAATATAAGGAACGGAATAGTACAGCTGAGTTAGTGTAAATGTGTACACATTATTGTGCCAAAGACACACCACAGTTTTGTTGCACAAAATTCTCATATTGTAGTTATGAAAGGAAATGCCAAGGAAATTAATTGGGATGTAAGGGTGGAACTGAGTTCATACAATTTTGAGTTAAATAGTTAGTTACATCTTCTACATATTTTGTGTTAAATAGTTAGTTACAGCTTGTACATATTTTGTGCATGCTAAGCTATGGACGGAAATACTAAGGAGATGCGTTGGTACAGAATGGTGCAGCTAAGATAGTGTAAGCATGTACACATTATTGTACCAATGACACACCACAGTTTTCTTGCAGTATACTGTCATATTGTAGTTAGCAAAGGAAATGCCAAGGAAATTAATTGGGACATAATGGTGGAACTGAGTTTATACAATTTTGTGTTAAATAGTTAGTTACATCTTCTACATATTTTGTGCATGCTAAGCTATGGACGGAAATACTAAGGAGATGCGTTGGTACAGAATGGTGCAGCTAAGATAATGTAAGCCTGTACACATTATTGTACCAATGACACACCACAGTTTTCTTGCAGTATACTGTCATATTGTAGTTAGCAAAGGAAATTGATTGGGACGGAATGGTAGAACTGAGTTTCTGTGCTGAGTTTATTCAAACTTGTCCTTGGCATCAGATGGTCCCGATTTATTTTTGAAATCGGTGACTAACCTACTGCCAAAAGCATGTGTGATAGAATAGTAAATTTGGTCCTTGATTGTTAAGTACAAATGGTTAAATATGTTTTTGTTAAAATTACATGCCCTTCTAAATGGATATGTGAAATCGGTATATATAACTAATGCTATTTCTAATGTTAATATTTCATAATCAAATGATGATTTTGTTTGTGTATTACAAATGTTTAAAAAGGAGAAGCAATTTTTTTCAAAATAGTGATAGAGAGAGAGAGAGAGAGAGAATTACATAGATCAGTTGTCAAAATGTGGGTTAATTGTCAATAACCCTGTACCACAATGTCACCCTTAAATTAGGGTAAAATCTCCCTTCCTTGAGGTACATGTATGCATTCCATGTTGTTTAGTTATGGACGGAAATACCAAGGAAATGCTTTGGAACATAATAGTACAGCTGAGTTAATTAAAGCTTGTAGACATTATTGTTCCAAAGAAATTCCACTGGACTGTTTTGTTGCTGAAATTATCGTTGTCGAGTTATCAAGAGATAATATAAGGAACAGAATAGTACAGCTGAGTTAGTGTAAGTGTGTACACATTATTGTGCCAAAGACACACCACAGTTTTGTTGCACAAAATTGTCATATTGTAGTTATCAAAGGAAATGCCAAGGAAATTAATTTGGATGTAAGGGTGGAACTGAGTTTATACAATTTTGTGTTAAATAGTTAGTTACATCTTCTACATATTTTGTGCATGCTAAGTTATGGACGGAAATACTAAGGAGATGCGTTGGTACAGAATGGTGCAGCTAAGATAGTGTAAGCATGTACACACTATTGTACCAATGACACACCACAGTTTTCTTGCAGTATACTGTCATATTGTAGTTAGCAAAGGAAATTGATTGGGACGGAATGGTCGAACTGAGTTTCTGTGCTGAGTTTATTTAAACATGTCCTTGACATTAGATGGTCCCGATTTATTTTGAAATCAGGTGACTAACCTACTGCCAAAAGCATGTGTGATAGAATAGTAAATCTGGTCCTTGATTGTTAAGTACAAAGGGTTGAATGTGTTTTTGTTAAAATTACATGCCCTTCTAAATGGATATGTGAAATCAGTATATATAACTAATGCTATTTCTAATGTTAATATTTCATAATTAAATGATGATTTTGTTTGTGTATTACAAATGTTTGAATAGGAGAAGCAATTTTTTTCAAAATAGTGAAATATATATATATGTAGAGAGAGAGAGAGAGAGAGAATTACATAGATCAGTTGTCAAAATGTGTGTTAATTGTCAATAACCCTGTACCCCAATGTCACTCTTAAATTAGGGTAAAATCTCCCTTCCTTGAGGTACATGTATGCATTCCATGTTTGTTTAGTTATGGACGGAAATACCAAGGAAATGCTTTGGAACATAATAGTACAGCTGAGTTAATTAAAGCTTGTAGACATTATTGTTCCAAAGAAATTCCACTGGACTGTTTTGTTGCTGAAATTATCGTTGTCGAGTTATCAAGAGATAATATAAGGAACGGAATAGTACAGCTGAGTTAGTGTAAGTGTGTACACATTATTGTGCCAAAGACACACCACAGTTTTGTTGCACAAAATTGTCATATTGTAGTTATCAAAGGAAATGCCAAGGAAATTAATTGGGACATAATGGTGGAACTGGGTTTATACAATTTTGTGTTAAATAGTTAGTTACAGCTTGTACATATTTTGTGCATGCTAAGTTATGGACGGAAATACTAAGGAGATGCGTTGGTACAGAATGGTGCCGCTAAGATAGTGTAAGCATGTATACATTATTGTACCAATGACACACCACAGTTTTCTTGCAGAATACTGTCATATTGTAGTTAGCAAAGGAAAAGCCAAGGAAATTGGGACGAAATGGTAGAACAGAGTTGATACACATTTTGTGCCAAAGAGTTAGTTAAAGCTTGTACATATTTTGTGCCAAAGAGTTAGGTAAAGCTTGTACATATTTTGTGCTAAAGAGTTCATTGAAGCTTGTTCACATTTTGTGCTGAAGTGTTTTCAAACATAGAGATGAAATACAGGTGATCTTTGGGTGAAATTGAAGTCTTATTTCCAATGATGAGGAAACTTCATGATCTGGTGATTGTGAGTTGAGGTTATTCAGATGGTCCCGATTTATTTTGAAATCGGTGACTAACCTACTGCCAAAAGCATGTGTGATAGAATAGTAAATCTGGTCCTTGATTGATAAGTACATGTGATCTAAAGGAATGATCAGGTCTGCTTTCTGGATGTGTAAATGTGTTTTGTAAAATGTTTGGTGTTTTTGTCAAAGTTATCTAAATGAATGTTTGAAATCATTATTTGTAATTAATGCTATTTTTTAATGTTAATATTTCATGACTAAATGATGATCTTGTTCATGTATTGCAATTTTTATTTGTTTCAATATAGATAGATTGTCACCCCCCTCCCTCCCTTTTGCAATACTTCATTTTTATGTCTTACAATTTATATATTGAAGATGTTTTTTATACTTATCATCTATTGTTTTTGTTCATTTGTGAATCAAAATTATTTACAAGATATTAATAAAATTGACCCTTTAATGAACTTAAACTAGATGAGAACAATCCTGGGTATACACATTATCTGGGAACATCAACTTTCTGACTTGTAAATTAGTAGCTTGTGCTAGTGGGGCACTTTTCAGTGATTTAGGCATACTTGGAAATATGACAGTTCATTTGTTTAGGTCATTACTTCAAACAGACCAATTAACCATTCCTCAGAAACCTAATTTAACCTGATTCAAATTAAATAACATATATTCATAATGAAGTATTGACCTTTTCCCTTGCTTGCAGAAACATGTTTTTCCTGATTTTTCAAATATTTCTTATTACTTATTTTTTTTGTTTTGAGAAATATGAAAAAAAAAAAAGAAAAAGAAAATGAAACCATTAGCAGAACATCCAACAAAAGAAATTTAACTCATTCTTACCAGCATCTTTCTTGCTCTTCTTTCTCAGGGAGGGTATGAAGGCTAGCTGCCTTGGTCCCTTATTTATACCCCTGGCCCTTTTTGAGTAGTACTCCTCAGGGTATTGACAGGCCAATTAAACTCTATGTACACCAGGTAATTGTGAGTGAGTAAGGTAATTAAAGTCTCTAATGTGGTGCCAAGAAATGCTCTAATGTCAGAGGTTAAAGTAGATAATTAGATTAATTGGAATAGGAACAAAAGTAAAATTATAGTGCAGTCAAAACCTTTTTTTCTGTTTTGGGGGAGTTTTTTTTTTTGTTTTTGTTTTGTTTTGATTGGTTTTTTTTTTTTGGGGGGGGGGGGGGGGTTTGTGTGTGGTTGGTTTTTTTTGTTTGTTTGTTTTGTTTGGGGTTTTTTTGTGCTTTGGATATTTCAGAATTTTGAAGAAGAAAAACTGTTATTGGAATATGATTTCAAATGCAGTATTATTCTATCATTGTGATTTTCTTTTTAATTTGTTTAGTTATTTTTGGGCATATAAACATATCTACATTACTAGATATATATATATATATATTTGCACATTGATATTGCTATTAAACCTGTGCCCACTTGATGTACCTAAAATGAAAAAAGAAAATAAATAGATAAAATGAAAGAAAAAGTAGTTAGTGAAAATTAATCTCTCAAAAATATTTTTCCACCCTGTCCATAGTTCGTCAAAGCTGTACAATGTAAGGTTTTGGAACGCAGCATATTTTTCCTTATGATATTATAACCTTACGTTTTACAAGTTAAGCCTTAAATCCAATAAAGTTCCATATTCTGATTTAAACTAGTAAATTTGTATTGTTTGACGTATAAGATTTAAAAAAAAAAAATGACAACTTGGTTATGACTAGACAATGTTCATCTAACATAAAATGGAACACATTGTAATTAACTCTTTCTTCATACATGAAGACTCAACTCAAGTCACAATGTGTGGCTTTTATTACATGAAGGAAAAAATATATGTGTCATTGTCTCTATACATTTTCTTTACAGAATGTACAACAGTCAAAAGTTATAATATCAGTAAATATCAGTGTTTTTAAGGCAATACTTAACAGGAAGGGCTCTAAGTACGAGTTTGAATTGTAGTCACTGGACATATACTACTCAAAGTTTGATAAGGATCATATAGTTCTTACATTATAAAATCAATATATGAATTGATAAGACACGCAAATTTCATCATAGTGTTGGACTGACCCCTCTTGAGCCTCAAAACACAGGTTAGGTAGGGAAATGCATGCTGCAGTGATCATGAGTAGCACGTGAAGCATGGTACCCACATTATTCACATTTCTGAGTGCTTGTCGTTGATTTGAATTTGGCCATTGTCTTTACATCTGACCTCGTTTAAGTCACTGTTACTCTATGAAAATGCCTCCACAACGTCAAAGACGTCGTTTGACTATTGAAGAATTGGCCAGATGCATAGGAATGCTCGAAAATGGTGCAAGACAACGTCACGTTGCAGAGCTATTGGGTGTCAGTCAGAGCGTTGTTTGCAGAGCTTGGAACCGGTATCAAGCTCATGGTTCAGCTTCTCA
The DNA here is from genome assembly GCA_024699665.1 of Ostrea denselamellosa. NCBI lineage: Eukaryota > Metazoa > Mollusca > Bivalvia > Ostreida > Ostreidae > Ostrea > Ostrea denselamellosa. Next base: position 11,808,532 of record JAMZEH010000047.1, on the reverse strand, counting down.
TCGACATGGAGGCGGCAGAGAAAGGTCCACCACGCAGCAAGATGACCGTTTTCTCTTGATTTCAGCACGACGTCATCGGTTTGCAACAGCGACTGCGCTTAGAAATGATCTTCTGAATGCAACTGGAGTTAACATTTCCACGCAAACTGTGCGTAATCGTCTTCATGAAGGTGGTCTTCGTTCCCGGAGAGCCTGTATTCGCATCCCTCTTACTCAGCGACACAGACAAGATCATTTGAATTGGGCCAGGGCTCATGTGAATTGGAGGGTTGCTGATTGGGCCCCTGTACTTTTCACAGACGAGTCGAGGTTTTGTGTTGACTTCACAGATCGTCGTGCACGAGTGTGGAGAAGGGCAGGAGAACGATATCAGGACGCTAATGTTGCTGAACATGACAGATATGGTGGTGGGTCGTTGATGATTTGGGGAGGAATCAGTCGAGCTGGACAAACTGATCTCCATGTTCTTAGGCGAGGCACGATGACCGGAGTGCGCTACAGGGATGAAGTCCTGGATGTGTACGTGAGACCATATGCTGGTGCTGTTGGTCCTGACTTCATCCTCATGGACGATAATGCACGTCCACATCGTGCTAGGGTGGTGGACGAGTACCTGGAATGTGAGACAATTGTTCGTATGGACTGGCCAGCTCGTTCTCCAGACCTCAACCTTATCGAGCATGTCTGGAATATGCTTCAGGTAGCGATTTCACGTTGTCCTGTACAACCAGCCACCCTCCAGGAACTTGAAAATGTTCTGATCCAAGAATGGAACAATATCTCTCTTGCGTCCATTCAAAACCTCATTGGAAGCATGAGACGACGTTGCCAAGCTGTCATTGGAGCTAACGGAGGCCATACCCGCTATTGACACTTGTTTGTGCAGTGTGAAATGGAATGTGCAGAGTTTAAACAATTCCGTGATCATGAAATTACCATGCTTTTCAGGGTACTCTCCCTTTACCTTAGGAGTATGCGATGAAATGTCATGTTTGCCAAATTTTTCTGTCACAATTTCTTGAAGTAAACATTTCTGAACATAAATCACTCTGTGTTGGTTGTCATTCACCTTTGTTGAAAGTTTTACAAGTGCTGAAAAATATGATCCTTATCAAACTTTGAGTAGTATAGTTAGAGTTGTTGTTGTTTTGATATAAATTTTAAAAACATCTTGCAATAAAATATCATTTACTCCTTATGGATTGGGTTCTGCTTCCAAACTGTTTATAGAAATTGAGATAACTTCTTTTTCATTCGATAAATTGTAAATGGTTTTGGAACATTTTTAATATAACAAAACAGGTTCAAAAAATAGAGGCATGCATGAATATAGGGTTAATATTCCTATCAATAGAAAAATTGCTGTCATAATGCTATTGTATTTCAATATACATACATCTTTTAGATTTTATGTGCATTAAAATTTGTCAAAAGCTAAAAACTTACAATTGTTATCAAAAAAGTATTGAACAAGCTTTGCATCTTTCTCATATACTCAGTCTTTAATAGAAACTGGTTTGTGGGCTATTTTTATATTGGAATTGTATGACCCTAAAATATTCTGATATTGGGAAGATTCTGACTAATCCTCACATAGGAAAACCATTAGAATTTCAAACATCCTTTCAAAATGCATTGTTTTCCTGAAGTTAGAATTCTAAAATAAAATTATCTTCACGCAGAGTCATATAAATTCTTTTAGATATAATTTCCATAGACAACAATAAATATTCATCCATGGTTTATTGGACTTAGTGAGCCTCTTAATTCATAAACACGTTCGGGATGTAGTCAAGTTGTTATATATCCATTTTCTAAGATTGGCTTGTTTAATTATAACATCTTGACCTCATCTGTCTTAGATTTTCATAAAAATCCAAAGATAATTTTACATGAATATGAAATTGTCTCCCTTTTGGAGTAGAAAGTGGTAGGAACAAGGAATTTCATTTTAGTAACTAAAATTTAATGACAGTGAACAAGAATTCTGAAGTTTTTCTACTTGCTCAATTAGTGAAATAGTTTTCAGAAGATCAAGAAAATTTTGAATACCTAATAAATTAAAAGTTGTTGATTTTAATGTATGATGCGGTATTTCATCCTGAAAATTTTCTTGAACTGATTTACACAATTTTGGTTTTAGAAGTACCAGAACAGCATAATATGAAATTTTATGCTGTTTTATATAAATATTCTTTTTTCATCTTTGTTTTCTTTAATTTAATCATCTATGAGGAATAAATTTGGTGTAATAGGATCCCCTTGCCTGCACCCCCTTTGTATGTCAAACTGTGCTGGAAAAAAAAACACCTCTGCAAAACTGAGGCTCAGAAATTTGTGTTTAAAATCTTTATCCATTCAATAAAATATTCTCCCAAAACAAAACTCTTTGAAAACTTTTATGTAAATGATCATTCAGTCAAATCTATGAGCGCCAGAAGACCTGGAATATTGTACCATTCAGTGTAGGACAGTAGATGATAGGTAAATTGAGTGTTACCCCCTATATATCTGCCTTTAAAAATTGAGACTGTGTATTTAACACTATATAATCCAAAACTTGTTTGATTCTTAAGCTAAGTCCTATTTTTCTTACATCAAATTTGTAGGGAATATTGAATGGAATTATTTATTTTCTGTATTTCCAGACAATATTAAGAGGCCATTTTTTTACAGTTAGAAAAAAAAATATTGAATGGCAATATTTTTTTACAATTAGAGAGAATATTAAGTAGCTGTACTTTTTTCAGTTAGAGAAAATATTGGATGACAATATTTTTACAATTAGAATATTGAATGGAATATTCTTAATTTACAGATAGAGAAAATATTGAATGGCAATATTTTTGATAATTCTAAATTGGTCACAAAAGAACATTTTTATATGTAAATTCTGTGTGGATTTTGTTACAGGCAGAGTAACTTTCACACAGTCTGGTTCCCTGAACTTGTTCAGCTCTAAGGAACAGGAACTAGAACAGCGGGCCCAAATGTTAAAGAGGCTGGCCTTCACCATCTTCTGTAGTGAACCAGACCAATACCAGAGATCAATGCCAGATATACAAGGTGAGGACACTTTAAATCTATAGTGAATCGAACTAACTACCATTCATTATATGTAAGGACACTGTCCAATCTATAGTAAACCAGACACTGCCAATCATAGATAAGGACACTGTCCAATCTATAGTGAACCAGACAATGCCAGTCATAGATAAGGACACTGCCCAATCTATAGTGAACCAGACAATGCCAGTCACTATAGATAAGGACACTGCCCAATCTATAGTGAACCAGACAATGCCAGTCACTATAGATAAGGACACTGTCCAATCTATAGTAAACCAGAGAATGCCAGTCACTATAGATAAGGACACTGTCCAATCTATAGTGAACCAGACAATGCTAGTCATAGATAAGGACACTGTCCAATCTATAGTGAACCAGACAATGCCAGTCACTATAGATAAGGACACTGCCCAATCTATAGTGAACCAGACAATGCCAGTCACTATAGATAAGGACACTGTCCAATCTATAGTAAACCAGACAATGCCAGTCACTATAGATAAGGACACTGTCCAATCTATAGTGAACCAGACAATGCTAGTCATAGATAAGGACACTGTCCAATCTATAGTGAACCAGACAATGCCAGTCACTATAGATAAGGACACTGCCCAATCTATAGTGAACCAGACAATGCCAGTCACTATAGATAAGGACACTGTCCAATCTATAGTAAACCAGACAATGCCAGTCACTATAGATAAGGACACTGTCCAATCTATAGTGAACCAGACAATGCTAGTCATAGATAAGGACACTGTCCAATCTATAGTGAACCAGACAATGCCAGTCACTATAGATAAGGACACTGCCCAATCTATAGTGAACCAGACAATGCCAGTCACTATAGATAAGGACACTGTCCAATCTATAGTAAACCAGACAATGCCAGTCACTATAGATAAGGACACTGTCCAATCTATAGTGAACCAGACAATGCCAGTCATAGATAAGGACACTGCCCAATCTATAGTGAATCAGACAATGCCAGTCACTATAGATAAGGACACTGTCCAATCTATAGTGAACCAGACAATGCCAGTCACTATAGATAAGGACACTGTCCAATCTATAGTGAACCAGACAATGCCAGTCATAGATAAGGACACTGCCCAATCTATAGTAAACCAGACAATGCCAATCATAGATAAGGACACTGTCCAATCTATAGTAAACCAGACAATGCCAGTCATAGATAAGGACACTGTCCAATCTATAGTTTGTTCGTTTGTTTGTTTGTTTATAGCCGCCTGAGCAATTTTTCAGCTATCCGGCGGCTGTCACCATTACCGGTGACAGGGCTGCAAATTTAGGCCTATGCTCAGCACTCAGGGCCTTTGAGCAGGGAGGGATCTTTATCGTGCCACACCTACTGCGACATGGGACCTCGGTTTATACGGTCTCATCCGAAAGACCGTCCAATCTATAGTGAACCAGACAATGCTAGTCATTATAAGTAAGGACACTGTTAATCTATAGTGAACCAGACAATGCCAGTCATTATAAGTAAGGACACTGTTAATCTATAGTGAACCAGATCAACTACCAGTAGATAAAGATATTGTCAATCTACAGTGAACCAGTCATTGTAGATAAGGACACTATGAACTATTACTAGAGATCCATGCTGATCATACAAGGTACATGCAGCCAATTATTCTTCTGTCTACTCAAAACATTTCCATCATCATTTTTGAATTGTATGCTAGTTAAAAATTGATTTGTCTGGAAACCAAAACTAAATTCTGTACTGCAGAAGAAGACAATTTGGTACAAAATTATCATGAAGTGCCTTTTGAGTACTGTTTTCATGTTCTGGTCTCTGTCCATCAAGAAACTATAGAGTTGATGACAACATACAGTGTGTGTGTATTTCAGAGCGTTTGGCGGAGTCCCTGCGAGTGCCTCATCAGGCCCCATCTGTCATGGCCCAGGTCTTCCTGTGTGTCCGAGTCCTCATCCTGAGGATGTCCTCTCACCAGCTGACCTCGCTCTGGCCTACAGTCATCACTGAGATGGTCAGTAATTGTCTTTCTTGAATGAACTACAGAGAGTTTTTAATTTTTTTTAATTTTTTGTTTTTTTGCTACATGAGCTATATGTACATTGAGATGGGCAGTAACTTTATTTAAAAAATAAATTTCATTTTTGAAAATATAAATATATATTGTATGAATTACACCAAGATGGTCATGAACTTTGTATGTTATAATGGTGTAGCCAGAATTTACTCTTGCTCATTTTCATACACAAACATGAAATGATAATAGTTGACATGTTCTGAAGTTTAATGTAAATCCTTGTAAACAAGAAAATATACAGTCTTTATGTTCATTAACAGCTTTCAATGCAGAGAGATAAATTACTGCAAGATTGTAAGGATCTGTTGATGTGATTGAGTGTCTTTTTTTATTGTAGGTTCATGTCTTCATGCAGATAGAGCAGGAACTGTCTAATGATACAGATGAATTTAAGTGAGTCATGGATATGATTCTGTTGCATGATACAGCATAGTGGGAGGGAACATAAATACCTGAAAAAGTTATATGTAATGTCACAGTCACTGTCACAGTGCATGAAATGATTAAGAATCATCTGTGAGGAAATTGTCAGTAATTGAATACAGTGGATTAGAGAAAAGCATGCCTTTATGTGTCATAGGTCACATGTCATAGGTCGCAGGTCACGTCATAGGTCACATGAAAGAAGTTACAAATGTCACTGCTTGAAATAAAATGTTATTGTTTCACAGTAACTTATTTAAGCTTGATGGCCAAGTGAGATTGTTCAGCTGTGCCTCTTAATTTCAAAATGATAAACCAGATTTAATTCTGACGGTACAGCGTCATGATCATCATGAGTCATACTGTGTCAATTTCTTGCATGTTTTCTCCGAGCAGTGCCGAGTAAGTATGACCTTGACCTTTCAGATGTTTGAATTTTACCTTGCTGTGACCTTTGCTGTCCTTAACCAAAGACAAAACTCATGCTTGTTAGGTTGGCTAAGCTTTTCTTGTTGATTACAATTGCAGTTCATGACTGTAAACAAATTACAAGCTGTAATGAGGAAATTTCCTAATCTACTAAGACTTGGTAATAGTGCTATATACTTGTATACTCATAATATCTTTTTGTGTATATGGAATGTAAGCATTTGATAGTAAGTTTCAAAAATATCAAAGCTAATTGGGGACTTCTCTGCATGCTAATTAATCATCTCACGGAAAGTTGACCATATGACAAAGTTTTAGTTATTTTCATGTGATTTTTTTTTTTTTTTTTTTTTTAATCATCCTGTTGATGATTTGTTTGTTTTTCTGGCAGCGTGTATTTACGTAGCAAGAGCAGGTACAGTATTCAATGGCTCCACTGTGTCTATTTGTTGTTTGCACTTTGACCTCTTTTATAGATTCCGTAATTTACATCATTTCCTAGATATTCATTACATATCACAAGTCTACCCTATGGAACGGATCGATCTTATGTTCAATGTTTAAAGTTTTGCAGTATTTCAGTTTTATTTCAATTTAATACATGTATTTGCAAAATGTGATTCTGCAGATATATTATAGAGGTAATTTAATGTTTCTGAATGGGTAGTAGTAAAGATAATGATGATCTCTTACACCCAGCCATAATCATACCACACGTTATCATCAATTTATATATCATATTTTTCTAAAGTTATCTTAAATTTAATTTGATATAGAACATCTCTTTTCTAATTCTCTTATGCTACCAACTGTCTCAATGCATTCTTTTAATACATAACATTAAATTAGATCTGTGCGTTGTGGACTTTGTGTGATGCAATTAACAATGGTTAGATATCAAATTCAAATGGACTGCATTTAAGTCGAAGATAATTATTGACAATTATCAGAATCACTGTATGATTAATATTAATTGCTGAAGTTTTGTGGTGTGAAGATTTAGTCTCATCATTGTGTTCGATTTTGGTTTTCAGTTGATTTATTGATATTCTAATTAAGTTGATTATATACTAGTGTGTATGTGTAGTGACAATGGGCTAATGAGTTAGGAGTATATCTTGCGTTTTTAATTTGAAAGGTTTTAATATACTGTAAATGTACTTTCATTAGTGACCAGCCTTGTTTATTGTTTTGTACAAGCCTTGTTTCGCTATTTCATGCTCTAGAAATATAGTACAATTTGTACTTGTATATATTTATTAACATTTGTACGTTAATCCTGTTTATGTCAGAAAATGTGCTAAATTTGAACTGTGTCCAAATCTGTACATTTACAGTAAGTTAGATTTCATTTCAGTAATTGTTGTTATGGCTTAATGGGATAGTAATGCTATGAGAAATAATTTGAAAATTTAAATTCAAAATAACAATTTCACTGATGTATCACATACATGTATTTTTCTTCTTTGTCTGTTATTCATGTAATAGGTGCTGATATTTCAGGACTCAGATCGCAAGGATTGCAGCGCTGGACTCGAGCTGGGCTCACCTTGGTAATGGTTTGAATGCCCACAACAATCCTGCGTGGCTCCAGTTGTATCTCAGTGTGTGTAAATTACTGGATCTAGCTCTAGCCTTGCCTGCTGACCACGTACCTCAGTTCCAGTTGTACGTAATATACGGTTAAACACATCTGTATGAAACAGTAACACAAGATTCTCTCACACTAACACAAGGTTCTCTCACAGTAACACAAGATTCTTACAGTAACACAAGATTCTCTCACACTAACACAAGATTCTCTCACACTAACACAAGGTTCTCTCACAGTAACACAAGATTCTTACAGTAACACAAGATTCTCTCACACTAACACAAGATTCTCTCACAGTAACACAAGATTCTTACAGTAACACAAGATTCTCTCACGCTAACACAAGATTCTCCCACAGTAACACAAGATTCTCCCACAGTAACACAAGATTCTCTCACACTAACACAAGATTCTCTCACAGTAACACAAGATTCTCTCACACTAACACAAGATTCTTACAGTAACACAAGGTTCTCTCACACTAACACAAGATTCTTACAGTAACACAAGATTCTCTCACACTAACACAAGATTCTTACAATAACACAAGATTCTTACAGTAACACAAGATTCTCTCACAATAACACAAGATTCTCTCACACTAACACAAGGTTCTCTCACAGTAACACAAGATTCTTACAATAACACAAGATTCTTACAGTAACACAAGATTCTCTCACAATAACACAAGATTCTCTCACACTAACACAAGATTCTTACAGTAACACAAGATTCTTACAGTAACACAAGATTCTCTCACAGTAACACAAGATTCTTACAGTAACACAAGATTCTCTCACACTAACACAAGATTCTCTCACAGTAACACAAGATTCTCTCACACTAACACAAGATTCTTACAGTAACACAAGATTCTTACAGTAACACAAGATTCTCTCACACTAACACAAGATTCTTACAGTAACACAAGATTCTTACAGTAACACAAGATTCTTACAGTAACACAAGATTCTCTCACACTAACACAAGATTCATACAGTAACACAAGGTTCTCTCACACTAACACAAGATTCTGACAGTAACACAAGATTCTTACAGTAGCACAAGATTCTCTCACAGTAACACAAGATTCTCCCACAGTAACACAAGATTCTCCTACAATAACACAAGATTCTTACAATAACACAAGATTCTCTCACACTAACACAAGATTCATACAGTAACACAAGATTCTCTCACGCTAACACAAGATTCTCTCACACTAACACAAGATTCTCCCACAGTAACACAAGATTCTCCTACAATAACACAAGATTCTTACAATAACTCAAGATTCTCTCACAGTAACACAAGATTCTTACAGTAACACAAGATTCTTACAGTAACACAAGATCCTCTCACACTGACACAAGATTCTCTCACAGTAACACAAGATTCTTACAGTAACACAAGATTCTTACAGTAACACAAGATCCTCTCACACTGACACAAGATTCTCTCACACTAACACAAGATTCTCTCACAGTAACACAAGATTCTCCCACAATAACACAAGATTCTCCCACAGTAACACAAGATTCTCCCACAGTAACACAAGATTCTTACAATAACACAAGATTCTCTCACACTAACACAAGATTCTTACAGTAACACAAGATTCTTACAGTAACACAAGATTCTTACAGTAACACAAGATCCTCTCACACTGACACAAGATTCTCTCACAGTAACACAAGATTCTCCCACAATAACACAAGATTCTCCCACAGTAACACAAGATTCATACAGTAACACAAGGTTCTCTCACACTAACACAAGATTCTTACAGTAACACAAGATTCTTACAGTAACACAAGATTCTTACAGTAACACAAGATTCTCTCACAGTAACACAAGATTCTCCCACAGTAACACAAGATTCTCTCACGCTAACACAAGATTCTCCCACAGTAACACAAGATTCTCCCACAGTAACACAAGATTCTCCTACAATAACACAAGATTCTTACAATAACACAAGTTTCTCTCACACTAACACAAGACTCATACAGTAACACAAGATTCTCTCACAGTAACACAAGATTCTCCCACAGTAACACAAGATTCTCCTACAATAACACAAGATTCTTACAATAACACAAGATTCTCTCACAGTAACACAAGATTCTTACAGTAACACAAGATCCTCTCACACTGACACAAGATTCTCTCACACTAACACAAGATTCTCTCACAGTAACACAAGATTCTTCTACAGTAGCACAAGATTCTAACAGTAATACAAGATTCTTACAGTAACACAAGATTCTCTCACAGTAACACAAGATTCTCACAGTAACACAAGATTCTCCCACACTAAGATTCTCCAAGATTCTGGTTTGTGTAATAAATTTACTGACTGAGGCCTTTAACTCATTTATAACTTGGATGTCATATTGATAAAACAACCTTCACTCATATTTTCTACAGTCGAAGAGATGTTTTATTGAAATTGTAATTTCGTCAATTTGCACAAAATAAATTGAGAAATAGTTGTAAGGTCAATGAAACTCTTTATACTATATTTTAGCATATTTGAATGTTAGTGGAATTGGAGCTGATGCACTATTTAACATAGTGCAACACTCTTTGATTGTGTATAGTAATAGATAAGTAGAACAACCAGAAATCAGTGCTCTTGCTTCAGCTCTGGAGGCGCTAAAATAGAAATTCCTCCAAAATAGACGTACATGTGTATGGTATTGTTAAATCAGTCACACATTAGAATTTACAAAAAACATGTCACGGTCATCCAAATTGATTGAATGGTTTTGTACATAATAAACACATTTTGACCTGTAGATACCGCTGGGCCTTCATCGGTGGAGCAGCTGCCGGGAATGACAATGGTAACAGTGAAGAGGAGGAGGAAGAAGACAAAAAAGAGGACAAAAAGAAGAAGAAGAAGAAGAAAACAAAGTTTGTCCCCCACATCATCCGACTGTCCAGACTGATCAATGAAAGGGTCAGTAAACATTTGATATGCTCAGCGTTCATTTATTGTAACTTTGAACGAAAATACAGTTAGATGTATTTATAAGATTTATACTTCCTGTTCTGTTTAGTTATTACAAACTCTGTGTAATGCTTGTTTTGAGGTTGGTACACCTGTTTTGTATGTAAGTTTGTACAGACTTGATGAAAGGCTTACTTTGAGAAGTTAGTAGAAATTTTGTGGGTACAAGTTCTATGTTAGTGACTGTTTTGATTACTGTATATAAAACTTGTTTTGATTGGATTTTATAAATTCTGTGTAATAACTGTTTTGATAGGTTGGAGGAGTGACACCCATTATGAAGCAGACTCAGGGGAGACCACTTCTGACACAGACATATCTAAACTCTCTGTCTGAGTTACAGCCCTTCTTTAACACTCTTTGTTATGCTGGAACATCAGAGAGCGAGTATGTAATGGTGGGTCAGAAGTCTGGCAAGCACATGACTCAGAATGGAATAGGTCAAGGTCACAGGAAGGGGATTTCAAAGTCCAGGTCCACCCCTGCCAAGATGGACAAATTCCAGAGACCAGACAGCCAACTAGCCCAGCAGCAGAGAAGCAACAAGCTGTTTATAGAGGACCTCATGGAGAGGGACTTCCTTGAGTCCTGCCCCTTGCACTGAGCCAAGGATGGGGGGGGGTTCCAGAAAGTAAAAAAACTTTCTTATGTAAATGTAGATTTCTTTGCAGTGGATCTTGAGCTGAATTCAAACAGCTGTCTGTAAAATTAGCATAAAGTTTCTATATGGTGAAGGAAAATGAATAAAAGTCCATGAACTAGAGATATCTTTCACCATACATATTTTGATATCAATTAATTGCATTGATTTGGTCATTAATTAAAAGGGTGCTTTAGCTTTACCCCTCGTTATGAAATATTAAGTTTTTCTTTGACATGTTTAACTCAATTTTTTTTCTAGTCGTATTATGTAATGTGCAATCTAGTTTGTTTTTAAACATTGCTTTGCTTTAAGTTATGAATGTATGTGTAATTGTAAATGTTATAGGTAAATGTAATTATGAAAAAAATAATTTTGAAGATTTTGAAGTTTTGACATTTTATCCATAATGGAATTGTATTTTTGTATATCTTACTCACAGATGAGAAGAGCTGTAATTGAAGGCTATATTTAGTTTTTGTGTGTATATATATATATATATATATATATATATATATATATATATATTGCTGTTTCCACATCAATTTAATGTTTACAATGGGATATTTATATAAAGCGTTGTTACCATAGATTCCTTGTTCTTGTATTACGCAATTAGTTAATTTGGCAAATATTGCATTTGGGTATTAATTGAAAGTGCAAAATTTAAGGCCAAAAAACTGAATCTTAGTTTCTCAGGCACTGACGCATTAGACTGAAATGACATACTGAAGAGTAGAATAACTCAGTTTTCTCAAGTTTATTTTTGGTAAAATAATATTTTTTAGCACAAGAGTTTTTAAACAATGTGTACTCCTTTATAGTGAGATATTTAAAATAAATGTATCAAACAACAGAAACAAATGATAGTCATTTGTTAATTGTGTATAAAGTGTTTCCGTGTAAAAGAAGGTAATTTGTGTTGCAACAAAATTAAAAAAAAAAAGAAAAAAATGCCTTAAACATAATATTGAATATTTTAACCTGAGAAAGTAAAGATTTATATTTTTGGCCTAATATTATTCATGTAGTTTTATATTTAAAAAAAATAAATAGAAGCAAAAATTTGGATTTCACATTCCACAGGTAGATAATTTCTCTCATAAATTAAGCAATCTACTACATGTTAAGTGGATGTGTGTGTGTGTGTGTTTCTATTTGTTTCCCATGTGGAAAATGAGGTGGTGTTAAATCTATGTAAATTTTCAATTTGTGCATTTGGTATTTATGCAATATTCAGCGTACTTGTAAGTTATATGTATATACTCAACAGTATACATGCACAATGCACATATCAGAGAACCAGTTGTGGTAATTACGCTGGGAAGATGCATGTGTCTGATCAAGATATAGGGCTTAATGCTGGTGTGACTGGTCAACAGGGGATGCTTACTCCTCTTAGGCACTTGATCCCACATCTGGAGTCTGTGTTTGTCCTACTTTCATTTTGTATTCTTTATAGGATTTATAACATTGATCACTGTTTGTTATCTTAATTTTTTTTCCAAGGTAAAAATGATGTAATCTGATACCTGTGTAATCCATTTCAGTCAGAATTTTGACCCCCAGTGTTTATTCCTAATTGCCCTTTCTCTTTTTCTTTATACTGTGCAACCCAACATCATGTCTAATCTGACACTAAATTTTTCTCTCAAAGGAAACAGAATTCACAATAAGTTTCATGATTTGTGGTGGATGATACCACCAGAGGACAATATTTCTTTTTCAGTTTCCATAGTCTTGGTTTGATAAGTGATAATTGGGTAAATTTTGTATTTATATATTTGATGTTATCCTATCAATCACATTCTGGGTTATTTATTCATGTATTGACACAGCATGAAGGATTTCAACCTTTATCGTACATAATTGTAATATCCCTCTGTTAGCATCATCTACTGTAACAGAAATGCAGTATACATGTACAAGGAAATCCTAACACCCCCCCCCTTTTTTTTATAAGGAAATTTTAATCCTGTTTTGTTTTGGTTCTTTTTTTCCTCCAGCCCTTATGCTAAGCAAGCAAAATCAAAACAAGTTTTTGAGTGAATTAAAGATGGGACAGATTTTTTTTCAATTCATGTATGCAAAGAATTTCTCTGTATACAGTAAATGGTTAAGAAGGAGAAATTTGAGAGACAACTAAGAAAACATTACGGCTCATTTTCATTATTAAGGGTTACTATTCATATCTCTCATCTTCACGTGGCGTGGAGAAAACTTAAAATGGTGATTGCTTTACACATGTAAACCCTGAAGTTGAGATAGTGCTACAGATTAACTTTTTCTATGTGTACACCCTGTAAACCAAAGATTATAGATTCCATTTTGCAAGTTCTTTTATTCTGAAGAGTGACATTCCAAAGACTTAATACTTTAACGCAGTGATTTACAAAATGTCCGATGATCCTGCTCACTCCTGAAGGATGCTGTTGTACATACCGGTATCCACGGTTTGATTTTATTTGCACGTACAAATTCTCTCAGATGACGAAGAACTGTCTCTTACCAAACTCTGACTTTTGTTGCAGTGACTTGGTGTGTATTTGGTAGACATTTAATGTCTACCAGCATTGTATGAGTATGGAGAGCTTCTTGTAGACTTGCTCTAGTCTTGGATAATTTTGATACCTAATTTTTTTTTTTTTTTTTTTTTTTTTTTGACTGCTCTGTTATATTTTTATTTTTCTAAAACAGCAAAGTGTGATTCATGATGAAAAATCCAACAGAGATTTGAGTTAGTCAAAGCCTGATTAAATTTGATTTCTTTCAGCCTTTGATATTGATTTCTCAAGTGAAATTCCCTATTAAACTAATCAGCATAGAGTGAAGTTTTTTTCTCAGTTACTTTGAGACTTGACGCTAGACTTGACTCTTGAGAAAATTAAAACTGTGATATGAAATTGAAATGTTTGTCAATAAAACATTAACTTAGAAAAAAAAAAGCATTGTTTTGTTTTTTAAAATCCTTTTCTCATCAATATAATTGTCTGTAGTATTTAATATGAATGTATATCCTTACAAGTAGATTGAGTAATTTAGGGTTCTCAAAAATAAGATTAACTATTAACTTTGATCTTGAACTTTGGTGATGGCCGTGGCACACCTTCAAGCCATACTCAACAGTTCTGTTGAGTGCTGTATGAGTGTCTGTTATTTTCTCAGATGCAAAGTTAAAATCCAGACAAAGGTTTAATGTGTTTTGCCAGTGATGTTGAACCGTATAAAGGGTATTTTCTGTGATTGTCCAATAGTTTGAGGGAAAATTCGCAAAAATTAAAATAGGAACACACACACGCACATATATGCATACATAATGCAACCATTGAAGTTGGAATCACGGAGTATAATTTGTTACCAATTACAGATCAAATCACAAAAATTTCCAATCTCAGAAAATATCCAGTGTAGGTATGATCTTGGGCAGGGATACTGAGGAAAAGAAGGAGACTAAAACTGTTTCCTGTCTTCATTTTCTTATTTAGTAATATTTAATATGATCAGGTTCAAATTTCCTGGTTTCGATATCGAGCTCTAAAATATCTAAAAAAAATTCTTGTATTCATCTTGAATAAACTGACTAGTTTGGTGTAAAAGAAAATACTTTATTACCTTTTAAAATTAATTTAGAAAGTCAGGTTTTGGAGGCCCGGAATGCAACCAGAGGGTGTTCAGTATATTTCGACTGTATATATTGTCTTCACAAAATAACATCACCTGCTTTTTGGTGTACTTTTAGAATATGTAAAGCGTTAAATCATAAGTATTCAAAGTAACTACTACCGACAGTTAACAATTGAACATTTTTAACTTCATTTTAAGTACTACTGAATTCTTTTCCAATTTGTTAACATTTTTAATTTGAGAACTTCGTAACCACCCACCCCACCCCCTTGTTAACATTTTTAATTTGAGAACTTCGTAACCACCCACCCCACCCCCTTAAAAAATGATAACTTCGTAACCACCCACCACCTTAAAAAATGAAAAAATTTCGAGCTCGCCAGGATTCGAACCTGGAATCTTCTGATCCGTAGTCAGACGCGTTATCCATTGCGCCACGAGCCCTTCTTAGAGAAACGGGTCTTTAATAAAGCTTAAATCATTTTCAGTAACAATGCGTATAGAACTTGTATATGTGCAGATGCACTACATTCTATTCAACAGACATTTTAAGTTTATATAGATATTAAGATATGAAAACATTTCATTTGCCGCTATCAGAAAGACATATTAGACTGGCAATCCAATGTGCATGTGTGTGTACATGTTTTACATTAAAAAAAAAAAAAAAAAGCCATTGTTGACTTCAAGATAATTGCACCAGGAATTTACATAAATGAATAAACGTTCTTCCTTAGTTATTACACAAAGGAACCTTCGGTAGCCGACGTATAAACAGATACAAGATTTAGAGAAACGGAAACCAGTCTACTTGCGCCAGCGCATTGCCAGTCTGCATAAACCGAGGCGCGGATCCAGCAAAATGGGGGGACGATACAAGTACATACCCACACCTTCAGAATCTTAAATCTAAAGTAATACTAGCTGTGATTTTTATTGTAAAATTTCGATGACAGAAAAAATAAGGTTTATTTCAATGCGCCGGACAGAGAAGCAAACTTCGAGTACATGCTATCCAAAGAACAATCCAAATCTTAAACTTTATTAATGTTACGTACAGAACTGTAGAATCTTAAATTTCAAGTTATGTACGTAGTACTTATATAATATTTAAGGGACTGACCTAGGGAATTCTTAATCTCTTTGAGCACCGGATAGCTTGTTGTTGGCCTACAGCACTCGCTCAGATTTTGCTTTCAGTCGATCTGACAATATTGACCACAACAGTAATGTACGTAATGTAGGGTTTCTCCCATTTTAGCTCTGTGTAGCTATGCATGTATCATATCTGTATAATCTACATTTTCACGATATTGTCCTGTAACACCGAATGTTGCCCGCTTTTTTTGTATTTAAATTAATCATAAGTTTTCCCCTGTATATTAACCATTAGAATTCGATATTTTTCTATACGTTCACCATCCTCACAATGTCAGGGGTCCTGAGTCCACTCGTGGCCGTCCCACAGCCACGAGTAGACTCAGGACCCCTGACGTTGTGAGGATGTACGTTCACTGACTATGACCTAAACTGCACTGTTGTTACAATATTTATATAGTATAGTGCAGTACTGCAGAAAACCTTGTAGTAAGTGCTAAATTATGATAATAGTTTGTTTTTTTTTTTGGGGGGGGGGGGGGGTTGTGTAGAATTTTTATTTTGGGCCCAAATGTAGTTAATGATCTATGAGAAAATCTATCTCTACACGCAATTTCGGGCTTGTATCCTTAGAATTTATTCAAATTAGGACCCAGAGGGACATAATGCAGGCACAGCAAGGGTTGAATTGGTGTAGAAATATATCCATCTTCTCGATCAAGAACCCGGAGGTAGAAAGTGTCAGCTTTAAAATGTACAAGTTGCGCATGTGGTGTATATTTATAATGTATATATAAACCACGACCCCCGGACAGGTTAATTAAGTCAAAGGATCAATTAACCTTTTTAAGGTACTGACTGACTTTTTTTCATCGACCTATAGCCCCTTGCTATGCTCCAGGGATCACACCACGATTTGGACCGGCGTATATACTGCGGCGGTATCGTTTGTGCTACCACGGATTGAACAGGTGAGCAGGCAAACTGAAAATTATTTAGCCTGTTCAATGTATATGAAAACATTGATGTAATTGAACGTGTTCATTTGAAATTTCTGAAAACTATATTTAAAATGAAACGAATTGTATGATCTATGGAAAAACTGGGCGTTTTCCGATGTACATAAAAGTTTATAAATACGAGAATGAATACATGCTGGACAAAATTGTTATGTCCAGAAAATAAAATTGATAGTACTTTTTATAGATATTTTTGTACCCAACTTGTTAAGGATGGGTTAAAAAAACCAAAAAAACATGGATTGACTGTATTCAACGAATTTTAAACATATGTGGACTTCCAAATATTTGATATGAGTAAGGTTATGGTGTAACTGTTAAATGGTTATCTGTAACAGTAAATCAGATACCAAAAGACCAATTCATTCAATTGTGGTCTTTTGGTGTTAATAATTCTTCCAAGGGATAGGTTTACAAACCTTTTAAACTTTTGACTAGAAAAATATGTATTAATTAGAAATATAAATTAATTAATTACCTGTCAAATTAAGAAAATTATTTATGAAATTTCGCACTTCAAACCATCACTTACCTTTAGAAACAGGAAGATGGCATGACACTCCTCAGAATGAAAGACTATGTACATTGTGCAACAAAGGAGAAATAGGGGAAGAATTCAGTGTTCAACTTTTACTTTACTTAGATAAAAATTTTATGAAGGACCAAATGTTCTGAACTTTTGTCAACCCATAATATGAATATAATAAAGGATCTTGGTGTTTTTATTTCACATATTTTTGATACTGTCTGATCCTCGTAATTGTTCTTCTGCTATCTCTTAAATGTACTGCTGCCATATTTATACCTATATTATATCCTTCTGTCATCCAAGTATTATGCTTAGTTTCATGTATGAACCTCTGGCGAGTTTTCCTGTACTTATTATATTTATTTCTCGTACCTATGTGCCATTTCACATTGTTTGAGTGAATAAATGAAACTGAAATTGAATAGAAATTGAAAATTTGCATACACATCATAAATCGTGATCTCGTGGTATCCGGGTTAGAATAAGTCCCCAGTACCCCCTCGCTTGTCGTAAGAGGTAAAGTGGGGGGTTCTTCGGATAAGACCGCATAAACCGAGGTCTCGTGTTACAGCACGATGAAGATCCCTTCAGGCTCCAAAGCCGTTGTCATATAACGAAGAATATTAACCAGTGTTAAAAATTGAGCAGGGGTTCATTTTTCAACGTTGAACCCCTTGAAAATTTAGACCAAAAGTCGAAATTTATACCCGGACTCATTTTTCAACAGCTTGGTATTATCCCCCCCCCCCTAATCTCTGATGATCTCAACACGTTGAAAATTGATCCTGTTGAATACTGACTCCAACTACAGAGTTTTGAACTGTCTTTCAACTGGAAGTTATTCTACATGAAAAAATGAGAAAAAAAATTCACACAGAGAGCCACGGGTGAAAAGGGAAATGAGCTTACATTTGAGCTTTCGCTTGCGACGACACCCCCCCCCCCCCCCCCCCCAAAAAAGAATAAACAAAACACTCTACCCCCCCCCCCCCCCCCCCCAAAAAAAAGGTTCGGGGTTAGGGGGGTATTGAACACTTCTGAAACACCAGCCGATTTCCTGCACATGCATAATCTTATATACTTACAAGGGATCCGTGTTAATTTGTAGGGTATTAATTCATTTACTATAGAATTTAACTCTGAAAATCCCAAAAGAAAGGGTCCGCCACCCCACCCTCCGAATGAGCTCTACTCTATACTTAATAAAATAAGCAAGTGTCACGGAGTTAGTTGTTTGACTGATGAACTAGACAGTAAAAATCTTAGCTCAAGAGAGATCACTTTCAGCTGTTAAAAAAAAATTACTAGTAAAAAATAAAATTCAAAATAAAAAGTTTTCAATTCAAGATGGATATAGTTACTGACAACGATAATAATGGTATCCTTTATTTATACATATTGCACAATTAGTTATACAATTGATACATTGTGGTCCCGTCTTTAACATATATAGCACTGCACATGACTGAGTATGCATGAAATGTACATGCATCATGCCCCAAACCTCCAACATTTCCCAAATACTAAAATTTCCAATTTTAGGGGGAAAACCGGAGTTCTATTAACAATATAAACAAACGCATTTCTGAACTAAATAGTATATCGTGTAACCATGTATACTAATATTCTAATTTAGACACAATCTTTTAAATATAAATATCCCACAATACATTAAGATTACACGCAAAAAGAACACTATAAATAAATTACTTGCATATTTTAAGAGTTCTTAGGATAATTCGAACCCTTTATCTTTAAAATGGTTCATGTTTTCTACAGACTGTCCAGTTGAAATTGAAGATATTAATGTAAACATGCCAATCTAAAGAATAAATATTAATAAACTGTAAATTTTTGATTGAATAAATCATAGTTGTAAATATCAATCCATTAATGTTGTTGAATTTAGAACCGGTTTAATGATCAAAATTCCACTACGTGGCTCAATTTTCGACGGACTAGGTCTACACCATTGGTCTCAATATTCAACGTTGAAAAAAATTACCCCCGAATCAATTTTCAACCCGGGTCAAAATTCTTCGTTACACCGTAAGCGCCGAGTATAGGCCTTAATTTTGAAGCTTTCACCAGTGACGTCTCCTTATGAGTGAAAAATTCTCAAGCGGGACACTAAACAATATACAACCAACCAGCCTAAATCGTGTTAACGCAAAATATATGTAAACGAAAACAATGATTCTATGCTCGTTTTCCATTTTCATAACCTTATTTGAGCTAGAGTTGATGTCGGCGTCCGTCTGTCTGTCCGTAAAATTTGCACAATTTCTCCATAATAACATGGCTAATTTCATCTATAACCTTGCAATAAAGCATCCTTGGGTATATGAGATTGAAAATTGTTCAAAAGAAGGGTTATACCCTTTTTAAAGGGGATATAATCAAGAAATAGTAAAAATATGGTTGCATCTTTTAAAAACACCAAAAATAAACAAAAAAAAAAATAAAAAAATAAAAACTTATGCGAAAGATTCCTCAATGAGTGAAAATTCAAAACTGTTGAAATCATGTTAGAGACTACAGTATGGGATCAAAGTTTTACATGGAGTAAATATCTTTTTTAAAAAGCCTTAAAATCTATAGGGTCATGATTTAATTCATCATCATTACTATGCAAGCATCCTCAGGTAATGAGATTCAGTTTTCTTCAAATCATGACCTGGGGTTGGATATAGTTTGGTCTCTGCCACTCATTAATCACTTGTAAGTGAGTGGCAGGGGTGAGGACCAGACTAGGGTAGGATGATAGGGGATCAAAGTTTTATATGGGAACTTGTATAAAGTTTGAAAATTTTCTTATCAATTAAATAAATACTTAGTAGATATATCAATATGCAAGAATTCCACTGGAGTGCAGATTTGATTAGTATTGGTGAAATTGGGAAGCCAAGTTTTACACGAAAACATAGGAAATTTGACACCCCCCCCCAAAAAAAAACCAAACAAGAGTAGCAGGGCCCCACAATATCATAGCAATATGCAGAAGATGTTTTCGATTTTTTTCCCTCATGGACCTTGGGGTATGTATGGGTGGGGCTCAAATTTTGATACTACATGAATATAAAGGAAATCTTTTTCTCCAAAACAGTAAGGCCATGCTTGTCATACTGATACTGAGGCATCTGCATATTGTGTGGATTCAAGTTCAGTTAAATCACAATCCTGTGGGGCTCGGTTGAGGTCATAATATTATGGTAAACATTTAAAAAAAATCTATGTTGAAGAACAATAGGATCAGGGTAACTCAGGTGAGTGCTCTGGCCCATAGGCCTCTTCCTTAACCAGCAATAAAATTGATCCGTTAGATGTGTGACACATCCCTAAAATCAGTTTGCTCCATCTGTTGGACATTGCATAATTTGTCTGTTCTACCTATCACATAGTGCAATGTGTAATCTGGATATAGCGAAAATTTGTCCATTTTTTTCTGTCAGACATTGAACTAATCAACTGGTCAATATGTCAGACATTGTACTAATCAACTGGTCAATATGTCAGACATTGTACTAATCAACTGGCCAATGTATCAGATATTGTACTAATCAACTGGCCAATATGTCAGATATTGTACTAATCAACTGGCCAATGTATCAGATATTGTACTACTCTATTGGTCAATGTATCAGATATTGTACTAAATGACTGGTCAATGTATCAGATATTATAATAATTGACTGGTCAATGTATCAGATATTGTACTAAATGACTGGTCAATGTATCAGATATTATAATAATTGACTGGTCAATGTATCAGATATTGTACTAATCAACTGGTCAATGTGTCAGATATTGTACTACTCGATTGGTCAATGTATCAGATACTGTACTAATCAACTGGTCAATATGTCAGATATTGTACTAATCAACTGGTCAATTTATAAGATATTGTTCTAATCTACTGGTCAATATGTCAGATCCTGAACTAATCAACTGGTCAATGTGTCAGATATTGTACTGTGTTTACATCTGCATTTCAGAAGTGCAACTGTTTTAATTCTAATGGAAGGAACATTATGATTAAAAATTACAGAAGAAAATGATTTTTCTTTCATAATTTTATGACATTTTTGACAAAGTTTATTGCACATCGACGATAAATGTGATATAAATAATCCACAGTAATCTGTATAACTTCTGTAGGTAGCTTTAATTAATTAGTAGCTTTAATTAGCAGTGAAAATGTGAGCTTGTGTGATTTATTTAAACTTGGCTAACTAAATATACATGCATAAATACTTACTCTGCTGCATGTATACGGTTACTACACAAATAAGAGAGAGTTAAAACTAACAAAACTCAGTATGTGCAAGTAATACATGCAAAATTGTAATTTACTATTTCAATGACATAACAAAATATACTAAGGTTCCTAAACTTCTGTTCTTAATATTTGTGTTGGAGAACATATTCAGAGGCTCTGAATGAAGCACAGCTACATTGTTGTCTCCCCATACAAAAACTGATTTCTATATAATGCTATATATTCCATAGAACCAAAATCTTTATCTTGATAAAATCTTACAATTCGTTTTAATTTTATTAATGACACATACAAAACTATCATTATAAAATTTTCAGATTTAGAGCTAATATTGCTTTAAAACACCACAATGTGAAGAACAGCGAGATCATTAACTCTCTAATCTCTATAAAGTAGCATTCGCGTGGCACAGTCCCGTCCCACGAACCCTGTGTACTTCCTGACGGCTGTGTCCTGGGAGTCCCTCCTTTGGGGGTTGAGCTGTTTGTATTGTCCATATGACATCGTCATTCTCCTGTGTAAAACCATCACTTCATCCAGATCTAGTTTTCCATTTTCATCCTCTGAAAAAAGAAAAAATGGGTTAATCTCTTATAAAATAAAGTAATGTGTTTTATTTGTAATACATGTATGTACATTTATACGCACATCATACATACTGACCCCCCCATAAATAAAACTAAAAAACCATCCTCATCTACACGTAAAGTTTACTATATATTCATTCAGCCATACTATAATACACCTTTTTTCACATTTATGTAGATTTAATTATAAAGGAAAATTATTATTTCACAGATATTTGTGAAATTGTTTATCATATTATTTGGTTTCATTATAGTTAAAACATACTCCTAAGTGAATCTTTCCTTTGAAGTCATTCTTGTGCCTTAAGTTAGATCATCAAACAATTCAATAATGAGACATCTCCAAAATACCTCCCAAAAAATTTACATATAACTGCTTTCTTTAAAGCATTGATTTACACTATTAAAATATCCTATATAATACAGGTATATATAATTGCTCTATTCTGATTTCAATTTATTTTTCTTTATTGTATTGCGAACTTGGGATATCGGTTTTACGTACCTTTACCGGATTCTGCAAATCTGGAGTATTTGTTTGCGTCCAGTTTGGGTAAACATTCTTCAATGGGATGCCAAGAGTACACCTCAGGACAAAGCAAAAGGGACGGAAAGTACTGACCCTAAAAATAGAACCAAACACACACAATAGAGATGTGCACACATTTACAAATACACAGCATGATTAATATGAGCACAAATGCATTCACAATTAATCCAATTTTTCGACAGAATAGCTAAATGGCAAAGTAGGCGATAAAATCTCTGAATACATGTATTTACTATAAGTACATCATCAATTTATCCTAATACCTTAATCCATCCTAATTATAATGGATTAAGCCAACCAGACCCATGACCGGGATTTTTGTAATGTAGACACAGATATATAAATTACACATGCCAGGGCTCGAAATTAACATATGCCTGTCAGTCCATAACTGGTTGAAATTCTGGCATTTGCAACAGTCTGTCCGATGGGACTGGACAATTATTTAACACTTCATTTAGGAAAACACACTAGTTTAATTCTAATTTCACATTTGGCCTCCTCTGTAGATACACGTATCAGGGGAACCTGATTAATGAATATAGACATCAGATACCTGTCACGATATTCTCTGAGCCATATCAAAATAAAGTCCTGCAATCTTATTCAAACAAAACAAATACATTTAATAATTTTTGGAAATTTTTTTCTGTGGACAGGTTGAAATTATACCCTATCAGTTTGGATGAACTGGTGACATAACAAGTTATTTCAAATCCCTGCATTTCAATCTGCTGACCTTGTATTTCATCTTGGGGCAGGAGTGAATGTAAAAACCCATGTAATAGTAGATCAGGTCAGGAGCTTTCTTGTTTAATTCACGCACAAATGCAATCTCCCTGAAAATAAAAAAAGAGAAAACTTTGCGATCAATAAACAATATGATTAAATTTCAGAAAACATCTTTCAGGAGAGATTACAATTTCTTGAGCTAGAGCAAAAAAACATGAACATCTTCTGTTGAGCCAGTGAATTGATATGGAACAATTGTGGAACCAATATCTGACTCCCAATATCCTAAGAGATATCCATGACTCACAGTACCCTCTGAGATATTCATAACTCACTATACCCTCCGAGATATACACAACTCACAGTCCGCTGAGAAGTATATGACTCACAATATCCTCAGAAATATCCATGACTCACAGTACCCTCTGAGATATTCACAACTAACTATACCCTCCGAGATATACACGACTCACAATCCTCTGAGATGTATATGACTCACAATATCCTCAGAGATATCCATGAGCTGTACCCTCGGAGATGTACACAGCTCACAGTATCCTCAGAGATACTGGCAATACCAAAAAAGCAATTAGAGTTGATTGATTCTAGAAAAATGTGTTGGGCTGAGTCTGAAATATTTGAGAGCTGTAATTCCCTGGGTTAATTTGACTTACCTGAGGGATAAGTAATTACCAAGGCTGATCTGATTTACTTCAAAGCTGATTTGGTCCCCCAGATTACTTTGACTTGTCCAAGAGTGATCTGACTTACCTCGAGTGATGTGATTCATATGTCAGTAATCTGACTTAACCTGAGAGCCGAGTACGTTCCTGATCTGACTTAACCTGAGAGCTGAGTACGTTCCTGACTGATTTACCTGAGAGTTGAGTATGTCCCTAGACTGAGGAAATCGTAATCTGGGTGGTAGTACAGATACACGGATGATACACAGTTTGGGAGGATGTCTATGACACCCACAGCTATAATCTGGCCGTCCAACCAGTACTGCTGGTGAAATGAACCATAACCCATTGGAAGGCCCCCTTCTCTATACTCCTCCTAAAAATTTTATGATAAAGTTCTGTGTTTTCAATCTTGCTATTTGTAAGATAAATGAATGTATGCAAAATGTAGGTCGTGTATGAATAAAATATAATATCACAGAGAGAGAGAGAGAGAGAGAGAGAGAGAGAGAGAGAGAGAGAGAGAGAGAGAGAGATCTCAGTTTCATTTATCAGTACATGAATATATAATTACATTCACAGTAACTTAATCCAATACAATTTTCATTATTTTTCACTCATTGGGATATAAATGTCACTTTACAATAAGCCTGAATTTGTTATGATTACAGACTAAACATACTCAAAAGATCCATGTTAATTTAATCCTGTAGTAATTTAAACTGTTTTACATCTACTGAGAATTTTGTTGTACAGTACATGCAGCCTTAAAGGTCACAAAATGGTATTAACACAGCAGGCCTCCGACAGTTAGGGGTTCCATATAAATCAAACATACATCATCGTAGTCTTTTACTGGTTAATATTCAAAGAGTTTAAGAGATCATGATTAAACAAATTGTAAATGCATGCATCAGTCATGTTTTGGTTATGTATCATACAGAAAGGGCATATTTATTCATTGTTGACAGATCATATTCTTTTGAATGAGATATTCTTTAAATTGCTAGTTTTGGTAAATGTCTGTTTCAAACGGGTGAAATTATGATAAAAGAGAGTTATATCTAAAAGACGTCACTGAGAGTCATTGACCGGTCACACTTGCCATAAGCCCTAGATCTTGATTAAGTAAATGGAGTAATCTGAAGTCAGAATCAGTGTGCCAAGAACAGCTTAACTATTTGTATGAAACACGTCATACAGCATTTGAACAAATGAAAGGTTGTATTGGCAAACTTGATCATTATAACCACCTCCGAATTTTTGAAATGTTGAGTTTAAAGGAGACTGTTAAAAACCCTGCAACATCAACTTGTTTGTCAGTAGCCTGCCTTAATACAAAAACTGATCATATGAAGAACAAGCTCTTGCATATCAAATCAGGTCAGAGATATAAACACCATATGCAGGTAATAATGAATGGATATTGCTACATAAAAAT
Source organism: Ostrea denselamellosa (assembly GCA_024699665.1). Taxonomy (NCBI): domain Eukaryota; kingdom Metazoa; phylum Mollusca; class Bivalvia; order Ostreida; family Ostreidae; genus Ostrea; species Ostrea denselamellosa. The sequence goes on along the minus strand of JAMZEH010000047.1, from coordinate 11,782,738 downwards.
GGGAAATTGATGATGGACAAACTGAAATCATCTGGCTTTTCATAATGTTGAGTTATTAGTTTTCTGTTAACATATTTTCAAAAAAATATTTAATTTTGAAGCAGATATGGAGAACTCTGTTGTGTCTTTTATTTCAAGCTCACTGAATCGACATATGAAGGAAAATGATTATTGTTAATAGATAAAATGTTGTTGATACATTTAAATGTAGAGTTAAAGGTCACAACAAGAATTTTTTTCTTCTCATGTAAAAGTTTTGAATACATTCTGCCTCATAAGAATATAAACACACGTCAACTAACAAATGAGCTAAAATTCGTGCCCATGGGAATTTCAATAGACTGTTGGAAGACCCAATCACCAAAAACTACAAAGATACTGTCAATGAGGAGCTAGCATCTTTTTAATTTCAACTTCAGAGTACTTGTGCAAGGAATCAGAGTGGAGCTTAACAAAGTAATTTTTTGGAAGACTGATCTCTAGATATGGATATTTCCTTTTTCAGTTTTGTTGAAGAAACAACTGTCTATGATGTCAAAAAGTCCTTCATTGATTGTGAGGATTGGTTGTGTAAAGTGTTGAAAAGTCATATATTAGTTTACACTGCCAGTTTTGGATAAGTATTTGTTTTAAATGGATGAAATGATTATAATCCAAATCATTTGTCTCGAGTATTTGCTACAAGTGAATTTTACTGTACTTTATCAAAACAATCAACAAAACCTATTAAAGATTTGCAAGACTTCACACATGACTAATGAAATGGAAATCTGTCCTTCATTGAAGTCTCTAAACACATTCTGTCCCTCTCCCCCCCCCCCCCCCCCCCTTCCCCACTGAACTTCAGTCTCTACCTGCAAGGGCCCCTCACATAGGAACTGATCAAACTGCCCCTCTGAGCTGTCCCACTCTTTTTCTTTGTGGATCTCCATCTGATATTTCTTGAACACACTGTATGACTCTTTTTGAGTGTCCTTGAACTCTCGAGTTGGAGGGTTAACCCTCACCAATTTCACCTGAAAAGTGAAATGATCCTAATGAGTGAGTTACCTTCAGTGGAGAGTTACACAGAAATCTGGTGTACTGTTTAACGTTGGGTTTTTCGGGAGGGTCCTTGTGAATTTTCATTTGATAGGAATGATAGATGGAATGGGCATGCTCAAAGGATTGTGTGAAATCTGGACTGGCGGGCTCCGACCTAACCAGGCGGATCTGTAAATATAGGCGTGTGAGAATCTGAGATATTGGTATTGAAATTAGAATTTATATGGAATTACTTTTTAAAAAAAAAAATATGTGTAGTAAGGAATATTTTAGTTTGAAGTGGAAAGACAACCATTTATAATTTCATTAGAAACACAACACCCACTGACATCTCTTGCTTCCATGCAGATGATGTGTTTCTGTCTATACAATACCCCGTTTTACTATGCAATCCCAAACTGCTTTTCACAATATTTTGTCTATTTATGGATTAATAAACATAAATGAAGGATTGATCTCCCATAATCAAATATAAGGATTACATAATGACCAAAAACAACAAATTATTTGAAAGTAAAAGAGTTTTATATTTTAAAGAATAGACACTGCCATATCTTCAAAAAGGGTGGAGGTGTGCTACAAGACAACAAACCCAATATCTAGATCCACATCTGTGTGACCAGGACAGATGATGATACACTGTGTTGGAAAGATTAAAAAATTCTGGCATATGAATACCACTGAGAGAGTTTAATCAAATGAATTACTGCTTGGAATAATTCATTAGTTTATATATGGTCCATACAAACCAAAAACATATTTAATATACCTCCAGCTTGTGTGCACAGTTATCGACCTTGTCTGGTTCATTCAATAGATCTTCAAGAGTCTTCTCCATTGATTTCTGAAAATACAACAATCATGGTATCCTTAGTACAGAATTTTTTGAAGCTCACATTAATATCTATATTGTGCTGCTGAAGTAAATGGAATACCCCCACCCCACTACTGAATTTTCTCTTCAACACCTGCGATGGCAATGCAGAAAATGTTTGTTTTACACAAAAGTTTATTAATATGAAAAGTCATTAGGGTTTTTCTTTGCAAGGGTTTTTCTTCAGATGACTAATAGACTCATGATTTAAAAAAAGGTCTAAATTTCAGTACATTTTGAGGTCTGCCATATAAAGAGTTCACAAGCTATTGAGCAGATATTCCGGAGAAGTTTGAACCTTGGCCTCTGAGCTTGTGACCTCAAAATCATAAAGTGTCATCTACTTCTTAGGTAGAACCAATAATACCTAGTTTAATGTCTGTCAACCAAAGGTTTCCCCAGATATCGAGCAGACAATATCTAAGATATTGAGTGGATAACATCGGTTTAGTATCCAACTGACATAACCCTGTGGGGTTAATAGAACAGATCCTCAGTATCCCTTGCTTGCTGTAAGATTCTCCAGCGGGACGTTAAACAATATACAATCAATCAATCCAACTGACATACTGACTGCCCAACAACAGGACAGGTGCAAAACAATATGCTCCTCTTTACACAGGGGCATAAAAAGAGTCTGGATGTTGGAGACAGTATTAGTAGAAAGAAATGAATGTTTATTTTGCAAATCAATAGGACTTTTTCTACTTATGGAACACACATTGTGTGCCTGTCACCCAGAGAAAGTTTTTGAATCAAAGTGCATTATATCTCCTTTATAGACACAGTTTAATTTTGTGAGTGGGTGAATGTTATTTCAGACTCTGTTGCACAGTGTGTTTACTGTCTGTTTGTGACTCTGTTGTTCAGTGTGTTTACTGTCTGTTTGTGACTCTGTTGTACAGTGTGTTTACTGTCTGTTTGTCACTCTGTTGTACAGTGTGTTTACTGTCTGTTTGTGACTCTGTTGTACAGTGTGTTTACTGTCTGTTTGTGACTCTGTTGTTCAGTGTGTTTACTGTCTGTTTGTGACTCTATTGTACAGTGTGTTTACTGTCTGTTTGTCACTCTGTTGTACAGTGTGTTTACTGTCTGTTTGTGACTCTGTTGTACAGTGTGTTTACTGTCTGTTTGTGACTCTGTTGTACAGTGTGTTTACTGTCTGTTTGTGACTCTGTTGTACAGTGTGTTTACTGTCTGTTTGTGACTTTGTTGTACAGTGTGTTTACTGTCTGTTTGTCACTCTGTTGTACAGTGTGTTTACTGTCTGTTTGTGACTCTGTTGTACAGTGTGTTTACTGTCTGTTTGTGACTCTGTTGTTCAGTGTGTTTACTGTCTGTTTGTGACTCTGTTGTACAGTGTGTTTACTGTCTGTTTGTGACTCTGTTGTACAGTGTGTTTACTGTCTGTTTGTGACTCTGTTGTACAGTGTGTTTACTGTCTGTTTGTGACTCTGTTGTTCAGTGTGTTTACTGTCTGTTTGTGACTCTATTGTACAGTGTGTTTACTGTCTGTTTGTGACTCTGTTGTACAGTGTGTTTACTGTCTGTTTGTGACTCTGTTGTTCAGTGTGTTTACTGTCTGTTTGTGACTTTGTTGTACAGTGTGTTTACTGTCTGTTTGTCACTCTGTTGTACAGTGTGTTTACTGTCTGTTTGTGACTCTGTTGTACAGTGTGTTTACTGTCTGTTTGTGACTCTGTTGTTCAGTGTGTTTACTGTCTGTTTGTGACTCTGTTGTACAGTGTGTTTACTGTCTGTTTGTCACTCTGTTGTACAGTGTGTTTACTGTCTGTTTGTGACTCTGTTGTACAGTGTGTTTACTGTCTGTTTGTGACTCTGTTGTTCAGTGTGTTTACTGTCTGTTTGTGACTCTATTGTACAGTGTGTTTACTGTCTGTTTGTCACTCTGTTGTACAGTGTGTTTACTGTCTGTTTGTCACTCTGTTGTACAGTGTGTTTACTGTCTGTTTGTCACTCTGTTGTACAGTGTGTTTACTGTCTGTTTGTGGGTGAGTGCTATTTCAGACTCGGTTGTACAATATGTTTACCATCTGTTTGGCTGGTAATTCTTTCTGTGGTTTTTCTGGTTGTGGTTTATCAGCCTGTTTTGCCAGTTTTCTTTCCTTCCTTAATTCTTTTGCTTTTTTACATTTTGGTTTAGTGGGATCAGCCCCAAGTCCTGTAATACAACAAAATGACTATGGATCATGGTATTTATCAGTCTCTACTTTTACAAAAAGTGACATCATATGTACATAATGATAAATTAAGAGTTATTTCAGAAATTAAACTGAAGCTGCTTAAACTTGCTCAACTAATGTAAAGCCATTTGTAAGATACATCATCATTTGTACGTAAAAGACCCGATCTGGTTGATGAATAATTTCAAAATTTAGTAACAATAACAATTTCATGCAGTCATACTCTGTTTCCAAGTGACCTTGCCCTAATGTAAATGACATTGATCATATAGGTGAAAAGTAACCATATTACACATACTTTAAGAATGTTCACCCCTGAATACAAAAATCATGAACAGAGAGAGCACAGTAATACTATACATTCATTATCTGCATGACTATATAAAAATAAAAACTTTGTAAGAGTTGCGTGTAAGTTATCAATTTTAAATTAGATTCTCTTTTACATTTAAAAAGCCTACATCTGGCCTTGATTTTTATGGATAATGAACACTCATACATCAAACTAAGCCTGGAGTTCCCTATCCTTAAGAAATAAGACTACCTTTATTGTCAACCTTTGTTGTCATATGATTTTCTCTAATCCTGAACATTTTCAACGACATGACCCCGATTCTAATTATAAAAATGATGTAATTGTCAACAACCTGGTTACATTGACTCCAGATCAAAAAATGGTTTATAGGCAGTTGTGATTCATTTTCACTTTCATTTTAGGGTATTGCTTCCCTAAATGCTCCTACAAACACTTCACAAAGTTATGGACTTTCTAAATGTCTCTTCAAATAATTTATAAACCGATGGTGCTCTGTAAATGTCTCTACAGACACTTTACGAAGCCATGATGCTTTCTAATGTCTTTACAAACACTTAATGAAGTTATGGCATTTTCTGAATGTCTCTACAAACAATTTACAAAGCTATGGTGCTTTCTAAATGTCAATACTTCACCAGGTTTTTGTTTTTTTCTAGATATCTGTAAACTTTACCAGGTTTTTGTTTTTTTCTAGATATCTGTAAACTTTACCAGGTTTTTGTTTTTTTCTAGATATCTGTAAACTTTACCAGGTTTTTGTGTTTTTTCTAGATATCTGTAAACTTTACCAGGTTTTTGGTTTTTTTCTAGATATCTGTAAACTTTACCAGGTTTTTGGTTTTTTTCTAGATATCTGTAAACTTTACCAGGTTTTTGGTTTTTTTCTAGATATCTGTAAACTTTACCAGATTTTTGTTTTTTTTCTAGATATCTGTAAACTTTACCAGGTTTTTGTTTTTTTTCTAGATATCTGTAAACTTTACCAGGTTTTTGTTTTTTTTCTAGATATCTGTAAACTTTACCAGGTTTTTGTTTTTTTCTAGATATCTGTAAACTTTAACAGGTTTTTGGTTTTTTTTCTAGATATCTGTAAACTTTACCAGGTTTGGGTGTTTTTATGTCTCTGTCTGTCTCCATCACTTTATCAGCTTCTGGTGAAGTCTGATTGTCAGCTGCCTCCTCTTTAGTCCTGCCTTCTGCTCCACCCCCTTCCATGCGTTTTCCTTCTGTTTTTGGTCTATCTCCAACTTCCTCTGCAGTATCATGCTGTCCTCTTTTCTTTCCATGGATAATAAACTTATTGAACTGTTTGATGATTTTCTTGTGAGATTTGCTGATTTTGAAGTTAAGGGCCTCCTGTTTGATAGTGTAATGAGGACAGCACGTGATGTCCATTTTGGGCTTGTAGCAATACTTTCCACTCCTACAAACAAAGGAGGAAGAAGATTGTGTACATCATGGGTAATCTCTCTCTCTCTCTCTCTCTCTGAGAGAGAATCTCTTAAGAACATCCTCACAATGGGAGAATACATTAATGCAAAATAAAATGTACTATCTTAGGTAATGATAGGGGTATCTATAGAAGTTCATCTAATACTCTATTTGAATACTGAGAAAAAAAAATGTTTTAGAGTATGTATATCAGGAGGGACATGCCACCACACCACTTGTCCTCACTAGTCTAATACAGTAAAACACAGCTGGTTATAGTGAATCTCTGAAGCCAGCAAAAGCAGTTCGTTATAACTAAACTTCATTATATTTAATACAATTTTCATTATTTCCTCTCATAGGGGACTAAAAACCATTTGGCAATAAGTGTTCATTCATTATAAGCGTGCTTGTAATAAACATGTTTTACTGTATCTTGTATCGAAGCCTTTCACATTCTGTGGGTCATGTTTGTGGGGACATACGGTAAGAGCAGAGTTTTTGTCCTCATAGTTCTATCTAACAACGTAGGTCAAATAGTCAAAAATTGTCCTTGATTTACATCTTTAATCAGATCTCTCTCTCTCTCAATGCCCATTACACATTCTATTTAATTGATCAGAATTGTACCTTTTAAGTCTGTGCTCTCCACATTAATTATGTGAGGTAAAATAAACTTGAGGTAGAATGAAATTAACAAAAATCTCTTTCCCCATACCTTCTCCATCCCCTGTCTATCAGGTCTTGATAATCCTGAACTGTTAATCTATGAGCCCACATTCCTGCAAGTCAGAAACACTAATAAGCTGGTATATAGGATTACAATTGTAAAATAATTTTATAATTCCTGGAAAGATAACTTTACTGATGAAATGGAATAAAATGTTTGCAATGTTATATAAATATTGCATGTAGTTGAGGGTAACATTGAAAATTTTCACCCCAAGAAAGCAACCAGGGTGTAACTGAGCATGTGATAATTTTGATAATATCACCAGCTGTCAAGTACGGCTCCCCATTGCTAGATACTATCACCTTGAAGGGCATTACCTGAAGTTCAAGCATAATATAATACATGAAATCTATCATTACAAAAGTATTCCAAACAGTGACAGTTTATTAATTATGAGAAAAGACCCAATTTTCTTCTTATTTTAAACTATGTTATAGTTGACATATTCTATTTTTATGTGAGACTCCACTAACAAAATAAGGAACTTCCGGGATGGTGTTTGTTTATGATTTATAAAAACATATACTGAAAACTTGATTTGTTTATGAAAATTATTCAGAAGTTTGCTGGATTTGAATTCGACTTTTGAGACCTTTTAAAACGAAACTACATTGATGATCCACAAACATGTGGTTTCTTTTTAATTATCTGTTATATAGATAACAACCCACACTAATCAAAGGATTGATATCTTTTGATACTGATCTCTTATAAATCTCATTTTGTTTTGGTTAGCAACTGTCAAATTCATCATGTAAATATCATGGGATAACAGAGGACTCTTCCGCATCATCTAAATCTACAGGAAATTATTGTTTACCGTCAGAAACATTGCCACTGGGATTTTTACAGTATCCACAGCGATGCCCAGGCCGCTCTCCCCCTCCATACCATTCCACTATCCCTGGTTCATCCAAGTCTGCCATTATAGAATTCTACTTTCAGTTTCATCGATATTCTCTGCGGAGCTATTAAAATTCAAACAAAAAATCCTTGCTCTTAGAAATTTAATTTTGAAAAAAGACAGAAAAAAGAAGGAAAGAAAATACATAAATTAAAAAAAAATATAAACATCTTTACTGAACAGAAATTTTATAGGATTTAACACCTGTGTGCTGAAAACGAAAATAAACATGGCAGCAGCAGCGAAAACAATTCTGAGGGGTTTTCGTCGTTGCGGGGTTTTAAATGGAGCCTCCAGACTGACATCATTGAATATAGCAAGAGCTGCACACTTCACATACGTACCTGACACACCTCCAGCAATTTATGGTGAGAGGGCTTGTAGTTCTCTTGTAATGTAGGTTTGAAGACGTTGAAAGTCAAGCCAATGTCGCCAGCATCAAATTCATTATTCTGCAATATGCATCAAGCATGCACAAAATTTGTCGTTTTGCAGGAGCTTATTTGCAAGTAAATTCCATTCTATTTATTTTGACATGTTATATATTATGTTATGTAACCATGCAAAGAAATATAAATTGAAAGAAGACAGTTCGTTGCAATGAAGTATATAACAGGAAGGGAGACAATGCAACGGACAAGCCCGAGATTCGAACCCGGGCCCTGCATACATAACTAGGTGCCCTACCAGCTGGGCTAACAGGCCACTGGTGATCGAACCCCTCTGACTGCCACATTCCTACCTCCTTAAATGTCCTCACACCGTAAATACACAAAACCCAGATTCTTTCCAGGCAGTCTGACAACCTGCAGTGCAGGGGTGGTCACAAAACCAACTGTAGTACAGGAGAGGAGGAATTGAACTTGGGGCTCCTGTATTACTAGTTAGGTGCTCTAACCACAGAGCTACCCAGGCCAATCTACTACATTCCTCCCTCCTTAAATATCTGCACACCTTGAAGACATCAACGCCAGGATCTTTATCCCATGGCAGGCATTTTCACCTGTCAGTTCCAGGGACTAGTAACAGCACCAGATGTAACAGGAAGGGGAAAAATGCAAAGGACCAGACTGGGATTTGAACCCGAGCTCTACCAACTGAGCTATCTGACCACCTGTAATTGAACTCGTCTGACTGCTTCACAAGCATAGATTAGGACTTTGCATGTCAAACATGGTTAATAAACTGCATATGAAAGCATATATAAAATGTAGACCGTTAATCTTATACATTACGGTTGACACAAAGATACTTGCTAAAGTTGAGACAGTGACATCACATTTTTTCCCCTGATTATTCTTTGTGCAATAGAGACTGATGTTACCATGAACATGTTTATTTTCAGAATTTGTCCTACTATGTAACATAAACACTATATGTACATGTATATATGAATACTGATATACTCCTATCTACATATATACCAATACTGACATACCCCTATCTACATATACACGTATATACGAATACTGACATACCCCTATCTACATATACATGTATATACGAATACTGACATACCCCTATCTACATATACACATATATACGAATACTGACATACCCCTATCTACATATACATGTATATACGAATACTGACATACCCCTATCTACATATACACATATATACAAATACTGACACACCCCTATCTACATATACATGTATATACAAAATACTGACATACCCCTATCTACATATACACATATATACAAATACTGACATACCCCTATCTACATATACATGTATATACGAATACTGACATACCTCAATCTACATATACACGTATATACCAATACTGACATACCCCTATCTACATATACACATATATACAAATACTGACATGCCCCTATCTACATATACATGTATATATGAATACTGACATACCCCTATCTGCATATACACGTATATACGAATACTGACACACCCCTATCTACATATACACATATATACAAATACTGACATACCCCTATCTACATATACACATATATACGAATACTGACACACCCCTATCTACATATACACGCATATACGAATACTGACATATCCCTATCTACATATACACGTATATACCAATACTGACATACCCCTATCTACATATACATGTATATACCAATACTGACATACCCCTATCTACATATACACGTATATACCAATACTGACATACCCCTATCTACATATACACGTATATATGTATACTGACATACCCCTATCTACATATACACGTATATACCAATACTGACATACCCCTATCTACATATACATGTATATACGAATACTGACATACCCCTATCTACATATACACGTATATACCAATACTGACATACCCCTATCTACATATACACGTATATACGAATACAAACATACCCCTATCTACATATATACGTATATATGAATACTGACATACCCCTATTTACATGTACACATATATACGAATACTGACATATTCCTGTCTTTTTGTAAAGCATAACTATCAAACACTGGCAAATTCAATGATATATATATAGGGTTAACTGAATGTCATGAGAATTTTAGAATTTTGTGCATTAATCATTATTCCAGTCATATGTGATTTTTTTTTGTTTTTTTGTTGTTTTTTTTTACTTTTTCCAAAGGAATAATGTATATGATGATGCAATGTAAAGCACAATGATCAGATAAAAAACAATTTTATCAAGTTTTGCCTGATAGAAAGGTAAAGGGTACTAGAATATTTAAAATGGCCCCAAGAGAGATGACAAGGTCTATATAATATTTGTACATTTTCTATACTCTGTTTCTCTTGTCCTTTCTGGTACTATATGCAGCAGTTGGCCAGGTTTGATCATCAGTGGCCAGATGGCTGGTAGAGCACCTGCCTGGAGATTTAGGGGTCCCTGGTTCAAATCTCAGTCTGGTTCATTGCATTTTCTGCTTTCTTGTTACATTTGGTGCCAGCCTTTGGGACTGACAGGTGATAATGCCTGCCAGAAGATGAAGATCCTGGGGTGATGTCTTCAAGTGTGAAAACATTTAAGGAGGATGGAATGTGGTGGCCCGTGGGGTTTGATCACTTGTGACCAGATAGCTAGCTCAGTTAACTTACTACAGCACCTGACTAGAGAGTCAGAGGGCCTGGGTTCAAATCCCAGTCTGGTCTGTTGTATTTTCTCTTTTCCTGTTACAGGTAGTTTTTGAAAAAGTTTCATGCTGTAATTTTGTTAATGTGATTTCTTGCCCCATATGCTTTATAAATAAAAAAAAAAAAAAATAAGTGCACACAAAAGGTCTATTTCTTATCATTTGTCTGAATCATGAGAAAATATGAAATACAGAGGAAAGTCTTTGGTAAAATGTGTGAATAATTATTTGGTCTGATTTTTGTTTCAGGAGACACAACTCGTATGAACTTGGTACAGGCCATCAATAACACACTAGATTATACTCTAGCAACAGACCCAACAGCAGGTAGGACGATCCACAAGTTTTCAATGGATCGTTGAAATTGTAGTGCGATGATTATCAGAGGAGTAAAAGAGGACATGTCTGGCTTGTGTTATTGTAAATTCTGTAATATATGCAAATACATGTTCCAGTGATTAATATTTATGTTATTTAATTAGAAGTCTTGCATTTGTTTATGAGTGTATAAATTATATAGAATTATAGAGTATTAAAATATAGCATTCATGACTTTACTTAATATGATAATTTGTCTACGAATTGTGATCTTGAATACCTACACTAATATTTAAAAAAAATTGACAGTAAAATGTATTAGAAAAATAATGACAATAAAATGCATTAGAACAGTATCAAATATCGTCATCTGCACTTGTGATGTACATATGAATGTATATTTATATACAGCTATTTGGTTGTAGTGCTGTTTGGTGAGGACGTGGCTTTTGGTGGAGTGTTTAGATGTAGCAACGACTTAAAAGATAGATATGGTAAGGTGGTATCTGACAAAAAGTCATGTATGACACACACGATCTGATTGGTGGAGACCATTTCAATATGTTAATGTGTACATGTGCTATTTCGGATAGGTACAGACCGAGTTTTTAACACACCACTGAGTGAGCAGGGTATCGTGGCCTTTGGGATTGGACTCGCCACTGCAGGTGCTAATGCAATCGCAGAAATCCAATTTGCCGACTACATCTTTCCAGCATTTGATCAAGTAAGAAACTAACAAATAATCTTAACTTGTGTTTTATAAAAAACACTCAATCATTATGAGTGTTTCGGTATATCTGTATGTGTATTGATCAATCAAAATATAAAGGAGTATGGCTGTAAATTTCTTCTGTGCCTTGGTTGCATCTTTAAGGCTGTGCTGTCCTAGGGTGATCTCATGAAAAATTGAGGTTAACTATTGAATTTGTTGCAGATCACTAATGAGGCAGCAAAGATCCGTTACAGAACGGGTAACTTGTTTGACTGTGGTAAACTGACAATCAGGACACCATGTGGTGCTGTAGGACATGGTGCTCTCTATCACTCTCAGAGTCCCGAGGCTTTCTTTGCACACATTCCAGGAATCAAGGTATAAAATTCCAATTTCTTGGAAAAAATAAGATTTTATTTCTTTGGCGTTGCCGGCAGAACCAACAAAGTTAATGCGATTCAAAGAAATTTTAATAATTTTTTTATCCTATTAATGTCTTTTTCTTAAATGTACTTTCTTGATAAGTTTTAGCAGATCCATTTTTAGCTCACCTGAGCAGAAGGCTCAAATGAGTTTTTCTGATTAAATCTTTCCATTGTCCATCGTCAATGTTGTTGTTGTCTTCAGCATAAACTTTTCACATCTTCATTTTCATCTCCAGAATCACTAGGCCAGTTTCAATCAAACTTTGCAAAAAGCATCCTTGGGTGAAGGGGATTTAAGTTTGTTCAAATGAAGGGCAATGACCTTCAACAAGGGGAATTAGTACCAAAATAGTGAGAAGTACTAACAAAATTTGAAAATTTTCAAAACCAGCTGGCCAATGTCAATCAAACTTGGTACAAATCATCTGGGGGTGAAAGGGATTCAAATCTGTTGAAAGGAAGGGCCATGATAATCACAAAAATGCCAAAATAGGATTGGGTCATTTAAAAATCTTCTCAAGAACCATTGGGCCAGTAAAGTTAAAATTTACATGGAAGCTTTCTTACATAGTACAGATTCAAGTTTGTTAAAATCATGGTCCCCATGGGTAGGGTGGGGCCACAATGGGGATCAAAGTTTTGCATTCAAATGTACAGTGAAAATATTTAATATGGGCCAAGGTAATTCAGGTGAGTGATGTGGTCCATGGGCCTCTTGTTTATCTTAATAATTTTTTTCTTAAATGTAATGTTCTGGAATTATTTTTTTAGCAGATCCATTTTTAATTATACTATGCAAACTTATCCATATATGCAACCATCTGTGCACTTAAAATCCATGCAATCTTCATTCATAGCATCTCTGTGATCTACCGTGCATGTGCATATAATTAGGATAAAAAACAACAGGACATGCCAAAAGTAAAGCAATTCTGCAAAAGGAGATAAAAAGTGAATATACTCGAGTCCGCATGTTTTCTCATAAATGATTTAAAGATTGAAAGATTGTAATGAGTCTTGAGCCATTCAGGGATGATAGACTGTGACTTGTCAATTGACATCCATGTTTCAGTTTTGTTGCTGTCACTAAAGTATTCCATCTAGAATTCCCTCTGAAGTAGTGAATTTGCATACAACATTGATAATTCACCAGATATGTAATTTCAAAATAACACTAGTCAAGGTTAAGGAATCATGCAAGTCTTGATCAACTTCATCAAATTTCATTCAAAATATTAAAATTCAAATCTGTAGCATGATAACAGTGCTTCCTCTCCCCCAGTAAAGCCAACTTCCCTACAGATTCTCCTGAAATTATTGTATTTTGTGCATTTATCACTTAATTTACACAACAGGTTAGAGAAATCACGTACTAAGGTGCCATCTGTTGGCCATTTGACTCAATTTGTACAGGTTATGGAGAGAAAAACAAACCTGTATGATGTACAGTTCTTTTCTATATATTTTTTTTTTTGCAGTTACTAATTGTGTGAAATCGATTCATTCAAGGGAAATAACCTGGTATTAATTTCCTAAAATTTTATTGCCAATCAGATTTATCTTTCTTTGCATTCATTTGACTAAACATATTTGTTTATGGGGGGAAAAAAAAACATTCTAAAAGAGGTTTGAACTTGAGTTTTGTAGTTATGTCAATTCTTTGGAAGTATATATCTTGAATTTCTGTTTAAATAGGAATAATAAAAACAACAACAACAAAAAAAACCAAAACTTCTTATTGGGTCGCAGTGTGTTAAATTTGACCTTTTTGCACTTAAAATCTACTTGTAATATATTCACCTGAACTATAGTTTTTTCCCATCAGCATCAACACAACATAAGCACCATGAATCAATCAATTAATGCACATGCATGCATGCCTTCTAACGTCTAACAATGTAGACATGAAAAAAGTTTTATACTATTACACTAAAGGAAAATAACCCTTTGTACTTCATTCATCATATAGAAATTTAGAGTCTGAGAGAATATTTTAAGAGTGTTGTCAGTTGTTTTGTTTTGGGGTTTTTCTTTCTTTTTTTGAGAAATTTCACTTGAGTTGCAATGTTTTGCCTAAAAATTAAGATGCAGCATTAAAATTGGCTGACAAGTAATAAGATTAAATTTTTGAATTATTGGCCAAGCCAATACTGTGGCTCAGTGTGATATACAGTAGAGCCCTATTTGTCTACTGTGGTTCAGTGTGATATACAGTAGAGCTGTATTTGTCTACTGTGGCTCAGTGTGGTATACAGTAGAGCTGTATTTGTCTACTGTGGCTCAGTGTGATATACAGTAGAGCTGTATTTGTCTACTGTGGCTCAGTGTGATACACAGTAGAGCTGTATTTGTCTACTGTGGCTCAGTGTGATACACAGTAGAGCCCTATTTGTCTACTGTGGCTCAGTGTGATACACAGTAGAGCCCTATTTGTCTACTGTGGCTCAGTGTGATATACAGTAGAGCCCTATTTGTCTACTGTGGCTCAGTGTGATACACAGTAGAGCTGTATTTGTCTACTGTGGCTCAGTGTGATATACAATAGAGCCCTATTTGTCTACTGTGGTTCAGTGTGATATACAGTAGAGCCCTATTTGTCTACTGTGGCTCAGTGTGATACACAGTAGAGCTGTATTTGTCTACTGTGGCTCAGTGTGATACACAGTAGAGCTGTATTTGTCTACTGTGGCTCAGTGTGATATACAGTACTGTGGCTCAGTGTGATATACAAGACTATGGCTCAGTGTGATATACAGTAGAGCCCTATTTGTATACTGTGGCTCAGTGTGATACACAGTAGAGCTGTATTTGTCTACTGTGGCTCAGTGTGATACACAGTAGAGCTGTATTTGTCTACTGTGGCTCAGTGTGATACACAGTAGAGCTGTATTTGTCTACTGTGGCTCAGTGTGATATACAGTAGAGCCCTATTTGTCTACTGTGGCTCAGTGTGATATACAGTAGAGCCCTATTTGTCTACTGTGGCTCAGTGTGATACACAGTAGAGCTGTATTTGTCTACTGTGGCTCAGTGTGATATACAGTACTGTGGCTCAGTGTGATATACAAGACTGTGGCTCAGTGTGATATACAGTAGAGCCCTATTTGTATACTGTGGCTCAGTGTGATACACAGTAGAGCTGTATTTGTCTACTGTGGCTCAGTGTGATACACAGTAGAGCTGTATTTGTCTACTGTGGCTCAGTGTGATACACAGTAGAGCTGTATTTGTCTACTGTGGCTCAGTGTGATATACAGTAGAGCTGTATTTGTCTACTGTGGCTCAGTGTGATATACAGTAGAGCCCTATTTGTCTACTGTGGCTCAGTGTGATACACAGTAGAGCTGTATTTGTCTACTGTGGCTCAGTGTGATACACAGTAGAGCTGTATTTGTCTACTGTGGCTCAGTGTGATACACAGTAGAGCTGTGTTTGTCTACTGTGGCTCAGTGTGATACACAGTAGAGCCCTTTTTGTCTACTGTGGCACAGTGTGATACACAGTAGAGCTGTATTTGTCTACTGTGGCTCAGTGTGATACACAGTAGAGCCCTATTTGTCTACTGTGGCTCAGTGTGATACACAGTAGAGCCCTATTTGTCTACTGTGGCTCAGTGTGATATACAGTAGAGCCCTATTTGTCTACTGTGGCTCAGTGTGATATACAGTATTGTGGCTCAGTGTGATATACAATACTGTGGCTCAGTGTGATATACAGTAGAGCCCTATTTGTCTACTGTGGCTCAGTGTGATACACAGTAGAGCTGTATTTGTCTACTGTGGCTCAGTGTGATACACAGTAGAGCTGTATTTGTCTACTGTGGCTCAGTGTGATACACAGTAGAGCTGTATTTGTCTACTGTGGCTCAGTGTGATACACAGTAGAGCTGTATTTGTCTACTGTGGCTCAGTGTGATACACAGTAGAGCCCTATTTGTCTACTGTGGCTCAGTGTGATATACAGTAGAGCCCTATTTGTCTACTGTGGCTCAGTGTGATATACAGTATTGTGGCTCAGTGTGATATACAATACTGTGGCTCAGTGTGATATACAGTAGAGCCCTATTTGTCTACTGTGGCTCAGTGTGATACACAGTAGAGCTGTATTTGTCTACTGTGGCTCAGTGTGATACACAGTAGAGCTGTATTTGTCTACTGTGGCTCAGTGTGATACACAGTAGAGCTGTATTTGTCTACTGTGGCTCAGTGTGATATACAGTAGAGCCCTATTTGTCTGGATGTTTTGGTTCCCAGTCAAATTGTCCAGGAAAATGAAGCATCCAGATACCTGGATTTGCTTCGATTATATGAAAGGCCATGACTTTTCAAACTTCTGACAATAAAAAAACATTGCTTTAGTGTATTAATGTATGTTCTGTCATAGTTTTGAAAATACAATGGTATGCATAAACACTTACTGCATAACATTAATTCTAATAAATCAAACACTACTAGAACATGCTTGGTAGTGTGGATGTGATTGTAACTTATGAGCATGTCATTGGAGATATTGGTGTTTATATGACTATATTGATAATTGGCCAAAGTTCTAAAAACTGATAATTAAGTACCCCACCCCAACATCAATAAGCAATCATACCTGGAACAGTTTTGAACTTTAGCGGGTGAGTTGTGAGGTTTTATGGTGTCATCAAATTGAGGACTCAAGCTAATGAAATACTGATCTATATGTACAATACAGTGCATATATTAGAGAAAAACCACAATGGAACTCTTTAGTCAGGTCTATAAATAGCAAAATGTAAAACAATGTTAATATTGATGACTGTGTATATTTTGCTGATAGCATTGGACTTATTGATGTGGAATATGATTTTTCCATGGCAATACATTAGTGGGATTATATAAAAAAAAAAGAGAATAACTATACCAACTTAATTAACCTCGCAGGGAGTTATTGATAACACCCTGTGGGGCCAGTGGTTTTATAATGGTTAACAGTACCAGCTGACCAGGGTCCACAGACCAGTTAAAAATTACTGTCCAGATAAATTATGAACCAAAATTGAATGGAAAAAATATGCATTGTGTGGGGTATAAAATGACTATCCAGATCTGGTATGTAAAATTCTGAATAAACAGGACACAAGAATGTTTAAATAAAAAAAAAAATGTGTTTTCAAAATTATGGTGAGGAAGGTCAAGTGTCTGAGTACCTGACATACGGATACCTGGCACCTGGATATCTGTCGTGAATATCTGGTACCTGGCACCTGGATATCTGTCACAAATATCTGGAATCTGGCGCCTGGTACCTGGATATCTGTCACAAATATCTGGTATCTGGCACCTGGATATCTGTCACAAATATCTGGTATCTGGCACCTGGTACCTGGATATCTGTCACGAATATCTGGTATCTGGCACCTGGATATCTGTCGTGAATATCTGGTATCAGGATACCTGGCACCTGGATATCTGTCATGAACATCTGGTATCAGGATACCTGGTACCTGGATATCTGTCATGAATATCTGGTATCTGGATACCTGGTACCTGGATATCTGTCATGAATATCTGGTATCAGGATACCTGGCACCTGGATATCTGGTATCAGGATACCTGGCACCTGGATATCTGGTATCAGGATACCTGGCACCTGGATATCTGTCATGAATATCTGGTATCTGGATACCTGGCACCTGGATATCTGTCATGAATATCTGGTACCTGGCACCTGGATATCTGTCATGAATATCTGGTATCAGGATACCTGGCACCTGGATATCTGATATATGGATATCTGAGCATCCAGTGTTGATGTTCTTAAGACTTGGTGTTTTGTTTTGGAAAATATCTAAACAAAGTCTTGCACTTACAACATGTGAGTTACTTCTAAGTCCCGAAATATATAATAAACAATATCATCAAGTAGAAGTGGTAAAATCATGCCAAGTTACGGCTTTTTTTAATTAAAAAATCCTTTAGCTACAAACTGTAGCCCTCTCCAAATCTTTTCTAAATTTCAACTGATAAAATATATTCAACTGGATAGGAGTAAGTAACCAATATAAATGATAAAAATAAAGTTTTGATGATAAAATAAATTTGTGTCTACATAGAGCATCAAGTGTGCTGATGTCCCCAAAACTGAGGAGGTAGCATCCTTAAATTAGACAAAATAGATTGTTAAAATGAAAAGAAGTTTTAAGTACATCCAAGTATTATGCATTTATTTGAAACGTTAATGTAATTCATTTGATGTGCATTTCCATTCATGTGGCGTCAGTACCAGCAGTTTGGGTGATACAGGGACGGTAAATTTAGTTACAAGGTGCTCCATTAACGAAACCTTGATGGATGTTCTGTAATCCATCAAACACAATAAGTATTACATGTGTACGTAGGCTTGATGGATAAACAGCTAATTCAATATAATTCATGCTTTTTACAGTGAAAAATAATTCCAAATTTTATATTATACTACATGTCTGTCTGTATACACAAGGTTTAGGGCAGTGTTAACATCTGTTCTTGGTATACTGTAAAAGATTACAAATCTAACTTCCTTTTAGGATTCTGCTTTTAAGCATTGTCCTAATAATGAACTTTGTGCTTCATTTACTCAGGTTATGTACTATAAATCTGGAATTTTCATTGTGAACTTATTTTTGAAGAATTAGGAGAAAATGCTGTAGATTTAATTTTGGATTTTAATTTTTTCTGAATCAACATCAGTGCTAAAAAGTTAAGAATGTTGTCAAAATCAGCAACAGAAACAAGTTTCCTCTGTCACTGACCCCATACCGACCCCTCGGGTACTTGTTCTTAACTACACCTGTAATGGACAAATTACATTTCAACTCCCCCCTTCTGCTATATATATATATATATATATATATATATATATATATATATATGTATGATGAAACTTCCTTGTGCTAGTTTAAAAGTTGCATGGAAAAAAAAAACTATATTTTTGATGTAAATTTATTTTTAAGAAATACATTTTTGCAAAATTGCTAAAAATTAATAGGACAGTAAAAAAATTTCAAATTAATTGGTAAGTGGTTAGGACAATGTTAGATCTGCTCAAGTGAGTGATGTGTCCCATGGGCCTCTTGTTCTCTACTCTTTTTTTCCGCTCGTCCTGGGCAAGTTAAATTTGACTCTGGACAAGTGAATTCCAAGGTGTGCTTATCCCTGATGACAAGTAAAATGTTTTGTAACTGCCAAATTTACTTTTACTTCCAAAATATTTGATTTTTTTTTTTACAATGTTCTGACTGAAAAATACTTAACCTATATCCATGTTACTGGTATATGGAGTAACAACCTATAGGGAATCGTGATACATCTGAAAGGTTTATGAGTGTAATTCATAAACCCCATGTCTGGATTATTCTTTCAGACATTTTAATTGTGTTAAACTTTGAAAGCGAAGTGAATAGATAATTAATTTATGTGTGTATTTATCCTTTTGTTGGTACTTTTAATCTTGCACTTAGTGCTGTTGTAAAGTCATTTTACAATGAATAACAATTCAGAGCACATCCAGAATGCAACCAGACAAGAGTTTTGCTGTTTATACATATTACAAAACATCCAAATGCAATTTATTAGAAAGATGTCAAAGAAGTGAAAAATCAATCGTTTTTTTTTTTTTATTAAGTTGAAAGAGACTATGACACACGAGTTTAACTTAATGTGATTCAGACTTGGATTAATGATGTAAAGTTACTGTCAATTTATTTATGATAAAGTACATAAATGTCTTTGATGATTAAAAATAAAGAATTAAAAATGCATGTCCATGAGCAGTCTTTCTTTATTTGGGTAAAGTAAAAAAAAAAATTATGGAACAAATGAAACCATTATAGAAACAAGTGGTCATTATGTGCAAATTTTTACATGGGATAAGTGGTAATGAAATCCCCCCCTCTCCCCCCCCCCCCCCCCCCACTTTAAACTGTGTTTTATTGTAAATCGATACCAATTTTTCCATCAGATTTCTATATAATAAGCTGTATTTACTGCACTAGAATATTTCACTGATTTTTCCTTCATGTCTCTACATTATTAGCTATTCAGTAAATACCTGTTTTTCCGACAGATTGTGATCCCCAGAGGCCCCTTCCAGGCCAAGGGTCTCTTGATGAGCTGTATCAAGGATGACAACCCCTGTATCTTCTTTGAGCCTAAGATCCTCTACCGAGGTGGAGTAGAAGAGGTTCCCACAAAGGACTACACTTTGCCACTGTCCCAGGCTGAGGTCCTATTAGAAGGTAAGCAATGCACAGCTGTAAATAACAATGCGGGGCAATACACAGCTGTTTATAATACACGATAAACACAGCTGTAAATAACAAAATGGGGCAATACACAGCTGTTTATAATAATACTGGGCAATGCACAGCTGTCTGTTACAAAACAGGGCAATACACAACTGTTTATAAAAATACAAGGCAATACACAGCTGTAAATAACAAAATGGGGCAATACACAGCTGTAAATAACAATACAGGGCAATACACAACTGTAAATAACAAAATGGGGCAATACACAACTGTTTGTAACAATACAGGGCAATACACAACTGTTTGTAACAATACAGGGCAATACACAACTGTTTGTAACAATACAGGGCAATACACAACTGTTTGTAACAATACAGGGCAATACACAACTGTTTGTAACGAAACAGGGCAATACACAACTGTTTGTAACATTTGACATGAAGCATTGTAGTTCAAACCCTTATGTATTTAAAAAATGAAATTATTTCTTATATTATAATTTACGTTCTACTTTCATTTCTGTCAGAATTCTCAGCCATTAAAATAGACATAGTGTATTTAACAAGTTGTTCTGTATTCATGCGTGCATTGTTTACAACTGCAACATATTCATGAGGAAATGACTAATATTACAATTTGTGAAGATATCAAAGGTGATAAATATGGAGATGTAAATATGTAAGCTACACACTAGGAATTAAAATACACAGGTAGATGTGTAATATACATTTTGTAGTATGGTAAAGGAAAATTGTTTTATTTTATTTAAGTTTTAAAAAATGACCAATATGTCCTTTTTTGGGAATATTTCTGATCAACAAGTGAAACTGGGTCAGTGAGAAAATCGCGAAAATAAAACTGACACTTGACAAATTTTGTAATGTTTGATATTATATTTGAACTTAACAAATATGTGTAGCGGTATATACTCTTTAGAAAAAGGATGCTTATTAATGAAAGTTCATATGGAACCAAGAGGAAGGTATAAATTGCACTCTGTAAATGTTTGAACTGATTGATCAGTATGCAGGATTTATAGACAGGTGTTGCCTGTTTTAAATTACCTGATGTCACATGGTGTACTATGAGATCCCAGGATGTCCTGTTCTGCAGTGAGGCAATGTCTCACCTGGCTCAAGTGTGCAGCAGGATTTTCATCATCAAACCTCCGAACAGATTTGATAAGGGGTCCTGATTAAATATCAATACAACATAAAGAAACTTTAGGAGGGGGAAAGAGATTATAATGAATACCCTAGACCTATGTAGTATTTCGCTGTATCACCATTTAGAAAGTTGCAGCTAATTAAGAACAAGAGGCCTATGGGCCACAATGCTTACCAGGGCCACCTTACGGTGCTTCACTACACCTTGAAAGTACTGTTTCTCAAATTAGCACGAAATGATTTAATAATGAAAGATACTGTGGAATCATTATTGTTTGTGGGGGCTCAATGTTCGTGGATACCTTTTACCAATGAATTTACGTCCCCGCGAACCTGTTATTCTTTGCATTAGCTTCTATCGGGTAATGTTGCATGTTTTCAAAATGACATTAACCCTGGAAATTCCATCCCCATGAACTAGTAAATATTAGGTTACACACAAACATTGTAAATAAAAAAGGCAAAAATACATAATTTTGGATAAAATAAACCTGATTAAAAAATTATTTCAATGACTATGAATAGAAGTGTCTAGCAGATTTAAACTTGAGATCTGCGAGTCAGTAACCTGATGCTTTATCTATCGAACTACAATGACAGACAAGCAAATCAATAATTTCGCAAAACATTCAAATCGCCATCTTGTGACGTAGTGCCGTGAACAGTACAAGTCTTGGTGTAATGAGCCACCGTAATCGTATCAATGCTCTACTGGAACACAATAACACAAAGCTGAACAATATGCAAAGCCTTGGTAATTTGGAAATTGAAATATACTCTCCACATTTCAGGGTCAACATACTTGCATGATACATGATATTTTCACAAACTGTATCCAATATCTATTGCTGTTGGAAAGATTCTAAAAGATACCTGCTGTAACCTTTTAATTTCTTCCGTATGTCACATTTAGATCAGGGCAATATTGTTTAATGTAAGAAATAGTAGCTCCAATTCTTAAAATGTTATTTTGTTGCATAAATGTGCCATTGTGATAGTTTAACATAATCATTAATAAAATTAAAAGTAAGTTTAAGATTTTATCAAATAAAGATTTCAGTTCTATTGAATATACAACATTATACAGAAACGAATTTGTGTATGGAAAGACAATAATGTAATTTTACTTCATTCAGAGAATATTTATTCATCATGTACATAAAATTAAGAGTGTCAATCTTTAGAGATATTACTGTGGACCCAGTCTGGCTCACTGGGATTGAGAAAATGGAATGAATTTATGTGAGGACACGTGCATTTTATAAAGACAGTGTCCTGTGGTGTTTAAAATGAAGATATTTTTTTTTATGAAATCCTATACATATAAATATATATTTAGACATATGTAGTTAAAATATTGACATTCTAATGTGACAGTAATTTTAGACCCCAGGAAATTATTGAACCAATTTGAGTTTACACTACATGAAGAGATGATTGCATTAAAACAAATGTATTCCTTTTTTTGGAGGGGGGGGGGGGGGGGATAAAAATATAATGCAGCATTATGTATGATTTTAAGCTTCCTATTCTGGCTCCACCCTGAATTGCCCAGAATGTCACAGTCAGACATATGTGAACAAATTTGAATTTAAACAACTTGCACTACATAAGGATGATTGCAAAATTTGATAGGCATTTCCTTTGTTCTTCAGAAGAAAATTTGTAAGCATTTTTCCTGTATATTCCAATGTAACTTTTGAACCTCTATACTGTGGGCCTGTCCAGGTGCTCTGTGGGTCCTGGTGTGAACAGATTTGAATCTATGCTACAGAGGGATGCTTGCATAATGATGACCAATTTACCCTTGTTCTGAGGAAAATTTTAAAGATTTTTTGGTATACATTCCTATTTAAATCCTTGAATTCCTGTTGTGACCTCTACCCTGACATTTATGCCTATAGTGTCAACAAACCAGGGTTGGATTTCTTTAAAAAAAATTCAAACTTAAGTGTAAATTTTCTTTCATTTGAGCAGTCAAAATTTGAGGAAAATTCCAGACTTATGTCCAAGTATTAGCTCAAGTTTTTTTTCAAGAAATCTAAGCCTGAATCTTCATTATAAATAGAACTTTCCATACAAGTCTTGACTTTTCTAGTTCAGTAGTTCTGGATGACCCCATCCCCCCAGAAAAAACACTATTTCTTAATATTTTTCCCTAGTTTGGGGAATGACACCCTCCATTTTATGCAAACAATAATTCCTTTTACCCATAAATGCTTTGTGGCAAATTTGGTTGACATTTACTCCAGTGGTTCCAGAAAAGTTGAATCAACAACAAACATACAGGTATTTTGATCAGAAAAACTCACTCGAGTCTTTGGCTCTGGTGAGCTAACACATGCACAGAGAATAAGGGTTTACTTCCTTTATCTGGAGGGTTTTAACCTTGCATTTCAGTGTCAAAAACTGTTCATAAGATTTTAAGTGCAGGTTCACCAAGATTCATAATTACAAGTATATACAATATATGTATAGATAGATATGCGAGATTTTGAAATACCGTCTGTGAACCCTTCATAAATAACCTTGAAGTGATGTTAAACAGATATCTACTTCCTGTTTTTTTAGGTGATGATGTGACTTTAGTTGGCTGGGGAACACAGGTCCATGTTTTGCTTGAAGTTGCCAATATTGCTCAAGAGACTCTTGGAGTGTCATGCGAGGTCATTGATCTTCGGACCATTTTACCTTGGGACACTGAAACCATTTCTAAAGTAGGTCATGGTGAGAAGGTCAAGTCATGAAATGAGGAAGATTGTAGGTGAAATATTTCATAAAGAGATTTAATAAACTATATTTTAATTTGATGAGTGGTTAATTTAAGCATATTTTATTTTGTATCATAATATGCCGGTTTCAAGATACATGTATATCCAAGTTAAGTTATTTCCCTTTGAAGAACTCTCGTACACAGTAAGGCACGAAACAATTTGTTTACATGTGGTAGTGGGGCAAATAAATGAATGTGCTCGGTAAGTTTCTCATACGCAGTTTCATCAACCAAATTCGATTGATACGTGAATTAAGTAAGCGATACATATTTAGGGAGTAATTAAATACATGGAATTCTTATTATAAATATTACATTATTTCGTTTGTTGTATATATCATACCCAGGATATTATTTGCAAATATATGACATTGCATGTGTTTATTTCAATTATAGTAAAACATTTCTTACGACAGAATTTTTATTTCCGACATTTACATATTTAAACAGAAGCCGCTTTTAATACATTTTATCGTATTCCTCACTGACTCTAGATCTACTCTGTCCTACTTAGGCATTCAAAGTTCTACTAAATGCACCTCCTACACAGTAGAACTCCCATCTTGAAACTGGATTAGGCTGTTCAGTAAAGCACACTTACAGCAAAGTGTTTGGCCAATTTCATCCAAACTTGGCACAAAGTATCCTTGTGTAAATACATGTACATGATAATCCTTGTGTAAAGTGGATTCAAGCTTGTTCATATGGGAAATAATTATGAAACATTACATTTATCGTCTCTATAAACCATTGGCCAATTTCAGCCAATTTTGCACACGGTATCCATGGGTGAAGGGAACGCAATGGAGAATTATGAAAAATTGGAGGTAGCATTTTTCAAATCTCATTAAGAGCCAATCAGTCAATTTCAACCAAACTTAGCACAAAAGCTTCTTAAATAAAGGGAAGTTTATTCAAGGCCCAATTGTCCCTTTTCAAGCATATGATGGATTTATGTTGGTTAAAGATTTAAAAAAATGTTCTTTTATACCAATGGATCTAGAATTACAAAACCTAGGTAGAAGTATCATCATATAGAGTAGATTCAAGTTTGTCAAATGGGTTTTAGAATGAAGCCAGAGAGGGGACTGAAACTTTCACAGGGATATATGGGGAACCAGTTTTAAATTCTTTTCTGGAGTAGCAAGACTACATCAGGTCCTGTGGAACAGAAGGTATCCTCATGTAGAGTTGGTATAATTCTGTTGCTTTCCCCATGGGCTTACAATGCTGCATTTTGTATGTTAATTTGAGCCATGCTAGGGTTAACATTTCTTGGAAATGGGCCATCTGTAACACTCAGATTTATAGGTTTTTGTTTTTATCTGTTACAGTCGGTGGTTAAGACAGGCCGGTTGCTGATAACTCATGAGGCTCCATACACAATGGGGTTTGCTGCAGAAATAGCAGCAACAATTCAGGTAGCAAGTCTTCTATATCTTATATTTTTAAAGTCAACAAAATAAAAAAAAGTTTCAGTTGTAGAAAACATCAGTATGATGCAAAATATATCTTACCTATTTCTTTTTTTTTTATGCCATAACTTAGAAATATTGGCCGGGACACACTCAGTTGCAATAATGTATCCCCCCCCCCCTTCCCTCCTCCAACCAACACCCCCAAATGTCAGTTATCAGGGAGGACTACATTAATGCCGCTATGGCACAGGAATTGTTGTGTCTGTCAATATGTCCGAATTCAAATTTAAAACTCTCCTAAACCTCACTCAAAAAACAATAAAAAGAAATTGAGATGGTGAAATTTAAACTTCTGATGCATGTATGATAAATTTGTTGTAGTCCGAGTGTTTCCTGAATTTGGAGGCCCCGGTGGAGCGGGTTTGTGGGTACGACACCCCATTCCCATACATGTTTGAACCATTCTATATTCCTGATAAATGGAAATGTGTGGAAGGAATCAAGAAACTCGTCAATTACTGATCTGTACTACTAGTCTGTTCAATACTCCTAATTATCATCTAAATCATGCACCGCTGGACCAGTGAAATAATTACAAATACTGTTCAACAATTGCGACTATCATCTTGATATCAACATGGGTCTGATAATCAAACACACTCTGGCAGCTCAGAAGAGACTTTCAAAATCCAAACAGAAGAATTAATACACTATGCAAAGGCAGGTCTTTGTATTAAAGCAAAAAATTTAAAAGTTATGAATGGTACAAGTTGGTTGAATTTATGCAAGTTGTATATTTGTTTTGTATGAACATGTATTATGGTAATGTATCATTTAGAATAGCTAAAACCTTTAAAAGGTCCTCTGCTTCCAGTGTATTAAGCAGATTTTCTTACAAGCAGTGATAATAATGTGTTATACAAGATACTTTGACAATATTACCTCTAAAACCACATGTATTTGGAATTATATTCATACTTGAAGTGATAATGTGCTACTCTAGACACTTTGACAATATAACCAGTAAAAACACTTGTATTTGGACACAAAAACCTTCCAAGTTTTCAGTCTGTGGTATCTCCACTCCTACTTTAAAATATTCTCGTGTGTGCAACAACTTTTGAGGAATGTCCAGAAATCATTTACAAAGTAATGAAGGACTTTAATGCCTCAAATAAAGCGTTATATTTACTGTGTGTACTAGTTACAAGACCAAAGTGATTTGGTGGGCACAGTATTTAGGGATGCAGTACAGTAGAGGCTCCCCCAGCCAAGGTCATCTGTTTGTCAAGTATGTACTGTTAATATTATGTAGTTCATCTGTGTGAGAAACACTTGAACAGGTTACATATTTAATCATAAACTAACATCTGCTGATCTGACATTTCTGAACTGAATCTCAATAATTAGCTGTACATATACCATGTACTTTTAGACTGAAAATGAGGTCAAAATAAAATATATGCGTGTTTCCAGTTTCCTGACCCAACGTACATTTTAGCTGCTGACCCTAAACATTTTATTGACAATTTATATAAATAGAATAAAAATCTGGAATTTTCAAACTGGTTTTTTTTTTTCTTTTCTCATTTGAGTTTCTCTGATTTAAATTTTGACTATTATAGATCTTCAAAATGTTGAAAAAGTATTTTTATGTATATAGACCTATATTGAAAGGTCCAAAGTGTAACAAAAACTTAAGATTTCATATAAAATGTTTTTTAAAAAATAAAATGTTTTATATACCTACCCTACCTAAATTTTTGGGGAAGTCAAATAGGAAACAAACATACATTTTATTTTGGCCTGATGAGAGTATCTGATTTTTCCAGTTATATTGAAAATGTTCCAGCCACTTTAACATACATTTGTTTCTTAGCAACACTAATTAACTGAAGGCTAAATTTTTTTTTTGATCAGTGTTTACTTTGTCTTTACACAAGTTCAGTCACCACGACTTCCACTTGCTGTCCATTTGTAATTTTCTGGCAGATGGAAAGCAATTGGTACTATTTATAGAAAGCATAAATTGATATCTTTTGAAAATAAAGTGCAAATTTTTAAACTACTTTTTGAGAAAAATAATCTTACTGAACAGATTTTTTTTTTTTTTTTAAATCCTGATAGTGTGCTATACATGCATTGAAAAAGAAGCATGTATTCTTAAATTTCAGCACTCAGAATTTAAATATGGCCACTAGAGCTCCTGATGAGCTGAAAAACATTGGCTAGCAGACAGTCAAGAAGTATTTGTACCATAAATAGCACTTACAACAGAGTCCCAGCAATGGTCCAAAGTGACTTCAGAACAAACTTTGCTTAATTTGTTTAGCAGCAGAGATATTTTACGCTGCATTTACAGTTCCATTTTAAACCTGGTGATTGTTTGAGAAAAAAAAATTGTCTTTTTCATAATGACAACATATTGTAAAGTTGCTCACTGTCAACTTAGGAGATTATACAGGAGATTCAGGCATTGGCTCAACAGTGTGATCTCTGGTTTACTAATAAAGAATGAGTACCAAACCATTCACTGAAATTTAGTGTGCATATAGTTTTATAATGATAGCACCAGTCTTTGTTTATTGGATTTGTATTTGATATTTGAAATTTTAAAGACTATTAGTTTTGTCAATAAAGCTGGCTTTTGATTAATATACTTTAATTGTGCTAGTTTTTTCTTTGTTACATGCACCAAGGACTGTGAAGTTGGCACCAAATGAATATTTTGACTCTGGATACTAACATAATAGCAAATTATTGGTACATTAAAATTAGTCATAACCAAACACGGTTCGATGTCGGATCAAGGCTTCCATAAAGTGGTAATTGGCCAGGCATTTGTCCTTTCTGGTAATATTTCATACTTATGAAATCAACACAAACTTAAACAGGGCAAAATGTTCCACATTAGATTTTGTAGTCTGTGGTCAAACCTCAATAGATGACCATGCAATTCACTGAAGTGGGTCATGAAGTTCAGGTGTAGTTTTTGGAGAGAATGAATAACAGCATTAGTATTAGAGGAAATTCATAAAATGAAATCTGATAGTCCAGTGGCATTGAAAATGAAATCTGATAGGCCGCATGATGTTGAAAATTTCTTGGAAATTTTCACTTAAATCATATCTTGCTGTTCAAAATAACAATTAACAAAAATATCCAATGACAAACGTTGTGTGTTTACCAGTTTACTCTGACATTTAACACCAGATGGTTTTTATTTCCTTGTAAGATCCATCTAACAAATTCCTGCTTGCTCTGAAAATCACATCTTTAGGTTTTTCATGCAGAATAACTTTTTTGTTTTGTTTTGTTTTATACAAAACAAGTGCTATACATTAGAAAATCCTCTTCATCCTGAGAACCTCCGGGGTAGCAGTAGTTTAGACTACCCACAAATTCTGCTGGGTGAAAGGCCAAGATATTAATTATCTATTACAAAGAAGGGGGGGGGGGGCTGTCTGTGTCATGAGACACATGCTACAGACGTTTTAAAAAATGATGAAAGTGAAAACTGAATATGTTTTACAAGTAAAATAAAAACATTTTCATGGATAGTGATTTATTCCAGTGATTTCTCATTTAAGTTCAAAACAGTGGGGAAAATTTGTATAGAGTTATATAGGGAGGTGTAGTGTATTTCAACTTTTGAACATCACAAAAAATTTACAAGTCCCATATTTTTGTAGGAATTTTATATTTTATTGATTTCACCCGAACAAAACCAAAACTATATATTATACATCCATACATAATACATATATTATACGTCCACTTTTGTTTGTTTGTATCATCAGTGTCCTTGATTCATAAACACATTTCACAATTGATATATATTGTACATACACTGTATGTGGTATTTGGGCAGAGGAGGCGCAGGGTAAAACTAGGTACAGATGCATAAAGTTAACTCTACAACAATATTTACAACAGAGAGCTTCAGGTCACAACATGGGATAGTGTAATGTTTCATTTTTGCAAATTTAGAAATTAATCAAGACACAAGTCTTTTAAAAATCTAGTACAAGTCCAAACATACAAAAGAACAATCGTGAATGCATGAACAAAACCACCAGGCAAGTTATAACTACAACTCTGCTGCAAGGGTGTAATAAACCTTTTCTCTTATGACAATGTATTACTTCATATGAGATTTCATACACAATGACAGTTTCATCTGTCCATATATGTTTGATAAGTCATATAAAACTAGATGTTTTAATAATATTGGATTACATGAAAAAGATCAGTTTTCTAACAAGTTCAATAAAATGTTGACTGTTATTATGTTCTACATAAATTAATCAGGCTAGGAATAATTACTTTCTTTTCTCGTACACCCTTTTATTTAATGACTGAGGTCACTTAAGGACCGGAGGCTTTTGAAAAACATTTATGCTACCCCTTCCCACAACTCGCAAAATATACAGCACATTAAATTTGCATGGAAATAAAACAAAAACAAAAACCCAGACTTATTTACTTCCTGTCCATCTTTCATAAAACTAGCAAGTGTCCCAAACTTCCCATAGGAGACATAAAAACATGCACATGTCTAACATTTACATTCAACAGAAAAGTGAAGCTAATGGATCAATCTCGTACTTTAACTCCTATAAAGATTACAAAATCAAAAGTAGGTAAACACAGACCCATGGATATACCAGAGGAGGGATCAGGAGCCTAGGAGGAGTAAGCATCCCCTGCTGACCGGTCACACTGGCCGCAAGACCTATATCTTGATCAATTTCACAGTAAATGGGGTAATCCATAGTCAAAATCAGTATGTAAAGAATGGCCTAACAATGGATATGAAACACATCAGAAAGCATTTGACCCTTCAAGGGAATATATGCATGTTGAAGTGCAACTGCTTACCAAGTAATGAAGTCTAAGAAATAAAGCATTTTTCAATTATACACAATTAAACATTGCAAAAGACCCAGTACACATATAACTAGTGGACTGGGCTGTGAGTGACCTTGGACTGACATGCTGAGCGAAAAGGATCATGTGCACGATGATGTGTCTACCAAGTATGAAGTCTTAGAAGTAGAGTGTTTTCTAGTTATCCACTGCACAAAATGTGTTTCACACATAAACCTTCTGGCCTTGACCACTCTGATCTGCAAAATAATGGGATCATGTGCATGCTGATGTGTATCAGCTTATTCAGTATGAAATCTGCTATGTGAGATACATGTATCCATTGTGCTGACCTTGTAGTGACCTTGACCATATTGACCTGCTGAGCAATGATGATCATGTGCACCCCAAGTATAAAGTCTTCAAGGTAAAGTGTTTTCCAGTTTTCTATTACATGAGATGAAATTTGTCTGGCTTGATAGTGACCTTGAGCTTACTGACCTACAGCTGAGTAATGAAATATGTCGCATAAAGCATTCTTCAGTTATTCATTACAGAAGATATGGAATGGTTGTATACTGTTTAACATCCCACTTAAGAATTTTTCACTTGTATGGAGACATCACCATTGCTGGTAAAGGGCAGCAAAATTTAGGCCAATGCTTAGCGCTTATGGCCTTTGAGCAGGGAGGGATCTTTATCATGCCACACCTGCTGTGACAAAGAGTTTCAGTTTTTGCGATCTCATCTGAAGGACCACCCCATTTAGTCACCTCTTACGACAAGCAAAGGGTACTGAGGATCTATTCTAATGGTATCCCCATGGGATATTTAAAGATATAAAACAGAAGGTGTTGGAGACCAACTAACATGTGTAAAGCAATTTGTCTCTCATTCTACAAAGGTCTCTATACAAAGTATTCTAGTTTTGGGGAAAAAACCCACCAAATCTTAATGTCATTTAGTACAGTTTTATCAGATTTGGATATTTGGAGTGCAGCAGTATAATTTATAAATGGTAAATGGAGCATAACAAAAAATTTTTTAGGGTCCACTCCAATCTGATGGGCTTCAAATTCTTCTTTGACGTGGAAAAATCAAATCTTTAGTGAAATAATAAAATTTGAGTCAGGGAATTTATTCCAGGTAAATTGAAAAAGTGAAACAAAAAATTTTTTAATTAAGTGGCAAAGACTACGAGACTTCCAACCTATCTGAGATCCCCAAGAACTCTGAAAGACAAATGGCTAATGGTTAGTTTAAAAATATATATATAAAGTGAGGAAACATCAATCTTGTTATTATGTTCTTCACTTTACCTTTACAGGTATGGGAAAAATTTCATTCATCGAAACATTACGACAAGTTTATTTGTCCACTTCATCATTCTATGCACACTTAAATGTGCAGACTTTGAATGAGTTTAAAGACAAATTGGAACCAAATGACGCACATTATAGTTGATTCGGTTAAGCCAACTTTGTCAATAGCCACATACTCCATCTCATTATAAATTGTTGTTCCAATTATAAGCATGTTTTGCTGCTGATAATTAGATGTGTGGTACTTTAGACAGAATGTTGACATCTGCTCATATGAAACTGCAGATTGTGCAAACCCTGCAAACACAACTATGACTGCTGTGTTAAGTGGTAGCTCTTGACTGTAAATCATGTTCAAGGGCATATAGTTATATAAATCATTTAAAAAATGGCAGTCTAAATTTGGAATTAATTGGCTCACCAAATATCATGTTTTCTAATGAGTGAATGTTTGCACTTTTATTAGCTCACCTAAACCACCAAGCTCATCATATGAACTTCCATAATGAAATTTTGTTATCTAATTTATGACAGAATATGTAAGATGTCTTTCCAGAGACAATAGACTAATTACAACTAAACTTGGCAGAAATTGGGGGAAAGTGACATAAAATTTCCTCTAGATCTCAAAGGGAGGTAATTACGGATTGATATTTAGGGTAAAATCAGTTTAAAATTTAATTTCCCCTTGAATCACATAAGGCCAGAAATGATGAAACTCCATTGTATTAATGTTTAGCTCTATTTAAAACTGATGGTTTAAATAAACTTTAATCTGCCCTTCCTGGGGATGTCTGCACATTAAAGTGACTTGTCATGGCGCTGCTGTTTTTAAAATGGTTCCCTATAGATTCCCATCTAAAATTTTGATCCTGTTTTGTGGCCCCACTCTACTTCTGGGAGTCACAATTTGAACAAGCATTCTGAGTGTATTGTTGGCTATACAAAATCCCCTGCTAGTAAGATAATTCAGTCCTAAGTAGTTCATGCATAACAAAACTCAAACCCGATCTGTAGTTATCCAAGACAAAGCCATATATTACATCTAATATGAAGAAAAGTCCAGAAAACTGATTCTTGCAATTCATCAAGGGGCATAATTCAGTCAAAAGTAGGTCAAGCATATCAAAACTCAAACTTTATCTGTAACTATCCAAGACAAAGACACATATACAATTTCAATTGAATGTCTTCATCCAATGTAAAGAAAAGTCCGGAAAACTGATTCTTGCAATTCATCAAGGGGCATAATTCAGTCAAAAGTAGGTCAAGCATAACAAAACTCAAACTTTATCTGTAACTATCCAAGACAAAGACACATATACCATTTCAATTGAATGTCTTCATCCAATGTAAAGAAAAGTCCGGAAAACTGATTCTTGCAATTCATCAAGGGGCATAATTCAGTCAAAAGTAGGTCAAAGCATAACAAAACTTAACTTTATCTGTAACTATCCAAGACAAAGACACATATACAATTTCAATTGAATGTCTTCATCCAATGTGAAGAAAAGTCCGGAAAACTGATTCTTGCAATTCATCAAGGGGCATAATTCAGTCAAAAGTAGGTCAAGCATAACGAAACACAAACTTTATCTGTAACTATCCAAGACAAAGCCATGAAAACCATTTCAATTGAAAATCTTCATCCAATATGGAGAAAAGTCCAGAAAACCTCAAGTATTCATCAAGGGGCATAATTCAGTCAAAAGTAGGTCAAAGCATAACAAAACTCAAACTTGATCCTTGACTATCCAAGACAAAGCCATGTATAGCATTTTCAGTTGAATATCGTCATCCAATGTGGAGATCAAAATCACAAAGCCTCTCACCTCTGTCGGCGCGTGTTCGAATCTCGGCCGCGGCGTTATGTGAGCAAGTTTGCCAGTTTACTTGCGGAAGGTCGGTGGTCTCTTCCCAGGTACATTGTATCTGGGTTCTCTCCTCCACCAACAAAAACTGGACGCCACCAGATAACTGAAAAATTGTTGAGTGTGGCGGAAAGCAATAAATAATCAATCAATCAATCCAATGCGGAGAAAAGTCTGGAAAACCTCAAGCAGAATGCCAGATGGACAGACAGACCAACGATAAACTAATACATATAATGCCGGTGGGGGACTATTAAACTTAAATAGGGATATTCACATGTGTACAAAATACTGAGTGGCCAATAGTATTGCAACAAACATGGCTGACGTCATCACGATGTAAACACTATATGCATGAGAAAAAACAAGTTTGAATGAAATAAGAATCATTTATTTACTATTTTCTTCTAGTATTTTGTAGCAAACCCCTTTTGGATTATGACTTGGCGTAGTCTTGAGGGAATTGAGGCATATAAGCTCCGAATGTAAGTTTGAGATAGGCCAGTTCAAATTCTCGTCACAGCAGCCACTAGGTCATCCCGACATTTAATGTCATCAATCTCACGGGACCGTTTGATTTTGATGGAACGCCAGACATTTTCAATAACATTAAGGTCTGGGGATTGCGCAGGCCAGTTGAATTTTGGAATGCCGTTTTCTTGTTTCCAAGTATTGGTCTGTCTAGAGGCGTGGGGGTGGCATTATCATCTTGGAAAATAAACTGTCGATTTCCTAAAACTTTTGCAACTACAGGCCATAAGTGGTTATCAAGCAGTTCAATATACTTTGCTGAATTCAGATTTCCATCAACTGGCACAAGTACACCAATACCATCGTAGGTAATACACCCCCAAAACATACAACTTACTTTCACGGGCGTTTTACGTTGGTTCAGACAGTAGGGCTTCCACTTCTCGGACGATTTTCTCCACAAACTTACGGAGTTATTTTGTCCAACGACTACCTGTGTTTCGTCTGAGAAAATAACTTTCTGCCACTGTTCAGGTCTCCAGTGTCTTTTGCCTCGGCACCACAGAATTCGGCGCTGTCTGTTGACTTTGCCTATCGTAAGTGTTTTCTGAATCTTGCCCCTCCTGTATCCTTCCTGGTGTAGCCTTCGACGAATAGTTCTCCTAGACACATGTGTTCCTTCATTTCGATTAAAAGTTGATGTAATATCTTGTAAAGATTGTCTTCTATTAGTTTTCACAATGCGATAAAGTTTCCGATCACCCCTCTCATCTATCACTCGGGGCCTTCCACTTCGGGGATTGTTTTCTACACTTCCTTTTTCTCGGAACTTTTTCAAAACTCGCCAAACATTGCTTCGATGAATTCCAAGTGATTTGCCAATTTGGTTATCATTAAACCCATTTGAATGCAAAACTACAATACGTTCTTTGATCTCTGTTGACAGTTCTCTCTTGTTCGACGACATTGTTTTCAATCACTATCAACACCCGAAATCGTCTGCTACCGAGAACAACAAACGGTTGCCGGTATGATTAGAACCCTAGGTAATTCACACCCCTGATATTTCGATCTTCGTTGGCATTATAACGCGTCAGCAATAAAAATAAAATTTGAGGCGAGTAAAGTTGTGATGACGTCAGCCATGTTTGTTGCAATACTTTTGGCCACTCAGTGTACAAATAAAGAGTTCTGCTCTCTTCCAAGAGAATATGATAAAGAAAGGGTGAAAATAAGAAGGGAGTTTAAATAAATCTTCTCAAAAACTAACAACCAGAACAGCCAGGACTTGATTGAAACCTTCCTTATGTAATGGAGATATTAAGTCATGAATAAATGCTATTGATTTATGAACAAATTTCAAAAACATTGTTTAATATCATCTTTTTGGTTTGAAAAGGAAGTGTGCTAGCTTTTCCCGTCTTAAATTCAGTCACTTTACTCATTAGTGTATTAATATCGCAAGAAATGTCAGAGGTGCAGGAAACTTGTTTGAAAACTTGTCAATGTACAGCCATAATTAAAAATCTGCTGTTGTGATAATCACTTTCATAATTAAACATGCAAATTTGATGATTAAAAAATCATCTCTTTTGAAGTTGTGAAGTGAATTTCAATGAGGGACAGTTCTTGCACATAGTGTACCGTTTTTACATGAATTTGTCATCTCTTGGTCAAATTAATTCACAACTCATTTAGCAATACGCCGTAATGTATGATCGTGATTGATATACTCTGTTAATTGGACATAAAAGGCCCAAGGGCCACAAGGCTTACCTAACACAAAAATTGATTTTGAATAAAAGAAGAAAATGTCTACCAAATTTTTAGTGTGTTCATAGTCTCTGATGTACAGAGTGACTAAAGATCACTATATTAATTTTTTTTTAATCTGCATGTATATAAGTCATGGTGTAAATTCTTGAGAACTTGTAGTTTCTGTTTTGAAGGATTGCTTTTGAATTTAGTTAATAACCAAATATTCACAACTTGGAAAAACACACACATATATATCTGACCAAATCTTTTCTGCAATCAAGAACTTGTGTGTGTGTGTGTGTGTGTGTTTGTGTGTGTGTAGATAGATAGATATACATGTATATCTCTGTGTGTGTGTGTTTGTGTGTGTGTTTGTGTGTGTGTGTAGATAGATAAATATACATGTATATCTGTGTGTGTGTGTGTGTGTGTGTGTGTGTGGATAGATAGATATACATGTATATCTGTGTCTGTGTGTGCACAACACACAATATCACTTTGAAAACTAGCACACACTAGAGTTCCTGATTGCTGAGAAGATTTTTTGGTCATAATATTTTCGTAAGGTTATTATTTTCTATATTCTGTATAATGCACGGTTCTCTTTAAACCAATAAAATAATAAAAAAAATTTATATAGCACCTTATATAAAATAAATTACTCTAAAGTGCTTTACAAGAGTAAGATGAGGTAACAAAGAAATAAAATGCGATTGCATGAAATTAAATGACAATTCGACATAAGATCTTACATTTGTAAAATAATCACTAAAAATAATCAATATAAAAAACACTGTAATTACATTTTTTTTAAATGATTTTCTTTTTTTTTTCTTTGTTAATAAGAAACTGTCACAGTTTATTCTGGCTAGAATCTAAAAAACTAATTTGTAAAAATGAGTTTTAAGACATTTTTAAAAATTTTGAGAGATTTTGATTTCTTGGTATCCCCTGGAAGGTCGTTCCAGAGGTGTGCTGCAGCCCAGTTGAGTTGGCATTCTCCACATTATTTTGTTCTGATTTTTGGGACCTTCAGTCTCGACTTTGATTCTGACCATAATGCTCGACTTGGTTCAACACCCCTCTCCACTTTTTGACAGTTGTTAGATGGAAAAAACAAAAACTTGATCGATTAATAGACACTAAATGGAGTATATCGATTGCTTTGGCATTGTTAGTTTGTACAAAGACACCTTCAACACCAACAGAAGCCAAATACTTTCTGCAAGGTTAATTTAACCATTAATTGCTACAAATGTGAGAAATCTTCTAGGTTGATAAAAATCACGTAAAGAGATGCATATGACTTAAATCTCATAAAATGTATGAGTCATAAAAACACCTATTGTTTGACTCAGCTCTTTTGCATGAAGATAATGAGGTTTCTCAAAAACCTCTGAACCTCTCGTCACTGTGTCTGTGGGAAAAAAAAGAGCCATCTCAAGCCTTACTACTGCCATATCCTCATATCCTTGAAAGCCATGTTGTAAAAATTTACTTCTTTGTAGAGAAGCTTCCCTCTCTATGAACCAACCTGTGCTAGCATTAAAATTTAGAAATCCAGCACAAGGTAAATACATTGAGAGATTGAAATCCAGAGAAGTGTTTTGTCTAAAGGGATTCAATCCTGAGCTAGGTGAACAAGCCCCTGATACAGGTGAACAGTCTCCTGATACAGGTGAACAGTTCGCTGATACAGGTGAACAGTCCACTCATACAGGTGAACAGTCACCTGATACAGGTGAAAGGTGTGCTAGGAGTGACACAGATTAATGGTCTGTTGAGACAGGTGAACTGTCTGCTGACACAGGTAAACTATCCACTGACATGGATGAAGGCCCACTGACACAGGTGAACAGCCCACAGATCACAGTTATAAAGCCTGTTGACACAGGCGAATGGCCCACTGACAAGTAAACTGTCCACTAACACAGATAAACCTTCCACTGACACAGGTAAACCTTCCACATAGGGGCCTCCGTGGTCGAGTGGTTAGAGCATTGCACTCAAAATTACAAGGCCTCTCACCTCTAGTCGGCGCGAGTTCGAATTTTGCTCATGCTGATATATGTGAGAAAGTTTGTCAGTTTACTTTCGGAAGGTCGGTGGTCTCTTTCTGGGTACATTGCATCTGGGTCTCTCCTCCACCTACAAAAACTGGACGCCACCAAATAACTGAAAAATTGTTGAGTGTGGCCTAAAACAACAAACAATAAACCTTCCACTGACACAAGTAAACCTTCCACTGACACAGGTAAACCTTCCACTGACACAGGTAAACCTTCCACTGACACAGGTAAACCTTCCATTGACACAGGTAAACCTTCCACTGACACAGGTAAACCTTCCACTGACACAGGTAAACCTTCCACCGACACAGGTAAACCTTCCACCGACACAGGTAAACCTTCCACTGACACAGGTAAACCTTCCACTGACACAGGTGAGCTACAAAGTGTATACTTCATGTTAACAGCTGAATCATCAGAAATTATTTATAACAACCCTAAAGTGTTCAATTTTTTTAAGCCGACTTTACTATTCTGAAAAATTGCCCAGGGCAGCTGATGAACGACCATTATTCAGTAATAATTTATTGAATGGCTTATCAGAGTCCCTAAAAATTGGTCAATTGTTGAACAAATTTCTGCCATTATCAAATTGTCAAGGACAAAATGATAATGTCATATTTCATGATATCTGTATTAGGTGATCATTGTTTTTCTTTGAATATTACGCATTAGAAATATTGAGGAATTTGGACAGTGAGCCAGTTTAACAAGGTGTAGAGGACATAGGATTGTCATTATTATTATTATATATATATATATATATATATATATATATATGTGTGTGTGTGTGTGTGTGTGTGTGTGTGTCTTTTCAATTAGCAGCATAGGATAAAATGTCGGTCAGATTTGAACTCGGAACCTTCTAAGTGGCAGAACCTGTGGGTTGATACATATCAACAACAACAAAAAAAGTTACAGTAGGATACGGCATATATTTGATTATTGTTTCTATCAGCTAAATTTTTAACAATTTTGTGAGTCTGTTGGATTTGCAAAAAAAATATAATCCCATAAAAATATTTTCATAGAAAATACTAGTATATTTGTCATTTATATTTATATAATAATGAAAATTACATGATTTAGAAGTTGTGAAACACAAAAAAATGAATCATAGCATTTTGAACCAAATTCACAAATACATACCCATGCAAATGTTATTACAACATCACTAGATACATGTTATTACAACATCACTAGATACATGTTATTACAACATCACTAGATACATGTTATTACAACATCACTAGATACATGTTATTACAACATCACTAGATACATGTTATTACAACATCACTAGATACATGTTATTACAACATCACTAGATACATGCTATTACAACATCACTAGATACATGTTATTACAACATCACTAGATACATGTTATTACAACATCACTAGATACATGTTATTACAACATCACTAGATACATGTTATTACAACATCACTAGATACATGTTATTACAACATCACTAGATACATGCTGTCACAACATCACTAGATACATGTTATTACAACATCACTAGATATATGTTATTACAACATCACTAGATACATGTTCTTACAACATCACTAGATACATGTTAATACAACATCACTAGATACATGTTATTACAACATCACTAGATACATGCTGTCACAATATCACTAGATACATGCTATTACAACATCACTAGATACATGTTCTTACAACATCACTAGATACATGTTATTACAATATCACTAGATACATGCTGTCACAATATCACTAGATACATGCTATTACAACATCACTCGATACATGTTAATACAACATCACTAGATATATGTTATTACAACATCACTCGATACATGCTGTCACAACGTCACAAGATTGATGCTGTAACAATGTCACTAGATACATGTTATTACAACATCACTAGATACATGCTGTCACAACATCACTCGATACATGCTGTCACAACGTCACAAGATTGATGCTGTAACAATGTCACTAGATACATGTTGCTATGATATCACTCAGAACTGAGTTTCAACTTTATTATTAGTGTGTTCAGGAAATATTGGGTCCACAACATTTGCTGGTTTTAGGTTTTTCTTCATCTCAGATTATTTGCAAATCAGTTACCACATTCTATTCTAGTTCATGATTTTTTTTTAAATGCATGCAGGACATGAGGTTTGCGAAATGTCTTCAATGTATCGTGCACATCCTGCAATTTTAAGGATGAATTGTCAGACAAAATCACCACATTCCTTTTTTCAGTCTGTTTTCTATTTGACAGCTAGTTCTGTTTCTGCCCTAGACCAAATACTACATTTAAATTATAGACATTCAATTTTATTTTAGTAACACAAAATATTTATATTTGGAATACTGCTTTTAAGAAGTTATGTATGTTGTGGTTAAATTTCCATGGTTTATGAAAAATTAGGATGGTCAAGTTGACTTAAATTTCATGGTTGAATCATTATTCAGATTCTCATGTTCATGGGATTTAATAAATTTTAAGGATGAAAAATTGATTACTATTCCTGAATTGTACGTAAATCGGGTTTTCGTGGAGGATTTAAATTTCATGGTTGACGAGTTGATTGCTATCCTGAATTGTAATTTGTCTGTCATGTTCATGGAAGATTCAAATTCAAGGGCATGTACATTCTAACCCCCCCCCCCCCCCCCCCACACACACACACCTACCCCTATAGATTAACAGGACACATACCCTTACTTTCATTTTAGAGGAAATCACTTACATGTATGTTTCAATCTCACTTATTTGGAATGAAAGTAGGATACTGAATCACTAACTACAACTACTAAGATAAAATAATACTGAATTAACTACAATGCATTTCATAATATTTACATTTTCAATGTTTTTTGCCTTCGATATCTTTGCAAATTGTAATGATAGCCATCACCAACAAAAATAAAATGATCTCCAAGATGAAGTTAAAACCAACCAAATACTTTTTTTCTTTCTAATATTCCTATCCAACAGAGACAACACAGAAATGAAGTCTGATTACAATGGTCAGACTAAGCATGCTGCTTAAGTCTGCATTGGATGAATGCCTGCACTTAAAAAATGATCACGGATTTAAATAATCAACTGACTTTTTTTTTTTTTTCTTTTTTTTTTTTTACAGTTTTCATTATTGAACATTAAATGCCGCTAACTCTTTCTATATTGGAGATGAACCTGGTCACAATTTGAATTTACTTCCACCATATGTCACAATGTATGGTGGTGTCACATGACACAATGTAAGATGTTGTCACATGTCACAATGTATGGTGGTGTCATATGTCACAGTGTATGGTGGTGCCACATGTCACAGTGAATGGTGGTGTCACTGTGTATGGTGATGAAACATGTCACAATGTATGGTGGTATACATAGGATTTCCAGAAAACAGAATCAATTAAAATGAATACATGGAAAGCTGGCAGTGCAGCAGGGCATGTCTGCATGAAGCTTATTATGTCATTATCATTGAGTAGTCCCTCTCTATTTACTGTATCAAAATATATATCCTGTTTTCTATTTAAAAAAAAGAAAAAGAACAAGCACATTAGTGTTAGGAGACAGCACCAGTGCTTTTGTTGATTTAGCAGAGTTTGAGACAATTCAGTTACAGGTGCTAAACAGACAGAGGTCACATCATTGTCATTCTGTCATAAGCACTTCTATCAATCGTGTTTTGTTTCCATTCCTTCACCTAAGAATGATTTGTATCAAATTTGGTTGAAATTGGCCCAATGGTTCTGGAGAAGATGAAAATGTGAAAATTTTACAATGACAACGATGACGCCAATGACAGACAAAGGAAAGTTTTGATCAGAAAAGCTTACTTGAGCCTTTGGCTCAGGTTAGCTAAAATTATGGTATTCTCTTTAAAGTGCATGTTTTAGACTATTTATCAATAATTATACCCTGATTACGCAAATCCATTTTAATGCAATTTCAAAGCAAATTAAATGCAGTGATCTTGCATGAATGATATCAAGAGATTAACTGATTTGCACAATCAGTATCTCTTTCTAGAGAAAAAAGCATTTTCGGTTTGTTAAATTCCAATTGCCTGTCCTAAGACACTCCTAGAATGTGTGATAAAACATCAAGTTCTTCCATTGTGTAGGACAGATAAAAATGATGTACTTCTACACCAAGAATCGCTCATTTCTAATAATCTGGCCTCAATGTTATCTTGTCTTGCTTCAATTGCACTTTGTAAGAAGGCAGCTATATTTACAAATACTTTAATCTGCTCTTGGAGAAATAAATCTTAGTTAAGTTCACCTTTGATCTAAGTTTCACTTTTGCAAAATTAACATAAAGTGAACAAAAGGCCCTTAGGCCACATCCCTCACCTAATTCACCATAACCATACCATTGTTCAGCTATTGTGATTTTTTTTACTAACCTTTATTCCCATGAAAAATTTTCATCCCATATTGTGGTCCCAATCTTGCACCCAAAGGAACACAACATAACTGAAAATGAATTCACACAACAGAGATGTCTCAACACCAATATGACTAACATGTCCTTTGTCATGTCGAAGATCACAGTATGAAATAAAAAGATCTTGTTATAAAAAATGTATTCATTCACAATCAATCATTATTTAAAAATGTCTTCTTAAAAGACGATCCACCTCGTCAATTAGTTCCCAATCAATCATTATTTACATTCCAAAATTGTCTTCTTCATTCATATAAATCACTAATGTAATGAATACTTCCTCTTCACATTCACTTCCTGAATAATTGAAACTGAAAATTCAACAGGTCTGGGATTTTGGGAGAGTTTCTGTCTTGCTATATTTTGGG
Organism: Ostrea denselamellosa; assembly: GCA_024699665.1. Lineage (NCBI taxonomy): Eukaryota > Metazoa > Mollusca > Bivalvia > Ostreida > Ostreidae > Ostrea > Ostrea denselamellosa. The sequence goes on along the minus strand of JAMZEH010000047.1, from coordinate 11,739,867 downwards.
AGGATTCTAATTTGTTTGATCTTGGGAGGGTTTCCATTTTATTACATTTTGGGTGGGTTTCCGTTTTGTTCGATTTTGGGAGGGTTTCTGTTTCGTTAGAGTTTGGGTGGGTTTCTGTTTTGTTAGAGTTTGAGTGGGTTTCTGTTTCTTTAGATTTGGGTGGGTTTCTATTTATCAAAGGATTTTTTCTCCTCTCCAGTTCTGTGGTTCACAGCCATTACTTTGTGGGAAGAGAAAGAACAGTGATCACCTTTTGTGGTTTACAGTGTACAAATTCCACTCAATTCAACACAGAACAATGACACTCAAAATATTAATTTACAGTCCGTTGGTTCAGCCACAGTTAGGAGAGTGGTTAACCACAAATTTCAGTGGTCCTATGAAATCACTTGATCTATATCTAGACAGAGTCAGCATGGCTTTTCATAATATCACCATCTGCATAACTATTGAATGTTCAAAAATCCCCTTTAAAATCATGATTTACGTAAACTTAATTTAGTATTTTGTTGACTAAACATATTTGCCTAGATTAAAAACCAGTAGTCATCATTACTCATTTTTGTGGGAGCCATATCACTATGATGCGGTCATGAAGTTTGTTTTAATTGATTTCATTTATACAATACGAAGGCTAAAATAAGTTGCTAGATAATGGTACTGATCATCCTTTAAAGAATAGTTACTAATATAAAAAAAAATTCCTTTGGGGTGGGGATGGGCCCCCCACCCCCACCCCAAAGGAATTTTTTTTATTTAGAGTATCCATCAACCTACACAATGCCCATACTAAAATTTAATATCAATTTTATGTAAGAATAAAAAAAAAATTAGATAGGGTTTGGCCGTTCAATGTCACATTAAAATACCTTATATGATTTTAATCCCTTAAACAAATTTCCACTATCTGTTGCCATGGCAACCAACACCATTCTTATAAAACTAACTAAATTGCTGAAGACAGCTTTTTTCATCCATTTTTTGGTCCTTAACAGTGGTATATGAAAATTTAAAAACTGAAAAAAAACCACTCTCCATAAATTTTGTTAGCTTTTTGCATGTCCACCCCATTTATGCCATTTACAATCCTCCAATTGGTAATGAGTACATTGGTCTTAATATGCTAGGGCCTATAAGGTGATAATAATTTGGCACTTATTAGATAAAAAGTAATTTTTTGGCAAATTACTTAGAGCATAGTCAACTGTCTGCAAAAAAATTCATATCAAAGACTCAATTTACATGTTGTGTTAATTAAGAAAATTATGAGTAATTAAATAATTAAGGTTAATAAACTGAAATACTGTGAATCTCAAGACAGGTTTGATCAACAGATTGTGAGGTCGCTCAGTTGGTAAAGCAGCTGACTAGAGAATCAGGGTGCCCAGATTAGAATTCTGGTCAGTTCCACTGCATTTTCTATAATACACACTATTTACCTACAACATTGCCAGGCATGTTTATATGATGATCTGTCCCCATCAACCATGGACCCCTTCCCCAACAAACAAAATGTTTATGTATGTGGTGATCAAATGCATGTAATTGCCAGTGGCCAGTTAGCTCAGTTAGCAGAGCACCTGACTAGAGATTTCAAGGGAGGCCTGAGTTCTGGTCTGGTCTGTGAGTTAGCTCAGTTAGCAGAGCACCTGACTAGAGATTTCAAGGGAGGCCCGAGTTCTGGTCTGGTCTGTGAGTTAGCTCAGTTAGCAGAGCACCTGACTAGAGATTTCAAGGGAGGCCCAAGTTCTGGTCTGGTCTGCGAGTTAGCTCAGTTAGCAGAGCACCTGACTAGAGATTTCAAGGGAGGCCTGAGTTCTGGTCTGGTCTGCGAGTTAGCTCAGTTAGCAGAGCACCTGACTAGAGATTTCAAGGGAGGCCCGAGTTCTGGTCTGGTCTGCGAGTTAGCTCAGTTAGCAGAGCACCTGACTAGAGATTTCAAGGGAGGCCCGAGTTCTGGTCTGGTCTGGTCTGTTGCAGTTCTGCCTTTCTGTTACATGTGACAGAACTGATGAAGAACAGTGAATGTCAAGTCAGACCTACAATTGCAGTAGCAGCCATGTGAAGCCAGCAACTACAGCAAAACCTGCCTATAATGAAGTGCTGGGGATGACGAAATTTCATTCATTATAATGTAATTCATTATATCCAAGAAGTTCATAATACAAAGAATTCAAATCACTTCATTGTAAGCATGAATTTACTATAGGTGTTTTGTTCACTGTAACTGTGTCTTACTGTACAAGGGCTATCCATATCATTCCTCCAATAGCATTCAACAAAGTTTAACCAGCATGTAGTCATGGTTAAAGACTTTTGTGAGTAAGATTTTTCTGCAATTCCAGCATTCAAATGCATACCTCAGATGTTACACACATGACTTCAAAGTTGGTCTTTAAGACATGAGGTGGCAAATTCTTACATAGATTTGCCTAGAATGTTATCCACCTCCTTTTACCTCTATGACCTCCCTTATCAAACCTCATTATAAAATATTCAGGTCAAATTAATATTGCCAGTGTTCCCAAAGATTTAAGGACAACACATTGCTGTACTTTTGTGGTGCTGTTCTTTTCTCAAGTCCCATAGTTTCTACCTAAATCTAGCTAAACTGACAACTTCTGTTTGTACGGCCCAACTATCGAGCTATAAATACCTCTGTTACTGTCACAGAAAATCCCTCCACCTATAGACGGTTTCTTCATAAATTCTATCTGTGAATAGTTTAAAGATCTCAAACTGTTGTAGTTTTTCCCATGTAAAGCATTTTCCAATCATAGCCAAATATCTAGCAACCTTGCACTATTGGCTGCTGTGGCCCATGGTGTGCACAACTTGAATCTCAATTCTAGATATGTTCTAGATGGGGATACACTTACACATTGATCTGACATATTGTATACTTATTGTTCTAAAGAAGATTCTTAAAAAACCCCAAGTCTTGACTGCAGTTTAAGAAAAACACAAATAATTTGTTTTCATGTCACCATTTATTATCTTGTTTCAATTCGTTAAGACATTGGTCGGCGACATATAAAATATTTCCATATAAAGTTCATGAAAAAATATTCAGAAAAAAGAACAGAAATGTAGTTCATATAATTTCTCATTAAATTTTTAATGAGATCTAATTGGTATCAAGTAAAACAATCTTTGCAACATTATCCTGCTGATTATATGCAGATGTTTCACACAAAAAAATTGATTAGGCAGGCCTGCAGTCATTCAAGTGTTCGATCATTCAATATGAGGATTAAATTTGCTTGAATTCATTATTTTATTTTACTGAAAATTACATTGAAACCCATCTTAATATCAGAATCTCTGCACATCCTATGCATTTTGGTGTGAAAAGTTTTTTGTTGGGGACTTTAAATGGAGTTACCTCCCTTTTTCCATTAATTTGATGACAAAAAAAGCATGTCTAATCAAATTATTCATATTAATTATTGTTATTTAATTTCTAAAATGGTAAACCATGCACTATGAACTGATTTTTATATATATATACATCATCATGTCAATTTTTTTAGGTATAATTATGAATTATTGTATTCCTAATCAAGGCGCTAAATAGTTGAACTACGACATCATGAAATTTATAGTTACTTTTTCCTGACATGAATTAATTTTTTAATCACCTTTTCCGCATGCATTAGTACATTTATAAGTTGATTGTCAATTTTCTTTCTTATGACCCTGAAGCATGAAAACAAAGAAGTTGCTTTTTAAATTAATGTAAATCATTCACTTTTCAGAACCAGCACAGCATGTTTTAAATGTCAAGCTCTTTTCATGTTTTGACATAAGAATTTATTTACTTTTTTTCAACAATCATAGTATCTTGAATATAATTTATTTTTTAAATAAAATTTCAAATTATTATGAAAGTTTTACCAAGTTGATTAACATATGATCATAACATCTAATTCAAATCAATATGCTACGACATTGAATCATGGTTTTTAACATTGAATGGTGTGCAAATCCTGTTGATAGCAAGTACAGATAATTTTCTGAAATTTATGAGTGGAGGTCACGAGATGTTTTGAGAGGTCAGAGAAATGTACACTACAGGTAAACACCTTTCTCAGGTGAGCTGATAAGACTCAGGTGATCGTCCACTGACGTGCAAACCCTTATCAGAATTACACAATGCCATGGCAAATTAATTTTTTTTTTTATTTCTTACGCAACTAAAATTTTTGAAAAATTATATCCTAATGATATTTCTGCTGTATGGCATTTAGAGTTTCTGACTTGCACAAACACACCATCTTCCTCCTGATTCAGATAAAATACCTTCAATTTATCAAACAATACGTACACACACAAGACAGTTAGAAGCCTGTAGCTTCATTTACTACCAAACTCTTTCAGTTGTTAAGTACCTCACCAATATGGTAATTAGAATCTCACCTGTATGTTAATTATTAGTTCATCAGTATCTAAATTACTACCTCACTAATATGTTAACTACTACCTCACCTGTATGTAAATTACTAGTTCACCAATATGTTAATTACTAGTTCACCTGAATGTTAATTACTACCTCACCAATATGTTAATTACTAACTCACCTGTATGTTAATTACTATGCAACAGAAGGGAGAAAATGCAATGGACCAGACTGGGATTTGAACCCAGACCCCCTGAATCTCCAGTCAGGTGCTCTACCAACAGGACTATCTTGCCACCGGCAATCAAATCCCGCCAACTGCTTCATTCCTCCCTCCGTAAATGTCTTCACACCTTGAAGACATCATTTTTACCTGTCAGTTTCAGGGGCTGGTCTATAGCACCAACAGGTAGGAAGAAAATGCAATGGACCACACTGGGATTTGAACCTGGGCCCCCTTAATCTCTACCGACTGAGCTAGGTAGTGATCTGACAACTCAAATGAGATTTCCTGATCTATGTATATGTCTTTTGTTTTTCTTTGTCTAGCCTTTCCCATTTTTTTTACTTCTTTACCACCAAGTCAATTTCAACTAGCTATGGCACAAAATTTCTTAACTTAATGAGTATTAATGTTAATTCAAATGAAGAACCACACCCCTTTTCAATGGGAAATAAGTAGCAAAAACTTGTGCGTGTGTAAACATGTTTGTACTACAGAAAAACACAGTTACAGTGAACACACTCATAATGCATTGACTTTCATTCCTATAGTTTTCAAAATACTATAAATTTATTGGATATATGTATAATAAATTACATTTAATAAAATGAATTACAATTGTTTATTCCCATCATAAGCATGTTTTACTGTACATCTGTTTTGTGTTCAGTTTATTTTCATGTATGTCGAGGGGTTAATTAGTGTAGAAATAAATTTTCTTTCCCAGAGTTCAGAACGACTCCAAATACGATTATGAAAATATGTTTATTCATTTTATGATATGAATATTCTTTTCACCCATATATGGTGATCTACAAATATAATGAAATCAACTCACATACATAAATTCGCACATGAAAGTTTTACATGAAAATAATTTTACTATGGAAAATTATTTCAATTAAATTGATTTATAAAATAGTTTTATATTAAAATAATAAACTCTTACCATGTGAGACAGTCTCCTGAAGATTTTATGAGTTTCAAAATTGAACAAATGCTGTGAAGTAAGACATTCACGTCCATCTCTGAGGTGTCAGGATTTTTTTTTTATGTTAAAACAGGTGCCTTTTATTATAGTTAGCGCTAGACATGCACACTCACTCACAAATCAAGAAAAACCAGTCTAACACACCCTTTCTCCCCCGGGCATTCCGATAATAGTAACCACTATCAAGGGAATTAACTCTCACATGATGAATAAATGAATGAATGATTGAATGCAAATCAATTTGTCAAAAATACAAATTAAATATCCGTAATTTACTCCTGTGACATGTATATTTGTTACTCTTGTGTTAAGTAACATAATGCCATGGAATTTCAACTCTGTCGGTTTCCTATTTAACCATGCCCTGTGTGCATGAGTTTGTTTGGCATTCATTCATCATCAACTAATCCCTTATCTGCGTATCAATATACCATTATCACCTGCATATGGTGTTTTATATCTCTCAACTGATTTGATACACAAGAGCTTGTTCTGCATATGATCAGTTTTTAAATCAAGGTAGACTACTGACAAATGAGTTGATGTTAAGGGGTTTCTACAATCTCATCTAAAGTCAGCATTTCACAAATTCTATGATCGTTATAATGATCTAGTTTGCCAGTACAACCTTCCACTAGGTGAAATGCTGTCTGTGGTGTTTCATACCAATTGTCAGGCCATTCTTGATTTTGACTGTGGATTACTCCATTTACCTGATCAAGATGTAGGGCCCAGTCAACAGGGGATGCTTACTTCTCCTACGCACCTGATTGCACTTCTGGTATGTCCAGTGTCCGTGTTTGCCCATCTCTCTGATTTGTATTTTCTATAGGAATTATGAGACTGAGTACTGTTCATTACCTTTTCATTCTTGTATTTCTTTTGGTGTGAATGTATGTTTTTGTGTGTGTGGTATTTTTTTTTATATGCTGGTGTTTGTTTGGTATTTTTGTCTTTGTTTACAGGTAATGTTTCTATTTAGCATATTATATATATATGCGTTTAGAATGTATATATCTACTTCTTTGGAGTACGTGTTTATGCCTGCTGTTTGTCTAGAGAGCAAGTGTTTGTCTGGAGTGTACATGTTTGTCTAGAGTGTACATGTTTGTCTGGAGTGTACATGTTTGTCTGGAGTGTACATGTTTGTCTGGAGTGTACATGTTTGTCTGGAATGTACTGGACTCTAAATTTACAGGAGTGGAATAAATTTAGTTTACCTTTGATTGAATATTTGCAATCTGTGAATGTTTCCAAGTCTTGTTGACTCCAACCTCCTCTTGAATGAATCCTTTTTTTCTGTGTAACATTTGACTGACAGTTTGACATTTGACTGACAGTTTGACATTGTTGTCTGATTGATAGACAGCATGAACTGGCTCAGTCACAGCTTCTGTGTTGAAAGTCACACCACTGATGACAGTGAAATACAGAATACTGTAAACATCAGTGAGGGGCTCTAGGGCTGTGAGAAATGGTCTCATTAACACGGGTAAATCTTGTCATTTAGGTTTTTAGTCAGCAATGTGCAGCCTGCCAATTATAAGATACCAAAATTAGAGCTACAAATGTTTTGTCAGACCCAAGGACAAATATTTCTCAGTCCACTTGGCTTGTGTATCTCATAAAGTGTTGATGTTTAATAAATGTTATAGAATGCTAAACATAGAGATCATCTATATACTCTATACATGTATTGACAAATGTTACAGAATGCTGTAGAGATCAACTGTTGCAAACCTTATACCATATTGCTTGCCATGATTTTCCTCTTGTGTCATTTAAATGGCAGATGCGAGTTATGCACTACTCACCCACTGGTTGTTAAATCAAGCCTTAGAGGCAACAAATAAGTCAAGTATTTGAGCAATCCTGCTTGATGGTCACATAGAACATAATTATGCTTGATGAATTTAGCTTGATGACTTGATGGAGCATTAGGCTCAATGATCTGATGGAGCATTAGGCTCAGTGATCTGATGGAGCATTAGGCTCAGTGATCTGATGGAGCATTAGGCTCAATGATCTGATGGAGCATTAGGCTTAGTGATCTGATGGAGCATTAGACTCAGTGATCTGATGGAGCATTAGGCTCAATGATCTGATGGAGCATTGCACTCAATGATCTGATGGAGCATTATTTTCAATGATCTGATGGAGCATTAGGCGTAATGATCTGATGGAGCATTGCACTCAATGATCTGATGGAGCATTAGGCATAATGATCTGATGGAGCATTGCACTCAGTGATCTGATGGAGCATTAAGCTTCATGGTAATGATAATAGTAACATAACAATACATCATAGCTTCCCAGTCTGTAAGATTCGTAGAAATGCAGACAAACAATTCTCACCATGCATTTTGCAAATGGTTGTTTTCCACACAGCTGACTTCAACAGTTGTACACAATACTCAGGTACACTGCAGCAGTTTGTTAAAATTGCTTTAGAGAATATTGTAGACTAGAACAAGAGGCCCATGGGCCACATCACTCACCTGAGCCACCTTGGCCCATTTCAAGGATTTTCACTACATATTTGCATGTAAAACATTCATACCCTACCCTGCCCCTGGAGGCCCATGATTTTAACAAACTGGAATGTAAACTATATCAGAAAGCTGTCATGTAAATTTGAACTTTTCTGGCTTAGTTGTTCTTGAGAAGAAGAGTTTTAAAGATTGTTTTCCCTACCTATATTTCCGCATATAAAACTTTGATCCCCTACTGTGGCCCCACCCAACACCTGGGAGGCATGATTTGAAAAACAATTACTGCATTATGTCAGGAAACTTCAATGTAAATTGGAACTTTTCTGGCCTAGTGGTTCTTGAGAACAAGATTTTTAAATGACCTCACCCTATTTTTGCATTTTTGTGACTATCTCCATTTTGAAGAGGGCATGATCCTTCATTTGAACAAACTTGAATCCCCTTCACCCAAGGATGATTTGTATCAAGTTTGATTGAAATTGACTCTATGGTTCTGGAGAAGATTTTAAAAGAGTTTTTCCTATATTTTCACATAAAAAAATTTGATTCCCTACTGTGGTCCTACTCTACCCCCAGGGACCATGATTTTAACAAACCTGAATCTGCACTATGTAAGAAAGCCTTATTGTAAATTAGCACTTTTTCTGGCCTAGTGTTCTTGAGAAAATGATTTTTAAATGACCCCTCCCTATTTTGTGATTATTTCCCCTTTGAAAGGGGAATGATCCTTCTTTTGAAAAATCGTATATCCCCTTCACCCAAGGATAATCTGTACCAAGTTTGATTGACATTGGCCTGCTGGTTCTAGAGAAAATTTTCAAAAGTTGTCAATATTTTTTCACTATTTTGCTATTATCTCCCCTTGGAGAGGGGCATTGCTCGTCATTTGAACAAACTTGAATCCCCCTTCACCCATGGATGATTTTTGCCATTTTTGATTGAAATTGGCCCCATAGTTCTGGAGAAGCAGATGAAAATGTGAAAAATTTATACCAACACTGACAACATTGATGACTGGCAACAGAAAGTTTTGATTAAGAAAGCTCACGTGGGTCTTCAGCTCAGGTGAGCTAAAAATGAAAAAAAAAAAATCATTGTCAAAGTACGCAATAACCAAGACAACAAGTTATACAATAAATAAAGCCTTAATTTTCACTATATACAGATATAAAAACTTGATAGCATTGTGAATATTACTGAAGTATTAAGATTCTTAATCTCCATGATACAACTAACACTGGACTGCTGCTAGCTGACATACTGTTTCATTATGATGTCGTATAGCGTGAAATGGAGCAAGGTGCTTTAATTTCTATACAGCAAAGTGATTTTATGGAGAATCTTATCTAGCTGGAGATAACACTCAATCTTTTCTATTTTAGAACACAGATAATTTTTGCAGTCAACTATTAACAGCCATTTCCAGCTCTAAAATTTGAATGTTCTTTGATTGATGTAAAATTTAGTAATGCCCATGAGCTAATGTCAGACATAAACAATCGAAATTCAGTTCTCCATACAAATTTCTAAATTGGTATGACATCACAAAGATGGTGATTTTTACAATCTGTGACAATTTTCTAAAAATGTAAATGCTTTAAGATAACTTCAAATTTAGAAATAATATAATGGGTACTGTCTATGAACCAAAATTATTTTCACATATTTGTGACCAGAATTTTTTTTTTTTCATAAAGTTTAACAATATCTCAATTTGATTAGGAAATGTTGCATGTTGGTGGTGCAGCGAGTGCCAGAGAACTGCAGTGGGCTTCAGATTTTTGTGATTGCTCATCACACATCATACGGACATGATTAGCCATCTGTGTGCCTTGAGCTTTTGTTCATTACAATTCCGTTCTGTAGATGCAAAGTGGGAGGGATGGACAAAGGATAGACTTGAAGACAGCTAGATAATGATTCCTCTGTAACATCTACACATTGTTTGCAGAGTTATTATTAGTTGCATGCTTTGAACTTCATTGTTTATTATATGGTGTGGAATATGGAGAAAAGAATTCAATGGTTTTCCTTTTCTCTCCACTTGATGATCTATATAGCCCTCTATATATAGTCCTATCTAAATGAGAACATGAATGCTTCAGTTGACTGAGTTAAAGGTATCCCTCAACTCATTTTAATCTCTGCCCATGACTCCCATCGGGATCTGGGTTACAACATGTCCTCATTGCCCTTTGCTTGTTGTAAAAGGTGACTAAATGGGGGCAGTCCTTCAGATGAGACTGCAAAAAGCAAGGTTCCATGTCACAACAGGTGTGGCATGATAAAGATCCCTCCCTGCCCTAAACGCCAAGCACATAGGCTTAAATTTTGCAGCCCTTCACCATCAATGGTGGCATCTTCATATGTCTATTAAGTAAAAAATTCTCGAGCAGAACATTAAACAATATAAAACCAACCATCTCTGTGATTAAATATTTGAGGCCCATGACTTCAGAAAAAGAATTTTAAGGAAATATTGCATATTTACTCAAATAAATAAAGAGCCCCACCCTAACATCAAAATCCATGACCCAGGGAACATAAATGGTAGTGGTTTATTTCTTTGTTAATGCTATACATTGTCAAATTTGATTGTTTTAAGTCCAAGAGTTGACCAAGAAGACAATTTTAAAAGAAGGAATGCATTAATTTTTCACTATACTAGTTGAGACCCACTAGCTCTACCATCACAATCTCTAACCAAAGGGACTATGGCTTCCACAATTTACACTGAAGATTAAAATCCTCTTCATTTCCAAATGTTTTGTCTATTTCATATACACAGATGATTTTTAAAGAAATAACACATTTTGACTTTATGAACCAACAAGCCCAGTCCCAACACCTGAAAACTCTCAGAGAGAGAGAGAGAGAGAGAGAGAGAGAGAGAGAGAGAGAGAGAGAGAGAGAGAGAGAGAGAGAGAGATAATATACTACATTTTAAACATCCCATGGAGCTAGAACTTTGAAACACTAGTATTAACTTCAATCTCTGAGGTTCACATAGAGGGTTTTCTTCCACCTTCATGCTAATTTTAACAATATCTACATTTCCTGGAAACAAAGAATGATCATTGGCAGTAAAAATTCATGACTCCGATTACATTTATAATTAAAGTAATTGTCGCTTTTGACACTTCCTAATCAATAGGACATGCCAGGAAATTTTATGAATTGGTGACACAGCAATTGCTGTTATACTGTTATACTCCAAATTTTGGCTTTAAAAAGAGTCGCTTGTCTAATTTCATAAAAGGAAAATACCTATTCTGGTGATAAGGTTGCATTAATTTAGTTCATAGATGGAAGATTCTCTATTCTAGTGATAAGATGACATAAGTTCATGGAAGATAGATTCTCTATTCTGGTGATAAGATTTCACTAGTTCATGGAAGAAAGATTCTCTATTCTGGTGATAAGATTTCACTAGTTCATGGAAGAAAGATTCTCTTTTCTGGTGATAAGATTGCACTAGTTCATGGATAAAAGATTCTCTATTTTGGTGATAAGATTGCACTAGTTCATGGAAGAAAGATTCTCTATTTTGGTGATAAGATTTCACTAGTTCATGAAAGAAAGATTCTCTATTCTGGTGATAAGATTGCACTAGTTCATGAAAGAAAGATTCTCTATTTTTGGTGATAAGATTGCACTAGTTCATGAAAGAAAGATTCTCTATTCTGGTGATAAGATTTCACTAGTTCATGGAAGAAAGATTCTCTTTTCTGGTGATAAGATTGCACTAGTTCATGGATAAAAGATTCTCTATTTTGGTGATAAGATTGCACTAGTTCATGGAAGAAAGATTCTCTATTTTGGTGATAAGATTTCACTAGTTCATGAAAGAAAGATTCTCTATTCTGGTGATAAGATTGCACTAGTTCATGAAAGAAAGATTCTCTATTTTTGGTGATAAGATTGCACTAGTTCATGAAAGAAAGATTCTCTATTCTGGTGATAAGATGACATAAGTTCATGGAAGAAAGATTCTCCATTCTAGAGATACTTGTATCAATACTGTGCATGCACTCACTCAACTACACATATCACAGTGGAATTTTCATTAAGACAAATTATAACATGACAAACACTATTTGTAAACAGGATTTTTTTTCATAAAGGAAATAGTATCTAAATATAACTCAATTACTTCAAATCTTGAATAAATTTGCAAACGGATCATGATTTAGAAAAACATCTGAATATGAATAAAGGTGGTTTTTAAGTGACAGTAGTTAGCATGTGAGACAGTATATGACAGATTGACTGTGATTTGAATATAAGTATGCTCTTTGTTTTTCTATCATTCAATTTTATGCACCAATTGTTTTCTTCCAATAAATCAAATCAATTAAATCCCTGTAGGATGCATGCTTGCATGCATACAATTCATTTTATAAAATTGCAATGTTTAAAAACAAGTCCAAACTAACTCATTTTGATTTTTTTTTAATAGAAGCTTCAACTTTTCCCTGCACAATAAGCAAAAATACTGTAGGGATTCGGGATATACGGACTGTGGAAGTCAGTGGTTAGAGCACCTGACTAGCCTGGGTTTGGTTCCATCACCAGCCATAAATTTTATCCTCTCCATACAATAATTGGTGCCACTGAGCACCCCTGCACTACAGGTTGTCCAGCCAGGGACAAAAAAAATCTGGGGTTGTGCATTTTCTAGGGAGAGGACAAATTGTAGGAGGGAGGAATGTAGTAGTTGTGGCTATATGGACCATGGATATCAGCCTGGGTAGGTCAGTGGTTAGAGCACCTGACTAGTAATGCAGTGGTCCTGGGTTTGAATCCTGGTCCATTCAGCCACAGATTTTCTCCTCTCCCATACTGCAATACAAATATCATATCAAATATGATGTCCTTCTTTCAGATAATCATATATCTGAACTAAATTGAACTACTATATAAGCATACTTTTTAGCGAGAGGATTTAATTTTAGCATTTTTGGTGAAGGTGCTGAGAATATCATTAACAATTTGTTCTGTATGTTAGGTAATAATCACCATTCTTGGGATTATAAAGTCGCTAAAATCAGCTCTTGCTGAATAACCATTTTTTATTGGAAAAATCGTTAAATTTGACTCTTGCCAAAATTTCCACTTATATTGACTTTAGATTGGTATACATATCGTATATAGCTTTAAACCTGCCAATTCAATCATTTTGAAAGAGGGTATATTATTTAAATTTATGAATTCAATGTTTTTTTAAACAATTTTATCTGCACATAAACAGCTAGCTGTCCTATATTATTTCACATTAAACATTTCCACACATTCTCAAAATGGTTGTTTTGTGAGTTAATGGGCTGTGCAAAGTGAGTACTAATTATTGTGGCCTTTTATTGGTACTCGCAATTATTAAATGACATCAAATTATTCTCTTATTTCCAAAATCAATTGAAACACAAGACCAAAATGAATAATGCACTTAGAATATATCAATTACTTCAAACAGTTATCGAGATTAATCAATAAGAGTACAATTTTGTGACACTTTATATCTATGCTCACTCGAGACTTTAACCATGCACCTTTTGTACACACCTTACAATGTCGCTAATTACACTATCATTTTTTCCCATTGGGTGAAACTGAAATTATGTTTGTTTCCTTGCAACATGCAGTCAATTTAGCCTTTGACTATTAAAATAGCATTTGTACTTATTAAAAACACAAACACTTTATTCCGCAAATTTTCGGCCGCTTGGCCTATAAAAAAAATGACAAATTTTTGCAAGTTAGGTACAATCCACGTTAATTTATCATAATAATATTATTAATATATAATAATAATTACGATGAATTAACATGGATTGTACCTAGCTTGCAAAAATTCGTCATTTTTTTGCGCTTGATAAAGGCCAAGTGGCTGAAAATTTGCGGAATTGAGTATTTGTGTTTTTAACTGTTACATACTTCCCTTAGGAGGACATAAGTGATCACATTTGTACTTAATTTGAGAACACTTCATATTTACGTGAAATAAATCCAATTTTTATGACATAATTAGATTGGACATACTTCAAGATCAGTCAGAGTTATTTCTCTTTAGAGAACATTCCGCAATCCCACTGCGCAGCACAAAAGAATCTGCATATGCACTAAGGATGAGAGGAATACCCATCGCATGCATTAATGTATATAATAAATTTCTCATCATACAAAGTTTTATCTCATAGTATCTCAGTGGAAGAATTTTAACTTCATAACTGAGAGGTCATGAGTTTGAGTCCTGCTTGTGCCATTGCCACATGAACCCTAAGACAAAAACATAGGTAGAGATTACGCCTTCATTGGCATTTATAAGTGAGAATTACAGGTCTTTCTGATATGACCTTAAAAAAGGAGGTGTTGTATCGCAGCAGGCACTGGCACACGACTTGAAGAACATTCACTGCTAAGCCAATAAGTTGTAAGATCTTCCATGTCGACTTGTCAGATAATTATAATACCTGGGTCTCAGCATCTCTTGCCATAAAGGTGTGCTTATGACAATAAATGACATCCACAGCACAACCTACTTTTCTGACAAGTCAGTGAAATGATCTAAAAGTCTTCGAAATTATCCACAGGGCTTAGTTGACCCTATTTTGTATAAGGTCCGGTACTGTTTGATTGGGAATTTTAGGCAGAAAAAATGCCATTTTGAAAAAAGTACTTGAACAAAAAAATAACGCATAGTAGGTAGAAAAACAAATTGCAGTCATTTATATATCAATAAAAGGTACATATGCTCCAGTTCTTATGATGGATGTTAATAAAGATATACCAAGGTTGTTCGATATGTAATGTGTATTGTACGATATCTCAAAAGCATTTGACTCAAATAATGAAATGAACATTACATCCCTCCAAAGTATTCTCCATGGATTGAACTATGTAATTTCAATCTCTGAATCCATTTCTGAAATGCATTACAGTATGTTGATTTAGGTAGACCTCTGAAGCATTGACTGATGGCTGAGTCAAGGGTTTGTCCGGACTTGTAACGACAACCAGATAAGAACTTTTAAGTTTTGGAAAAAGTCGCAAGGGGCTAGATCTGGAGAATATGGTGGGTGTGACAAGACTGTAACCTTCTCCAACTTCAAAAATTTTGCTTCACAAGCTCAGATGTATGTGATGGAGCATTATCATGAATTAAACGAACATGCCTAAATCCTGACAAAGGACATCATTTATGATAATATTTCTTGAGCTATTTTAGTATACCATCTTGGTAATACCAACCTGTAACGCTTTTGCCTTTTGGCACCGGAATTTGTACGGCTAAACCATCACACAAGAATATGCAATGAAGAACCTTCTTTATGCTTATGGTTCTTTTGGCAACTACAGTCCTTCTAACATGTTTAGTTAGCCATATTTTTTTCCCCAATTTTCCTTACTGGTTCGCAATAGGGAACCCATGTTTCGTCACCAGTAACAATGTTTGCAAATTGTCTTTGATTGAATTTGGGAAATATTTTGAGCAATTGCTTAGCGGTTTGTACTTGTACCCGATTTTGGTCATCTGTCAATATATGCGGTATCCATCTGCCAGAAATCTTTCGAACTCTCAGTATATGCTTCAAAATGAAATGTACCTGTGACAGCGATATGCCAACAGCTTTGCCAATATCACGTATTGTATACCTGCCATCACTTTCAATTATTTCCCTGACTTTTGAGACATTTGTCTTGCCTGGTATAGTCACAGGTCAGTCAGATTTTGCTGCAACTTTGACGGAATCTGTGCCAGTCAGAAATTTCTTTCTCCACCTACAAACTGTCTCATAAGATACCTTAATCAGATCCATAAACTTCTCCCAATTTTGTAAAAATCTGCATTACTGAATGACTGAGTTTTGTGCCAACTTTAATATAAGCTCCAACTTCTTCAATATTTTCAACCCATTTCCCAACCATTTTTACGACAGTGGTCAATGATTTGAAATGACTTTAAGTTTAAACTATGGTGACCTGAAGGTTTGCGTTTATACCGTTGGAAAGGTATTGAATAGAGCTTAATTCAAGAGTATCATCATCCATGAAATTGTGCAAAGCGTCATTGCGCTGTGGTACAATACACATTACATATCAAACAGACCTCGTAATATACTGTGATATTCTGTAAATAAAATGAAACAAATGAGATGTGTGGAACTGTAAGACAACTGTAGTTTTTTTGAAAATTTCCAAAATCTAGGTCAAGGTCACCAAATCTGGTATCCTTGAAAAGGTCTTCTCACAAAAAATGCACATGCTTAATATAAAATCATTACCTCGTACAATTGAAAGAAATGGCTTATATTTCAATTTTCTAAAAGTAGATCAAAGATAATGATTTAAATATCATAATGAATTTAGTCTGATAGTCACTATTCCATTATCTACAGTCGATAATCAAGATAAATTGTTTTCTTTCCACCCATGTTTTAATAAGGCACAAGCACTGCATACAATACACAAAAAAGTCCACGAGTTACCAAGAATGAACTCAAAATTTTTACCTATTCCTTTCAACGTGGATGAAATCAAACAGTTTATGTTGCACATGTTATCATATACTGCCATTATAGGTACAAATTATATAAAACCAAAACAATAAAAAAAAATCAATTAGGCTTAGGTACGCACCTAATGTATTTGGGAGAGCTTGACATATAAATGTGTCGGATTTCAATTAGATAATTTGGCCTTCATATATGGTATTAGATAACTCATTCCCAAGATGTTGCAGATTTTATGTAATAATACAAATATTATTCTTACTATGCTTGTGAGTTGACATTTTGGGAAATTTTCAATCAGAATTTGGAAAAAAAAAAACCAGTCATTTTTCATTTGGGAATGAATGGATCAGTTTACCGACCCCACATACAAAAGATATTAAACCCTGTATCTGACAAGCCAACATAATTTTCAGACAAGTAATTATGCTCTGTTGTCAAAGCATTATTTTGTCTTGTTAGATACTTGTCAGATAATTATGTTGACTTGTCATTGATTATGTTGACTTGACAGATAATTATGTTGAATTGTCACTGATTATGTTGACTTGTCAGATAATTATGTTGACTTGTCATTTAATTATGTTGACTTGTTTGATGATATCTAATGACATGTCAGATAATTATGTTGACTTGTCATTGATTATGTTGACTTGACAGATAATTATGTTGAATTGTCACTGATTATGTTGACTTGTCAGATAATTATGTTGACTTGTCATTTAATTATGTTGACTTGTTTGATGATATCTAATGACATGTCAGATAATTATGTCGACTTGTTATTGATTATGTTGACTTGACAAGTTGACTTAATTATCTGACAAGTTGACTTAGTTATCTGATAAGAAGACTTAATTATCTGAAAAGAGCTGGTACAAATATACCACAACAAAACATTAAGCATGAACAAAATGTGTCCTTTCAGAGACTCTGTTAACACTTAAGTCTGGATTTATCTTCCACGTCCACGGGAAATTAAGATGATATTAAAGCTGCTCTTAAAAATGAATCCATTAATCATCATCTGGAGATTTCTGTTTATAAAGACTAAGACATGAGAATCTTTTTAATTATTGGATTTTTTTTCCTTCCCTTATTCTCAATAAGGATCCTCGATTCATAAAACCTTGTCTTTATGATTTATTGCATTTCAATAATGGATGGCTAGGATCAGCAGGTATGTTTCTGATTATGGTTAAAGAACGGTTTCTATATTTAGTAGTCATAGATTGAGGATGCAGCCAGTTCTCATTATGCTACAGAAATAACTAAATAAAGTTTTATCAGCTAAATACACCCTTGTTTGACAAGCTATCTGTTTTATAACAACATCTTGCTGAATGAACCAATCCCAGTGTATTGAATTGTCTGCTTTCCACCAGCGTTCTGCACTATTCCATGTCTTGTATCAGGATTGTGGGATGAGACGACTCAGATTTCATGCGATCGTGTCGTCTTCAAAACAAAAAGAGATTTGGAATTTCAGACTATTGATTATGCATTTTACTATGCTTTTACTACAAATCACAATTCATTCACAATTGATACACTCACTTTAAGGTTTTACAGTCAAGACCAGAGAAAAAATCGACACTACAATCCTATAGCTTAATTGAGAAACCAAGAGGTATAGGGATTGAATTAATGCTTTGGCTCACAGTATTTCCAATATATATCAATTAGGATTAGACAAAAATGTTTGTTATAAGAGCCTTACATGGTCTCTCACAACACAGAGATTCTATAGAGATCAATCAATCAATAACCTTCACTCACTTCAACAAAAGATATTTAATGACTGTAAGAATTTTACACACACACCTCCCCCCCCCCCCCCACCCTCAAAAAAAATATTCAGTACAACAAATAATAGGTGCATCATTTTCTGGTTTATATCCTTCCTTCATTCTAAAAAGAATATGAGGCCCAAGGGACACACTACTCACCTGAGGAAGTTTCTTTAATATAAACAGAGCATGAAGCTTGCCTGAGTAACTTATGTCATCCTAAAGAAAATAGTAGGCCCATGGGACACATTACTAACTTGAGTAACTGTCTTCATTCTAAGTAGAACATAAGGCTCATGGGACACACTGCTCGCCTGAGTAACATTCCTCACACAGAAATGGACATACATCTTTAAAACCCTAACTGTGGACTTTTCTGGTTTCATGGAGTAAAATCCTTTCATTTCACATTGCCCGAGGACACTTTCACACTAAACATTTTTCTGGCCCAGAGGGAAGTGGTTGAACAAACTGAGTCCAAGACACTACATATAGCTACAAAACTATTGCTCTTCAAGGATGTAATTGGGTTCAACCACAGAACTACAGATCCAAATGTAATAAAATATTGAAAATAGATATTTGATTTACAAAGCACTATTCAAGCGTTAGATTTTTTTTTATACATTGCAGCCTCAAAATTTTACTTTAAGAATCACAACATATTTTCCCACTACATTTGTGTAAAGACAATATCACTTTCAAACATTTATTAAGCCCCATTCAAACTGAAAACTCACAGCTTCAATTATATTCACCTAGCTGTCACAGCCATGCTAGGCTAAAATCAAACTCTGCTGATGACAGCAAAACTGACAACCACAATGAACAAATCCTGGTCAGTAAAGCTCCTTTAAGTGTAAAATATTATGAATCAGGTGGGCTAAAAGGCATGCTCTTTTCAAATAACCTTTTTATCCAACTTTGATATTTACCTTTATTAATGTGTAATGATTGTAAGAGACTTAAACTAAGTATGATACCAAGTATCGATATTGGTTTGTTTGATACATCACTTCCAAAAACTGGGAAAAAATATGCTGTCCTTGACCACAGTCATTATAATGCCTTGGAAATGAAGGCCAGCTGCAGTATGCAGACCATCAGAACTAAAGGAATGATGCATTTAAAGATCATTGGCTTGATTGATCTTCCACTCATCATAAGGAGAAAACAACCTAAACTAATGTCTTAATTAACTAGGGGTGTAATGATACGTGTGAAGAGTATCGTGATACAGCGCAATACACTGAGTCTGTAACTAGGGGTGTAATGATATATGTGAAGAGTATCGTGATACAGCGCAATACACTGAGTCTGTAACTAGGGGTGTAATGATACGTGTGAAGAGTATCGTGATACAGCGCAATACACTGAGTCTGTAACTAGGGGTGTAATGATATATCTGGTGTATCATGATTGACATATATATATAAAGTTGCTAAGTAATAATTTTTACTGCAGTAACTTGATCTGAAGAGTCAGATCACGCAGAGTTGACAGGTGTGGATCATCAGAGAGACACAATGCTATGACCGTGGATTTTGACTCCACCCTAGCTAACCCCTCGGGCTCATGACTTACCATACTGGTACTACGTATGGACTTGTTACACCCTTCTAGTCCATGGATATTTAAGTATTGCATGTGGGCTTGTTCATCCCACTTTTTAGTCGTGACGAGTTGTGGACTTATGTTTGGGTAGTTGGAGGTATTTCATTATTCAATAAATAAAAGGCATCAGGGAGTTTCTTTCGATAATTGAAAAATATGTCAACAACCACAGAATACAAAGTATAGCCTGCAGATTTAAATCAGATTCAGGAACTTTTCTGATGAATTTTAGAGAGGCGTTTAATAAAGCAGTCAATTCAAACCTGCTGTACCAAACAAGAGGCCCATGGCACAATATGCTCACCTGAATCACCTTGGCCTTGCTGTTCTTCAGGTTTTCAAAAGATTTTCTTCCTTTTTTATTTCCTTGAAAACTACTGACCTTGTATAATGACCCTAGCCTCTTGGGGTCATGACGTACCTGAACTTGAATCCATAAAACATAGAGATGTTTCAATATCAATATTACTTAAACTTGGTCATGCTGTTGTGGAGAAATTTTTCGAACATATTTTCCCCCTTAAATTCATGTATCCTACGAAACTCAATCCCTGATTTTAGCCACACTCCAACCCTAGAGTCCAAAATAAAAAAAAAAATTGAATTTACAAAATTTGGAAATGTTTGTATGCTTATTATGGCCCTGCTGCTATTGGAAAAATTTTCTTTTTGAATTTCCTACACATATTCTCATCTCTAGTTTTTGCGGGTTTGATTCTCTATCGCACCGATATATGTGAGAATGTTTGCCAGTTTACTTTCGGAAGGTCGGTGGTCTCTTCCCGGGTACATTGTATCTGGGTTCTCTCCTCCACCAATAAAACCTGGATGCCACCAGGTAACTGAGAAATTTGTGAGAGTGACAGAAAACAACAAACTATCAATCAATCAACATATTCTAATGTAAAATTTTGAATATTTCACACACACCCTTCCCCCCTCCCCAGCTCCAGGATTTGATCACATATGAATCTGCCAGTGGCTCTTGAGAACATTTTAAAATAATCCCACCCTATTTTTGGCCTTTTCTTGACTATCTCCTCTTTGGAAAGTGAATTGATTAACCATGAATCTCTTTCACCCAAAAATACACTACGTCATTTCTGGATGAAATTGGTCCATTGGTTCTGGAGCAAAAATATAAAATTATGAAAAGTTTATGACAATAACTGACAACAAATTTCAACCAGATCAGCTCAAGTAAGCAAAAAATTTAACCCTCATAAAATAAGGTAATGTAAATCTATTTACATATAAAAATTTGTGAACCATCACCAAGTATAACTATTTTCTCTTCCAGTAACTTTTCCTTTGTCCTCCCATCACAATTTTTTAAGACTTGTTTAAAGAATATTTATCTGTTATTGACAAGCTTCACTAATTTTATTTATTTACAGCGCAGAATATGTACCTTTAAAAGGTATTGCTGACCATAATCACGATATATGTGTCCCTGAATCTTTCACCTTCCATTTCAATATCAGTAACAAGCCTCTGATGCCCTTCAGTCCTACCCACTCATTGATAATAAAATGGTACACTTTCAGACTAACAGTAGGCCAGCTTGCCCCTAGGCGACAAAAATTTACTTAAAAGTGATTGCCACCTATACAATCTATATGCCCTCTAACTTAGCTGTGGCATTAATCAATTTTTCTGTGGAATATCACACTCTACTTAATGTGGTCAAGTGTGGCTACTTCAAGGTTTATTAGATATGAAAGTGTCTACTGATAACAAAATGTTCTCTACAGAAGAGGTACGGTGGCAGTGTTTACAGCTTCTCAGCTGCTATCTATCTCAGGGCTGCGCATGCTTCCAGTAACAAAGGCACTAGAACAGAATTACATCAAAATTTAGAGTATGTTAATATCTTAAGATAATTATCTAGAACAAATGTTTATAAACAAAAAACAAAAAAAAACTGCTGGTCTATGGAAAAACATCAAATGCAAACATATACTGCAAATTCTATTTGTTTATGAAAATTATTTCTCAAGTTAGCAATAGATTTGGACTTGAGTCTATTGTCATTTAATGGTTTTGTGACCAGAGCAATACACAGTAGGGTTATACCATTAAACACTTGTCATCTTAAACATGCATATCATGTACCTGCCTGGTCATTTCAAACTTCATAAAATGTTGGCAAAGTAGAGCGAGAAATTATTATCAGCTAATGAAAGTGGCATCACACACTGATGACCATTTTTAGTAACACTTTCCTCAGTTTTATGAACATTATGTATATCTATTTACTTGATACTGAAAATCATGCAACAAATTTGACTTTATTTAAACTGCACCTTAGTTCAGTATGCTTGACCCAAGATACAACTATTCAGATGTCTATTAATAAAAGAAAATTATTCTCACGTCTGTGCAAGCTCACAGGCACGACAAAAGAACAGCACTGTTATTAACCCTAATATTGGACACATGCACTTTCAAAATGCAGTTTCAATAAAGGTTTGAAATCTGATATTTAATTTGTAAATTATCCACAATTATATTTTAAAGCTTGCATATATGTATATATCATTTATTACAATTTTCTGAGACACAAAGAAATATCATGACTAGTTAGTCAATATAATTTTTTGTCAGCTTTCCAGTGCACATATTAATTCTCTTCTGCTTAACAAGTTGTCAAACTATTGAACAATGTCTCTTTCTGTTCATGAGATGATTTACATTCAATGTAATTCAGCCACACTACTGTGTGCTGTCGTAGACAAATGAATTTGTTTGCTACCTTTAAAGTTTTACGTCACTGGACAACAAATGACAACTAAACGCATCTGCGTCACTCGTGAAGGATGAACTTTCAATGCCGATTATGATCCCAAGACAAGTAGCATAAACCGATTTAAGAAGAAATAAATACAGAGTATCAACTGACGCACGGAAGGTCTATTTCCAGTCAAAATAAGCAAGCAAATGGACTTCAATGGATCTACTGAAGCGACATAATTATCCTCATGTCTACTTTCTGATCTGTGTTTGCGTTCGGGTTTCTTTTAAAGGTCTTTCAAATTTCATGAGTGAAGGGCATGCATGGTATTGAGTCTGCTCTCCAAATTTAGAATAACAACAACGACAAAATTTCCTATTTAATATTCACCCTTGAACTTGACAAATGTTGCTTGAATAAATGAAAAAAAAATATAAACATGAAATTAAATCAAAATATGTTCCCTCACCCTTACCTCATTCTGAAGTAGAGGGCAGTGTCATTTGGTGCCAAGAGTTATTTCAAACCCTTTGGAGTACAGCAAAAAATTGTAGTTGACACTCATATTTAACATTATACTTTCAAGGTCACGGCCCGTATAACCTTCGTTGGAATAGACTCCTCTTCCTTAATTAATGCTGGCACTTTCTTTAATTGGTGATCAGCAATTAGTTAAACTTGAAATTCAACATAAAAAAAAACTTTTAACAAATTTAAAAGAAAATCCAGGTTGGAAAAGAGTAGAAGATTGTAGGGCACTGGATGCTCGACTGTGTTTACAACATGTCAGGCAAAGTTCAGGTCTGCATCCCAAATTGTGTTTAACAATTGATTCAAATTTAGAAATTTCAAAAAAAAAATTCATTTAGTAAATAACTAAAAAAAAAAGAGAGAGAGAGAGAACATTTTTTGAATCATTAATGTAGAAAATTCACAGGCTGAATTACAAACAGAAGGGGTCCTCGGGACTATTATGATATCCAATAATGACTTCTGTATGAATGTGTTTGGGTCTGCACCCCACTTAATAATTTTAAGGAAATTAAAACACATATTGTGTTAAAGTATTGCACAGCACGTAAAACGTATCTCTACCTGTCCAAAGTAGTTTGCGTAATATTCCACAAATAATTCTGCGTCAACATTTTGTATACAAATGAGAAAAGGCGATACATATTGTCAGGGACAGGTCTGGTCTTGAAATTTCAATAATGTATCGTTTTTTTGCATTTCCTTCAATCTTAACTGAAAACATGTCATCAATTGTCAACAATACTTTTTTGTATTTCTCATCCCTGACAAAGATGCATATCTTTATCGTCACATCAAACAATGCTTCTTTCGTATCTTCAGCCTTGAGTTTTATTGCTGTGTTCGGAAACAACCTCACCTCCAGTATTCAGAACAATCAAACATAAAAATATTGGCATCTAGCTACCATCCTCAATAATCACAACTTTCTTTTGTCCACATTTCTGCCACTTCTCACATGTTCGAATAAAAAGTTGAAAAATTTATAATTGGATATATAGTGTTTGAACTAGTGGACAGATTTGATTTTTTTAAAATCTTAATATTATAATTTTGATCTTTTACAAAATTTGGCAGAGTCCTATGGATCGCACACAATAAATTGAAATGCAGCTGAGAACTAGAGAGAGTATAAGAAGTACACAAGTTTAGAAGAAGCACGAAACCAAATCTTACAATATCTGATAGAACAACTAAACTGCGACAAAAGTGAAACTTTATCTGTGTCTTCTTATTAAATATCACATGTCAAAATTGAGTTTTCTAAGTTAAAACAGTTAATTAAGAAAAGCAAGGAAAACTACATTCAGCATAAAGTCCATATATCTCATAAAAAACCAATCAACTGTAATGAAATTTACACTTGACCTATAAACACACATTAATTCACATTCCAAATTTCAGCTTCCTGAATCAGAGCATTATGGGCAAAGGTTTTGAAAACTAATTGGTGACAGATAGAGAAATAGAGTTGATATGATCACTACATGTATAATTTGTGACAGATAGAGAAATGGAGTTGATATCACTACATGTATAATTTGTGACAGATAGAGAAATGGAGTTGATATGATCACTACATGTAGTAGCCGTGCCCTTTGGGTTCACCAGTAAGGAACTACCAAAACACATGCAAATAGTACACTTAACAAGAGTAGTTGTGTGTGTAATTGTGTGTGTGTGTGCATTTGTATGTCTGTGATAATAAGTTAACAAGAGTGGCTCTTTGTGTGTGTGTGTGTGTTGTGTGTGTGTGATGATAAAGTAACAAGATTGGCTCTTTTTTGTAATTGTGTGTATGTGTGTGTATGCATGCATGCGTGTGTGTGTGTGTGTGTGTGTGATGATAAGGTAACAAGAGTGACTCTCTTTTTTTTATAATCTGGGGAGGAGGGGAGGAGTGTCAGCAAACTTGTTTATAATGACTGTGTTCAGCTGGCACAAGTTAAACTCACATTTCTATACTAATGATGGCTTTCAAATTCAGAAATATTGCTATAATCCAGAAATTTTATTACTACACATATCTTTTAAAAACTGGAGGCCAATCAAATATCCAGCATGATTCTCCTGTGAGCTTATTTGCTATACCTTAGGTTATATACTATTTTCAATTTTTATCATTGACCTCAAAACTGTGTTAATTTTCATTTATGTGATATTTATAATTCAACACAGTTTGAAACAAAACCCTTCTTCATCACCGAGTCCTTCAGATCTCAATATGATGCACACTATGGAGAAATTAATACCAGCATTATAGAAAACTTACACAGAAATCAAAATTAGCTTTTATCAGTATTCAAACAAGCATACAATAGACATCTATATAGATATTCAATTATGTTGATAACAAAATTGTAATATTTCCACTAAATGAAAGAGAAGGTAATATTTTGTAAAATATATACAAAATTTGATTTCAAACCAGAATTTTAAACACGATGTATTTTTGAATCACAACAAAGTGGAACTGTAAGCTGACTTGTACAGAGTATTTTGATGCCATTGGAAAGGTCTTGCTTCCAGGAATGTACATACGAAATATGAAAGGTCTACCTCTTATAGACAAATGTTGAACGGGGTTTTTTTTTCTTCTTAATTTCCAACAGCTAGGTCCAAGAACAAAGCAAGATCACAAGGTCAACAAAACTGGTATTGTTGCAAAGGTCTTCTCCTAAGTAATTCACATGCTACTTATAAAAGCAATAACTCTTATAATTTGAAAAATATTACTTATATTAAAATTTTCTAAAGATAGGTCAAAGATCATTGTTAAGGTTAACAGGTCAAAGATGTTGGTGTCATTGGAAAGGTCTTACCACAAAAAATACACCTACCAAATATGGAAGGTCTACCTCTTACGGTGTAAAAGATGAGCAAGGTCCACCTTTTCCCCCACAAACAGAGAGATCAGCCGTCCGGATAGACATACAGGTAAAAAAAAACTACATGCCCCCGAATCGTCAATTCCGGGCATGATTATAAGACTGTAATAAACTTGCTTTTGATTTTATTAAAGTATGTAAGAGTGCATGATATTGATTATATCAACAATTTTGAAACTGATCCACCATTCATTTTTGCAATAGCATTTAATGAATTCTTACATATCAAAAATCAGCATGCAAAGTTTAGCTTTTAAGATTTTATGAGTATTTTGCTACAGTCAATTGCTGCTATACAAATGGGGCCACAACTGATTATTACTGATGCAAATCCAGAGTCACAAAAATCACGGAAATCTGTAATTTTGCAATGCAAAATGCCAAAATTTACTTTTCGTGACTGGATGTATTATTATCAAGCTAAGAGTGTCACGAAATTTTTTTTTTTAGAAATCACCTGAACATGTAAACAAACTACAAGATAAACATCAACAAAGGTATTTATCTCAATACTCCCACACCAGGTAACAATGGCTCCTCTACGTGACCAGGTCGAGTTCAAACCACGAAAGTGCAGGCCCTCTTAAAAAAAAAAGATTTAAATCTTCAGCGTAAACAATTCATGTAAAGAGAAACTTTTCACTATTCAGAATCTTAAGCTGCTGTCTATTCTTTGGCTTAAACTGACCTACAAAAAATATTTGTTCTCCCCCGCTTTTGTCCTTGATCATCTGAGTGACAATGTGCGTGTCCTTTAAAAATCTATTATCCTTTTATGTAACCCTACTCCCCCTTATTTTGACACAGGCTGTATTAGAATTTTCTCAAGCTTATACATTTGAGAAAGTCTTCAGAAATTTCAAAATTTCAGACTGAATAGATTTGCCGACAGCTATTATGATCAGAGTTAATATCTAGCTCTTAGTCACAAATATTAATTTCCTTAAATGTTGTTTACGATCCACAGAAGACAGCATTTTGAAATAATTTGTATCTTTTGAAAGAATTATGAAAAAGTATTAGGGCTTTTAATATAATGACTTGCTAAAATTTGAAAACATGAAGAATGAATATACATCATTAATGTTCATTTATCCTAATATGATAAATTCCTCGTGGCATGACATGTGTATATACATTGTCCCTGCATCTTAGCATGAATTACAGCCAAATCGATGAGACTGAAACGAGAAGCAATCAAGAAAATAAGATCATTAGACATGTCTTGAATTTAAAAAGTCCACGAGTGAAAACAGCGAGATACATTCTTAGAGGGTCTAAAATCAGATACTTAATCACTTTTAATTAACCATTCCTAAAACAGTCGGGAACACTTGATATAAGAAAAAATAATAGTATATGCATGGGATATAATTAAATTATATTCATTTTACTTGAAAAAACAAATTTAGTTTTCATACAAATTTAGTTTTCATTTCCATCATTTGTGAAAAAAATCTGGAACAATAAGACGTAAGTGTTGTTAGATGACAATAAGCCATTCTGCAGAGTTAATTCCCTTTGGTTGCTTTCCGAATACCTTCACCAAGACTCGGACTTGCGTAACAGACCTTGATCTACATGATCACAATGGACACTTCAGGAAATTTCAAAATGCTGTGTATGTTTGTACAAAGGCATTGTAAAACTTTGCTGAACATTATAAGTACCATACAGACACGGTGCAACACATAGTGTATTGATTAATTGTATGCTCATCTCAACTCTTGATATTTAAAATTTTTAATTCATTGGAAGATTCTAAAGTTTTAAAATAATAATTCGAAAATATTTACAGTACCAATTGCACCATAAAAATCACATTCATCAGGATAGATCAAGAGGACTTGACTCCTACCAAATGGTGAAAACAGGGAGGGAGAAAATGCAATGGACGGACCAGATTAAATTACAGGCAGCTCTGTGTAATAATAATAAAACAAATCAGATCAATTACATATTATATAATCCTCATTAGCAGTCCAATTTTTATTTATTCATTGCAGCCTTGTCATTCAGTGTCAGTGTCCTAGGTTTTTCACAGATTTAATGTTAACAATTAATATTAATTAACCTTTGCACAATAAATATGGAGAACACCTTCAAAATTTGTCACCTCAAAGTCAAATCAATCTAAATAATGATTAGTCACAAACATAACTGTCAAAACACAAGCTGAGATCTATTTCAAAGTCTATATGAAACAATTACTGTATCAAATGTAATAAAGCAGCTCTTTGAAATTACTAGTTTATACAAATCTGCATTATAATTAGTAAATTATGAGCACATCTTTTGAAGCTTTTTTGCAATGCGAGGTGAAAATGGCCTACAGATATCGTAACTCACAGGTGAACTGTTTCTGTGAATACAATGCAGGGCTCTACAATATTTCAGATATAATGTTACAGATCACAAACAATCAAACCTAATATCTCTACCTTCCCCCCATTCTTATATGTGCTCCTCCCCCAAAGACAACTGAAGTCATAATCACTCTTCCATTACAAAGGTTTTCCTGACAGACATTTTCACTCTTTACAGTGTTCCTCTCTGATAGACATTTTCACTCTTTATTGGGGCCTCCGTGACTGAGTGGTTAGAGCATTGCGCTCAAAATCACAAGGCCTCTCACCTTTAGTCAGTGTGGGTTTGATTCTCGCTTGCGCCAATATATGTGAGACAGTTTGCCAGTTTACTTTCGGAAGGTCAGTGGTCTCTTCCCGGGTACGTTGTATCTGGGTTCTCTCCTCCTCCTACAATAAAACTGGATGCCACCAGATAACTGAAAAAATTAAGTGTGGTGAAAAACAACAATTGATCAATCAATCACTCTTTAGTTACAAGGTTTTCCTCTGACAGACATTTTCACTCTCTACAGTGTTTTTCTCTGACAGACATTTTCACTCTTTACAGTGGTCCTCTCTGATAGACATTTTCACTCTTTATAGTGTTCCTCTCTGACAGATATTTTCACTCTCTACAGTGTTCCTCTCTGACAGACATTTTCACTCTCTACAGTGTTCCTCTCTGACAGATATTTTCACTCTTTACAGTGTTCCTCTCTGACAGACATTTTTAATCTGTAGTTAAAGGGTTTTCTTCCAACAGACATTTTCACTCCTTAGCTACAGGGATTTCCTCTGATAGACATTTTCACTCTTTACAGTGTTCCTCTCTGACAGATATTTTCACTCTCTACAGTGTTCCTCTCTGACAGACATTTTCACTCTTTACAGTGGTCCTCTCTGACAGACATTTTTAATCTGTAGTTAAAGGGTTTTCTTCCAACAGACATTTTCACTCCTTAGCTACAGGGATTTCCTCTGATAGACATTTTCACTCTTTACAGTGTTCCTCTCTGACAGATATTTTCACTCTCTACAGTGTTCCTCTCTGACAGACATTTTCACTCTTTACAGTGGTCCTCTCTGACAGACATTTTTAATCTGTAGTTAAAGGGTTTTCTTCCAACAGACATTTTCACTCCTTAGCTACAGGGATTTCCTCTGATAGACATTTTCACTCTTTACAGTGTTCCTCTCTGACAGATATTTTCACTCTCTACAGTGTTCCTCTCTGACAGACATTTTCACTCTTTACAGTGGTCCTCTCTGACAGACATTTTTAATCTGTAGTTAAAGGGTTGTCTTCCAACAGACATTTTCACTCCTTAGCTACAGGGATTTCCTCTGATAGACATTTTCACTCTTTAGATACACGGTTTGTCTCCGAAAGTCTTTTCCACTCTTTAGTGACAGGGTTTCCCTCTAATAGACATTGTCACTCTTTAGATACACGGTTTGTCTCCGAAAGTCTTTTCCACTCTTTAGTGACAGGGTAGCCCTCTAACAGACATTTTCACTCTTTAATTACAGGGCTTTTCTCTGACAGACATTTTCTCTCCTCAGTTACTGAGGCAGGTCATTAATTGTAAGGGGAGTGGAAACCACCTGGAATACACAACCAAAATTTCTCCTCTCATATACACAGAGGCTCTGTCAGCATGTTTATCTCTGTTGGCTGCTACTTAAATTATGTCATGGTGCCATTTACATTTAACTAGACCAACATACATGCAGCACTGCAAAATGTTCAAATGGTCTACAATTTGTCTCATGCCTTCTATAGTCCACCAAGATGTGTTTGTGAAACACAGTGGCTGCTTACAGCAAATTTGATCTTCATGCATGACACTGATCAACCAGTCACATAGCAATGACCTTGTCCTTTAAGTTCATGAATATAAAGTATCTACCGTCTCCTAAGTTCAAATGTGACCAAGGTTTAGAAATGCAGACAAAGAGGCATTACGAAGAGATGAATACATGTAAAAAAGACAGGCCAAGAACGTATAATTATTAACATAGAAGTTAGGCGAGTCCACACTGGATTGTAGAGCTTTAAATGTAGTCTAATACATCTCCATCAATATACCAGATTTCATTGCAATAAAATCATTTTTGAAGGTCACTCATGACTGACAGTAGATTGAGAGCTTGTACTTGTCCATCATGCAGGTGCTAAAGGTATCCTTTGTAATGTCAACTGCCAACATGTGGAGAGACTTTCACTGGTGACATGAGATTCATCCCCTCACTATGATAAATATCAGAGGAGAGATTTCCATTAGAGACACAGGATTCTTCCCCTCAGTATGATAAACAACTGAGGAGAGATTACCACTGGTGACACGAGATTCATCCCCTCAATATGATAAACAACTGAGAAGAGTTTCCACTAGAGATATGAGATTCATCTCCTCACTATGATAAACAACTGAGGAGAGATTTCCACTGGTGACAGTGTTAGAAAGAGGTCACACAGTGAAAGTGTTTTTTGCTTTGTTTTCCAATAGGAGGAAATGATGGAGTGTAAGATTTGATTGAAATGTATGCCAGGCAACATACAAAACCTGTAACAACGAACTCCATCAATCATCTATCAAAGTTTCTTTTCATCAATGGCAGAATAATTCTGGGTCAATCTCCAACTCCGTTTATTATTTATGCTATGATATATTTAGCAAATGATGTCCAATTATATTACTGATGACAATTAATGACTATGAGACCTGTATTATTGATATTAATCTGTTTTGTCGAGAGCTCACAGACACAGAATATTTCCTTTAACACAGATGTATTGTGTCCTTCAATCAAACATGCAATGTAACTGGGCAGAACAACAAGAAAAGCCTGGCTGTACATGGAGAAGTCTTCCCAGTTCAGGACTGAAGATAGTCATCCATCAAAATGGCTTCCTGATCTCTGCCATGATTCATGTGTGGAGAATTATTTTTTTTTTTTTACATCGAAGCCACTCGCTCAGTCAGTAATAATGCTCTTTTTGTTACAATATTGCATAACCCCCTATGTCTGCAACTATCAATGACTACACCTTTCCAGCCCAGTAGACCATTAACAAAAAACAACAGCCCATGAGCCAAATTGCTCACCAGTGCATTTGATGTTGATATGATATTGTTGATGTCCCTCTTGAGAATTTTTCACTCATATGAAGACATCATTAATGCCAGTGCAGGACTTCAAAAATTTAGTCTTATGCTCCGCACTAACGGCCTTTGAGCAGAGAGGGGTCTTTATTCTGGCACACCTTCACACCTGCTGTAACACGAGGCCTTGATGGTTTTTGCAGTCTCATCTGAAGGATTGCCTCATTTAGTCACTTCTTGCAACAAGCAAAGGGTACTGAGGACATATTTTAACCCAAATTCAATTTCGCATTTGAATATTTTCCATGTAAAACCTTGAGGTGGCTCACTACTTGAATGGGTTTCTCTAATCAGAATGAAATCAGATTTAATTATGAAAGATTTGATAATTTGTAATAAGTACAATGTCAGAAAGACAAAAAAATCTGACAAAAAACCCGCAATTTTCAAAAATTTATTTCAATAAATATGAACAAAAGACTGGTGGGTTTGAACTTGAATCACGAGGTCACTATCTTAATAGTTTATACACCAAGCTACAATGATAGACAAACAAATAATCAATACCAACAATTTCACCAAACATTTAAAACCCCATCTTGTGACAAAATGTCATAAATAGTTTAAATCTGATGTAGTGAACTTCCTAAATCACACTCTGAAACACGAAATATCTAATTATACATTGCCACACTCTAAAACATTGAATCTCAATTATATTCCTACACCCTGGAACAATAAATCTTAATTATATTGTCAAACTTTGAAATGTTAAACTCAATTATATTGCCACAATCTGAAACATTAAATCTCAATTATATTGTCACACTCTGAAACATTAAATCCCAACTATTTGCCACACCCTGAAAATTTAAACTCAATTATATTGCCACACCCTGAAAATTTAAACTCAATTATATTGCCACACTCTGAAACAATAAATCCCAACTATTTGCCACACCCTGAAAATTTAAACTCAATTATACTGCCACACCCTGAAAATTTAAACTCAATTATATTGCCACACCCTGAAAATTTAAACTCAATTATATTGCCACACTCTGAAACATTAAATCCCAACTATTTGCCACACCCTGAAAATTTCAACTCAATTATATTGCCACACCCTGAAAATTTAAACTCAATTATATTGCCACACCCTGAAAATTTAAACTCAATTATATTGCCACACTCTGAAACATTAAATCCCAACTATTTGCCACACCCTGAAAATTTCAACTCAATTATATTGCCACACCCTGAAAATTTAAACTCAATTATATTGCCACACCCTGAAAATTTAAACTCAATTATATTGCCACACTCTGAAACATTAAATCCCATTATATTGCCACACTCTGAAAAATTAAATCCCATTATATTGCCACACTCTGGTCATAGATGTCAAGGTGTGATCACTGAAACTACACTACATGAGGATGCATATGAATTTCACTTTGACAAACTGTACAAGCTGGTAGTTTCTTACAACTTTTAAACAAGTTGATGTTACAGGGGTTTGAACAGTCTCAATTAAATTCAGCATCTTCCATATTTTCATTATAAGGTCATTATAAGGATCTAACTCACCAATAGAACCCGTCATTGGGTAAAATGCTGTTTGACGTGTTTCATATCAATTGGTAGACTGTTCTTTACATACTGATTTTGCCTAAAACTGACTCTGTTTATCTTAACAAATGATAGGTCTCACAGCAGGTGTGATGGGTCAACAATGGATGCTTACTCCTCCTTAAGGCACTGGTCCCACCTCTGGTGTTTCCCGGCCTCCGTGTTTACCCTCCTCTTAATTTTGTATCTTTTATAGGATTTATGAGATTGCAGATCAATGTCGGCTATCTTCACTTGCTCTTTTAAAGAATTGTCTAAATATTCCAGTTTTTGGCAGTTTACTCTCGGAAGGTTGGTGGTCTCTTCCCGGGTACATTGTATCTGGGTTCTCACCTCCACCAACAAAAACTGGACGCCACCAGATAACTGAAAAATCGTTGAGTGTGGCGGAAAGCAACAAACAATCAATCAATCAATTGATCTAAATATTCCTATGTACATATTGTGTTTCCATCCTGAGTGCACAAGAGGAAAATAAGAACAAACACACATCTACATATAACATGAGTATGCTTGTATAATATTATGACATATTTGCCTCAGATAAACTTCCTACAATCTGCTCTACTCTAGGACATATCTGGGAAGTTGCATAAAAACATTGAAAAAAGTTTAAAGTCATGCAGACAGACAAAACTGACAAAAAAACTTGGACCAGAAAAATCACTAAATGCATCAACTGAGAAAGTGTTGTATAAATTCGGAGGCAAACCTAGTGTTAACCTGATGAAGGTTTTCAATTAAATTATCTAATCTGACTATTTGATCATGTCCAAAATAAATCAATTATCACACTTTTTTTCAACAGATCTAGACATGCAGTTAATATCACTCAGAAAATTAGATTGTGTAACTATGCACTGGTAGAACCCCGAGTATCTACGAGATTTGCCATCTTTGCCAAAATCGTGAGGATGATGTTACAGGTAGATAAATAATTCGGGTGTATACCATAATGTAAATCTATGGGACACACAGCTGTCACAGAATTTATACAAGGCTTGTATCAATTAGACCAGACTCAGCATAACAAAAATTATCTCCAGTGCAATTGTGATCCAGACAAATTGCATTACCGAGTCTGACTTGATCCATAAAAAATCTTGATTTCATTTTCAGTGTTAATATCCTACTTCCGTATTGCTATAAACTGCCTCCCATAGCTTGTCGACAGTGAAGGTTAAGGAGGTTATATTGACATGAAATTTGTTGTAATAGCTTGAGACAAGAACTTAATTTCGTATACCATATTGCATTTTTGCATTTTGTTTGGGCAACATGCATGCACATGCTTGAATATATAAGGGATTTACATACACAAAAATTAGGGATATCTTTCTAATTTTTGAATTAACAATCACATAATTTAATTCATACATGATTATATAAAGGGGTAATAATTAATTGAACACTTTAAAATCAGCAGTGGATTCAGAGATCCAAAGATGGTCACCCCCACCACCACCACAAACAAACACCAACCCCCACCACAAACCACCCCCACCATAAACAAATACCAACTCTCACCACAAAACAAAAACCACCCCAAAACAAACAAATACCAACTCTAACAACAACAAAAATACTAACCCCCACCACAAACAAAAGCCAACCCCCACCACAAACAAAACCCAACCCCATCACAAGAAAAACCAACTCCCACCACAAACAAAAACCAACTCCCACCACAAACAAAATTCAATGCCCACCACAAACCAAAACCAACCCCACCACAAACAAAAACCAAAGAACAAAAAATCACCTTCCTCACAAACAAAAACCAACCAACAAAAAAATCACCCCACCACAAACAAAAATCACCCCACCACAAACAAAAATCACCCCACCACAAACAAAAACCACCATC
The DNA here is from genome assembly GCA_024699665.1 of Ostrea denselamellosa. Classification (NCBI taxonomy): domain Eukaryota; kingdom Metazoa; phylum Mollusca; class Bivalvia; order Ostreida; family Ostreidae; genus Ostrea; species Ostrea denselamellosa. The sequence goes on along the minus strand of JAMZEH010000047.1, from coordinate 11,704,741 downwards.
ATCACAAACAAAAACCACCCTCATCACAAACAAAAACCACTCTCATCACAAACAAAAACCAACCCCACCACAAACAAAAACCACCGTCATCACAAACAAAAACCACCCTCATCACAAACAAAAACCACTCTCATCACAAACAAAAACCAACCCCACCACAAACAAAAACCACCGTCATCACAAACAAAAACCACCCTCATCACAAACAAAAACCAACCCCACCACAAACAAAAACCACCCTCATCACAAACAAAAACCAACCCCACCACAAACAAAAACCAACCCCACCACACACAGAACAGATACAGAAACAACAAAAAAGTTACTCCTGCCTTCAGACATATCTCTTTAATTTGCAATTCTAGTTTCAAAAAATTCTTCCAAACTGTCAAACACCACGATCTTTGAAATTCATGTGGTTGGAGTGAATCTCTCTTCCATTTCCAAGGGAGATCAGTGGGGCACAGTCTCTTGAAAACCTTCACATGCTTTTATTCTTTTTTCACCTGAAAAATCTGAATTCACTAACTTTAAATCTATTACTGCTTGCATGTGTTCTCTCTGAAACTCACATTTCTATCAGCCTCAAGCATAATTCCACAATGATAATGGGAAAAGACCATTAATTTTAATAAAATGATTCTGTTTAATCCAATATCTTAGTTGCCAGATTTATAAGTCTGGTAAATGACATTGGACCAGGATCTGCAAGATAAACGTAATTGTTTTCCAAATGACATTGAGGACACGAACTTTTGTATTTCATTCATCAATCGGAAAAAATCAATGAGCTGCATGTGCTGTTTCAGCCCTCAGTGAATGAATAAGGATTTAAAAGGTCTTATAGTTAGAATAGCAGCTCTATTACACTCAGATGCTATATACGGATTTTCAGAAGTCACTTTCATCCTCTATAAAAGACACAAAATAAAACCTCTCAGCAGCTTTAATTAAAGTAAGTCCATGCAGTAATGATCAAAGCACTCCTCTCCTTTTTTTCTTTATTCTACATAAAAATTTTGTCCACTAAATCCAAGATCAAACCTCTAGCGCGACACTCACATTGGTACAGAATGCATGGAAGGTGAAAAATTCTTTGTTCTAGTCTCTATTTTCAAATACGTATTCTCCCACATTCCAAATTCCGTCTGAGATCTGGAAATGTTAAATACTGTAGGAGTTGATACTAAGTATCCAGCCAAAAAATGAGAAAAATAAAAATGTTTTGAACAAAATACAAACATTATACATTTTTCAGTGTGCCATTAGACATAGATATATGAATATTTTCAATGTGACATAACATACACAATTCAATACTTCCCTTGTGAATAAGACACAATCTTTTCTCTGTGAGAAAAATATATTTTAAACACAAATATTATGAAAGTGTTTTCTGTTTGACAGACACACAATATCATAAGACAAACATTCCATTGTGACAGCTTAAGACATCACCAATACTTATAAACATTAATGTTTTCAGTCTGACTAAACACATTGGAATACAAACTACTTTAAAAACTGAAACACAAACATTAATGTTTTCAATGTGGCACAGAAACATCATAATTGACACCTGCAAACATTAACATTTCAGTGTGACTTAGAAACATAATAATTGACACACACAGACATAAATGATTTTAGCATGACACAGAAACATCATAATTAACACTAAAAACACTGATGTTTTCAGTGGAACACAGAAACATCAAAATCAACACATACAAACATTAATAATTTCAATGTGACACAGAAACATCATAATTAACACAGAAAAACCACTATGTTTACAGTGCAAACAGTCACATTATAATACACACCCATCTTCTGATATTTATAAGGGACATTAGCTGCCAAATTCATATTTTGTCGATTGTCACCAAAATGATTAAAACAGCTTTACTTTACATAAAAAAATCACCATGACTGACATATCAAAATTCAGACATTTTGAAATCTTTTGTTGTAATTTTGACATCAGAATTTATTTTGTTTGCAATTATAGAAACAATGGTCATAACATTATTTTATGGAAGTAAATAATTCATTATGAAAATATTTTACATAATTTTTACAAAATTTGATTTGAGATTAATTTGCTTTCACTTTTGATTTATTTTTCTTCATTTTTTAATGCATTTTAGCATTTTAACCGTGGTTCAGAATTAAAATGTTATAGTGTACAGCAACGGTCCTTTTAAAATCATAGAAATATCGACAAAACAACATAAACTCTTGATCCATCTGATGTTAATGATAATGCAATATAAAACTGTTGGTTCAGCCTATTTTTATGAACTGTGAATATTGTGAAAACCATGAATATCATAAATATTGGACTGGACAGCTCGCTCAGTAGTGAGACCATCTGACCAGTAATAATGGTCCCAAGACCAATTTCCGGTCCAGCTGATTATCAATGCAGGGGTCCCTAGACCAACTCACGGTCCAGCTGATTATTAATGCAGGGGTCCCTAGACCAACTCACGGTCCAGCTGATTATTAATGCAGGGGTCCCTAGACCAACTCACGGTCCAGCTGATTATTAATGCAGGGGTCCCTAGACCAATTCACGGTCCAGCTGATTATTAATGCAGGGGTCACTAGACCAACTCACAGTCCAGCTGATTATTAATGCAGGGGTCCCTAGACCAATTCACGGTCCAGCTGATTATTAATGCAGGGGTCCCTAGACCAACTCACTGTCCAGCTGATTATTAATGCAGGGGTCCATAGACCAACTCACGGTCCAGCTGATTATTAATGCAGGAGTCCCTAGACCAATTCACGGTCCAGCTGATGTCCCAAGACCAATTCACAGTCCAGCTGATTATTATTGCAGGGGTCCCAAGACCAATTTCCGGTCCAGCTCATTATTAATGCAGGGGTCCCTAGACCAACTCACGGTCCAGCTGATTATTAATGCAGGGGTCCCTAGACCAATTCAAGGTCCAGCTGATTATTACTGCAGGGGTCCCTAGACCAACTCACGATCCAGCTGATTATTAATGCAGGGGTCTCTAGATCAACTCACGGTCCAGCTGATTATTAATGCAGAGGTCCCTAAACCAACTCACGGTCAAGCTGATTATTAATGCAGGGGTCCCTAGACCAACTCACGGTCCAGCTGATTATTAATGCAGGGGTCCCTGGACCAATTCACGGTCCAGTGATAAATTTTCTCCTTTCCCATTACACTGAGATGCAGGTTACATAATCAGTATATTATATGTGTACCCAGAAAACATCAGACTTCAGAAACTTCAATCTGATCTTCTTTTTGTTCTGGTTTATGTACTGTTGTCACATGATATCTCTCTCTTTCTCTCTCTCTCAGTACTGACCTGAAGAAAATTAAGGGAGAGATAATATGACCATTTATCAGGTGTTCATTTTGCTCTGTTAAAAACAGACACCTGTATAAAGGGCTGTCAAAGGTTCACCTGTACTCAGTCGTTATCTTAACGGCAAACAGTCTGCACCTAAACCCTGTTATATAGCCTTCTAGACTTTCAAAGAGATTCTGTTTACAAAGTGTTCAAACACTCTATTACCAAAATATCTACAATCAAAATACTATTGGGTTTAACTCCCCAAGACCAATAGAAGAATATACACATGGAGATACAGAATATGTGACATTTTCCCCCCCCTTATTTTCAGCACGAATTTCCTTTTCACTTCTATCACCTCAAATCTAATATAACATCTCTGAAACTTTAAAGACCCACAACCTACATTACAAATTCAAGGTTTACATTAAATAGGGTACTACAGTTTTAATGTTTTGATTATTGAGACATAAAATATTTAATTGGAATCATAAATATATGTATTTGAATGATAAGGTTTTCAGAAATGAGTCCATATAACCTACTTAATACCATATCAATGAATCTGATAATATTCATATAAGGGTTTAATGTCAAACTTCTCAGGATTTTATTAAAGTGATGTTTTTTCTTTCAGATAATGGGACACAAAGGAAATGTCATTCACTAAATCACGTTATAAATACCTGAGTTGTCAGTGTTAATTCAAAAGACAGCAAAACAAAAGTCAATTCATTGTCCACCAGTACTTTTCTCTCTCCCCCCCCCCCCCCCCCCCCCCCCCCCCCCCCCCCCCCCCGAATGAAGACAATTAACCCAAATATAAGGAAACAGTGACTTTATAATAACTGAAAATTATACTAGAAAATTGACAAGTCTAAAGAACGATCCACAATGAATATTTTAATATAAAAATTTCTTAGTACCATACCTCCATAACTACAAAGTCTGTAAATGTGAAATTCAGCAGGGGTCCCCCTCTCCCTAATCCAAGTCTTATGTATCAACTTTATCGAAATCTTCCCAAGGATCCTCAAGTTATCACATGCCATAAAATGTGCTGTTGGGTGGACAGACAGCCATACAGATGGGCAAAGTGATTACTATTGCTAAGGCACCCACTGTATAGCAGGACCCTAATAAATACAAATATAAATCAGAAATTAATGCATATACTTACTTCTTTTCTTTAAGATCATTATAGCTATTTTCTTTTTAACATTTGCTGCTAATGGATTAATTGTTCTAATGATTTCCTAAGAATCTACAGAATTTGTATACTGTCGGTTACAGAATAGCTGACTTAGAAGCAACTGAATGAAAAGGAACACTATTATGTTACATCTCTATAAGATGATGTCTGCAGAGTTACTGTTTGAGATGCAATATATATTATCTCGTCAGAATTACTGTTTTGGCAGACTAAACTGCCTGATAATTACAAACTCAACAGCCTCAAAGAACACTGATGATCATCACAGACTCAGCTGTCGTCAAGGCCACTCATAACATCACAGACTCAGCTGTTGTCAAGGCCACTCATAACATCACAGACTCAGTAGTCTCTAAGGACACTCATAAACATCACAGACTCAGTACTCTCTAAGGCCACTCACAAACATCACAGACTCAGCTGCCATCAAGGCCACTCACAAACATCACAGATTCAGCTGCCATCAAGGCCATTCATAAGCATCACAGACTCAGTACTCTCTAAGGCCACTCATAAACATCACAGATTCAGCTGTCATCAAGGCCATTCATAAACATCACAGACTCAGCTGTCATCAAGGACACTCATAACATCACAGACTCAGTAGTCTCTAAGGACACTCATAACATCTCAGACTCAGTAGTCTCTAAGGCCACTCACAAACATCACAGACTCAGCTGTCATCAAGGACACTCATAACATCACAGACTCAGTAGTCTCTAAGGCCACTCATAACATCACAGACTCAGTAGTCTCTAAGGCCACTCATAACATCACAGACTCAGTAGTCTCTAAGGCCACTCATAACATCACAGACTCAGTAGTCTCTAAGGCCACTCATAACATCACAGACTCAGTAGTCTCTAAGGACACTCATAACATCACAGACTCAGTAGTCTCTAAGGACACTCACAAACATCACAGACTCAGTAGTCTCTAAGGCCATTCATAAACATCACAGATTCAGCTGTCTTCAAGGTCACTCCCTCTAAAGACACTTGTATTCATCAAACTCATGTCCCCCAGGACATGCATGAACAACTTGGACAGCTCTCAAACTACTCATAATTGAAACAAACTCTCAGCTAGCCCATTAATAAATGCATAATAATCTGATTTTAATTTACATACCCCATCATAAAATTCAAATTAAAGCATTGAAATCGATTATCTTCAATCATTATAAGCTATCAATATATTTACATGTCATAAATATTACAGAGGCAATGAACTGCAAACACTCCAGATTTGAAAATAGCTATTGCTTTACTCGTCAATGAGACTGAAAATAAACTTTCTATTTTATTCTTTTGTTTATTTAATAATGAATAAGAACCACCTATTTCAAATGAAAGCCTGGTTACACACCTGTTCAAATTCAGCTTTCTTATTACCAATCGGTTTTTGTTTGTGAAAATTAATACTGTATTAAATGAACTCCAAATAAACATGTTTACAGGTATAAAAGGGACTGACTCTCTAACATTGATGTATAGTAAACACATAGGGCAAGAATCATAAGATATCACATAAAAACAACACTGTATCTTGAAACGTACATGACCCTGATTGATACGTACTAGATAGGATGAACAACGTAAGTAAAAACATGCAATATTGTAAGCAACAAATTGCTCACATAAAATGTATATTGACAACTGAGAGGTCACGACATGGGTGATACTAATGATAAATAAACACTAACAAACAGTGAAAATTACAATATGGTTTCCTGATCATGAAAGTGGTAGGAAAGTTTCAGACATTTCTTGTAGTTATAGACATAGGAACACCCAGACAACACTATGTTTCCAAAGTCTGACTTATAGATACCAAACTGTAGAGGATTATTTGATAACAGTCAACAGTGAAAATCTGGCTGTGTAATATTAGAAAAAAGAAAACGTGACACTGAACCAGGAATTGAACCTGGGACCCCTGTATTACATATAGGCAGGTGCTCTAACCACTGAGCTTCATATATATCCAGGCTGATATCTACAGTCCATACATTCCCAGCTATTTACAGCTATTAAGAGTTATCAGTTATATCACTAAGATGCTCACTTTTTTATTCTGTCTTTTTTTTTTTTAATGCTGTTCTGAACTGTGAATAATACAACTCGAACTAAGAGTTAATGTCAGTGAAGAATCTGGTCGCAGTGCACAGTGTAACTGCAGCTGTGTTAGAGAACAAATATAATGTAAACGCCCACGTGACGCACTGGGACAAACATCGGAGGACAAAATTGGGTTGCCATATATTTATCAATGACAATATTATACGAGTCTGGAGATTGCCGACGCTGAGAGTGCATCTAAATCTAGTCGGGTTTTTGTCATTATCGATAAATTCTGTGAACTGCTCTAGCTTTGACGAGTCAGACATTCATTTTCAGGGACACTGTTACTGAATGTGAATCGAAATTTTAAAAAAAATTACTTGAAGCTACATGTATGTCATAATACTGCCAGTTACAATACAAATTTCAAACCGAGAATTTTATTTCTGCATTTTTGGATAAAATTCTTGTTCTTAAAACTGGACTTGGGGTTGATTCAGTATTAATAACCTATGGTCTGAGAAGAGGTTTCCTTGCATTCTAAGAAAATCTGATAAAACTGAATACAAACAAGATAATATGAAACACAGAGTAGTGCATCAACAATCCATAACATTTCAAATCTGCTGTCATCAAACATCGTTCAATTATAACTGCCTACATGCCGTACAACAGCTGCTGGTCTTATTACGTCAAGAACAAGCTTTCCCCGGCAAGTGGATCCTAAAAAAGGTCACTATTGATAAAACTGCAAAGGACCAATGGTGCACAGATGACATCCATATGCCACTAGTTAATTAACCTCATTGTTACAAAATTTTAGCCACATTATCACCTTTTGATGGAAATTTGTCTTCTGACCATATATATCAGCAGTACAAATTTTTCATCCAAATTTTGGGAAAAACTTGTCATGTAAAGATCTTTAAGGATCAAAATTCTGACAGGAGTTGATTTTATGACCTTGAACCATGATCTATGACCTCTATGCATATAATCCATTAAGTTGCCACTTCAGATGTCTTTCTTCTGAGAGGGATTAAATATTACACTGGATATTGGTTTTTACAAACTTTAATCTAATAGCAATGACCTTCAAAACCATGGGACCAGAGGGATGCCCAATTAGATATAAACACTCTTATGACTGTACAGTTTCATTGCTAAAAATCAAATTGCTATACCATCCAAAGACCATTTCTAAGCCACGTCACTTGTGACATTTTGACCTTAACATCATCAGGAGTCATTCTTTATTTATGTAACTGGGTGAGAGAAAATGCAGTGGACTGGACTGGGATTCAAACCCAGGCCCCCTGAATCTCTACTTGGCTGCTCAATCAACTAAGCCATCTAGCCACCATCAATCGCATCAGTCTGACTGCTACATTCCTCCCTCCTTAATTGGCTTCACTCTTGAAGAAACAAAACCCTGATTTTTTTTAGTACTTGTTTCTAGTTACAATGTAGGTGCTCTACCTGCTGAGCAATCTGGCCATCAGCAGTTGAACCCATCTGACCACTACTCTCATAAAAACTCCTGTATAGTTTCCTTGCTCAGCCCAAAATGTACTGGTATATGAGAATTCATTGTATCAAGACAACCATACAGTCACAGACAGATGGGCAGACCCATATCAATATCTTTCAATAAAGCATTGCCCAGCTAAAGAAATGTACTTAGGAGAGGGTGGGGCTTAACACTATGATATGGTTGGGGTTTTTTGGGTTTTTTTTTTAACTCATTGATGATTAAGCAACAGCTTAATTCCTGAGGTTTATCCTGTATGTGTCAGGACAATGAAATATGTGCCAATACAAAAAGCCGACTTCTGCAATGACATAAAAAATCTATTGCAATATGATAAATAGGTTGTCATATCTGAAGAGGGTGAGTAAAAACCTAAACAGACATGAGTGTATGCACTCTTTGAAGTGCAGTGGTGTCGTAAAAACATGAATACAATACATAAGACACAAATAAACACTGTAACCCTGCTTGACAAATTTCTGAATAATTTCCTTTCAACTTGTACTGATTGTATTTTTGCAGTAAAACATTATTCGTTTGATCTTGGTCCATCTAGCATGCACATTGAGACTTCTACAAAACTAAACAAAAAAGAGAGAGTATTATGGTTTTCCTAGTGATCGAACATAATAAAAGGCAAAATCCAATCATTGATTTCAAAATTCATGGCTTGCAAGTGCAGCATCACAGACAAATTTTGTTTCTTCAGTTTTAAAGATAAATAATCATTTCAGCAATACATATATAATAAAAATTTCACTTAGAAAAAATTTAATTATCATTTAAACCTTAAAAAAAAAATCCTTATTCACAAAGTTTGGAAACTACTTCATAAATTACCTTTTGTTAGATTCAGTAACATACATTGACTCAATTAATGACTTCAAAAGAAAAACAAAATAAATACCAAGAGCAGTATCTGACAGCTGGAAATCATATGCTGGGTGACCAATTTTCTTGTAGGTAAGAACAATGACCACTTTTGACCTTGGGCAGCTGATTTTATTACGCGGTTGACTGATTTCGTCCTTGATGATATTTAGACCAATTTCAATCTAGCAATTAAGCAGCTGTGGTTGACTTTTCTCTTCATCTCTTTGGTGACAACACAGACTGGTGGTTTTTTTTACTTCAGGCAACAGGAGTTTGTTAAGCAGTTGACCGATTTTCTCCTTATTGAAGACATTTCCCAGGTTTGATCACACATTTGGTCAATTGAATATATCAAAAGGCAATGAATGATTTCCTCTCTGGGGATGAATTTGACCAGTTTTGGCCTTGACAGCTGACTCCTTTATGTGGTGGACATCTGACCAGTTTGGGTCTTAGGCTGCCAATTTTATTACACGTATGTGGTCAACATTTTATCACCTTCTGGGTAGCTGGTTTTAGCATGCAACTCACTGTAACGTCAAAATGTCCTATGCAATGATCTTCGCCAGTTTTGACCTTCAAGTGGGCATACAGCCAACTTTATTATGTGGTTGACATTGTACCATTTTATAAACCTTAAGTAGCTGTTATGTGGCTCACAGTTTTGTCCTTGGTGATGACCTTGACAAATTTCAGCCACGTCCTCTCAACCAACTGTCACCTTGGATAACACAGATCAAATTCACAAAATAATAAATCTGGAAATAGATACTATAAAATTATAAATTATCATGTGGGTATAATGTTGTTTCTTCTATTGCAAGGTGACATGATAGTGAATTCAGAATCTCCTGGAACAAAAATACCATAAAACAAGGACTTTCCTAAGCATGAATTTCCCAAAGATCCCACAGACATGCTACTCTTTTCAATTTGATCCTGTGAGTATTATCGAAGATATAACAACTACACTTTCGTAACAAAAGGTATATTTCATCCCAAATCAAGGAATTTGCAATAGTGTGCCGTTTAGTTCTCGTTTCGTACATCCGAATTATTGCAACCACTGATACTGTGAGATGACTGTACTTTGTTTATAATGATATGAAACTATTATGCATAACATTTGACTTCTTCAATAAATGTTTATTATTAAATGTTTATTATTGGCCTGTCAAATTTAAACTGTATATTTCTCACCAAATAAATTGTAACCTTGAGAAGTGATGTTATAGGACATTGTTGCAGATCATGTCAAACATCTGCAATACGCACTGTGTGTGGTGACATTTATCTACTCTAATATGTACCCTTTTTCCCATGGGGCACAAATGGAGGGGGAGAGTATATTGGTAATCTGTATGTTTAAAAACAGTTCATTAGTACTGTACAGTCACCCATGTATAATATTTGAACACATTAAGATATATTTCTTGCTGTAAAACACACACATTTGTTGCAGTTCAGTGTAAGGTGATACGTGATACATGTTAGATATATTGACTACATTTGTCACAGCTGGCACATGGTCGCGATAGGACCCCAGCCTCCAATGCTGACACAGCACTTAATTCTTAAACACAGCATATTGTGTTTCTTTAGATCATCCTTCTTCTTTTTTCTTTTAATATTTTCTGTGGTTATTCTATATTCTTTTCATCCTTTGTGCTTCCCTTTTCTTAGGAATATTTCTAATATGCAGATTAATTACGGCAAAATGAAAAAAAAAAAATTAGCCACTGTGAATGAGACAGAACTGTTTATTTTCTGTACTCAGCCACACCAAATAACACTGACCTGTCATGTACAGGGACTATAAACAATCTATTAAAACCTGAAGGCTTGGTAAACTACAAGAGGAGCATGGACCTAAGTGCTCACCTCAGCAATTACACATGTTTGATGTCAATTAACTGAGTCTCCAGTATTGTCCCAGGAGTACTGGTCTCGAGTTTACACTAGAGGTGGAAACTTGAACACTATGAATTTGATAACCAGTGTGTCCTTTGTAGTTTTTAAGAAGTTGTAAATGAATTTCCTCAGGAAATTTAAATATAAAGTTATGGCTAAGCTATAAACAAAGTTTAATCTACAGCTCAGATAAGCTACAGTCAAACCTGCACCTTAGGCATTAAGCTAAAAGAAACCTATGACTCAAGTAAATTAAAAACAAACCGATGACTCTGGTAAGCTAAAAACAAACCTATGACTCAGTAAGCTAAAACAAACATAGGACTCAGTCAGCTAAAACAAACATAGGACTCAGGTAAGCTAAAACAAACCTAGGACTCAGTAAGCTAAAACAAACATAGGACTCAGTCAGCTAAAACAAACCTAGGACTCAGGTAAGCTAAAACAAACCTAGGACTCAGTAAGCTAAAACAAACCTATGACTCAGTAAGCTAAAACAAACATAGGACTCAGTAAGCTAAAACAAACCTAGGACTCAGGTAAGCTAAAACAAACCTAGGACTCAGGTAAGCTAAAACACAACCCTACCCTTGAGTTAAGCTGCAAACAAACTAGCAGCTCAAATTAGTTAAATTACACAACTGGTTCTGGTAAGCTACATACTAACTTACAGCTTGGGTAAGCTAAAATCGAACTTAAAGCTTGGGTTAGCAAAACAAAAAACAAAAAACAAAACAACAACAACACAGGTAAGCTAAAAAAAAAAAGGTTCATTCCTTTCTGTCAAAACTGATGACATATCCCTGGATCTGGTCATCTAATCTATACAGATCAGGGAGGCTTCAGGGTCTACAAATTTAAATTAATTAATTACTTCAAGGTTCACTTCAAACATGACTGAGTTAAAGTAATCACAGAATTTCTTCTTTGGTTTTGGGCATTACAAGTGCTGATCTGCGTGTCAGATTTTTTTTTATTATAGGAGTTGTTGAAAATAAATTTGCTGAATCTTTGTCATGCTGTATTTAGAGGAGGCTGATAGTTAGTCGAGTGGAATCTGAATTTTTAGCACCTTCTTGTGCTCAAAGTAAACATACTTATACTTGCATGCCTAATGCTGGATGGCTATGTGTTGCTTGCTTGATAAATGTTGAGAATAATGTTGTTTTACAAGATATCAATAGAAATTTCCCCAGAAGATTGTTTTATAGATTAAGTGAGTAGAATTTCAATACTGAAGAGCAGCCTGATATTCAAGGTTGTGTGACAACTCCTCTTGCTTTTCTAGTAAAATAATCAGCAATCTAGAATTCTGAATATTGTTTCTTTCAGTATTATATTAGATTATACTATAATAGTAAAAACAGTAAAAATCACAACACACATCTTCTCCCAGCAGGCACAGATAAATATCCTATTATTTATCATCTAGGTACATAAATATATATTCTGCACCTGTTCTGCTTCCCTGGAAATCTGTAAACCATCCACATTTTTCATTAAACTGTGGCAGTCAAATAGGTTCAACTGCCAGTGGCCAAATGGCTCCAGTGGTAGAGCACCTGACTGGAGATTCAGAGGGCACAGGGTTTGAATCCCAGTATGGTCTGTTGCTTTTTTTTTCCTGACTTGATCTAAAATGACCAATATTACCCACTGCATTACAAGATCAGTTTGGACATAATAGAAATCAATGCAAATCTAAATATCAAAAACAATCTAAATACAATTTGACAAAGTGGTCTTGACTTTTCTGAATTTTTTTTTATACCTTTCCCAAAAGACTGAAATTATGTGTGCCATTATAGAAACAAAAATTTGAAGCATAAGAAAAATTCGTAGATATTTTTACCATAATACCTTGATCAACAATACAATATTTCCACTTACCCCTAGGATAAAATTTTAAATTTGATCATCCATAATTTAATTTTTTTTTGAGATTAGACATGTGACAAAAGTGTAATTGACAGACAGGTGGACAAATCAAAGCTATTTTCACTTGATTCTGTAATGGGAAGGAAAATATACAACAGACCATATCACTATTCAAACCTGGGCTCTCTGAATCTTCAGTCGGGTGTCTACCAACTGTGCTATCTGGTCACCAGTGGTCTGTCAGACCACTACATTCCTCTCTCCTTAAATGTCTTAATACTTGAAGACATCACCCCAGGATCTTTATTTCCTGACAGGCATTATCACCTGTCAGTTCCAGGGGCTGGTCTACGGCACCAAATGTAACAGGAAGGGAGAAAATGCAAAAAATCAGACCAGGATTCGAACCCAGGCCCCCTGAATCGCCAGTCAGGTGCTCTATCAACTGAGATATCTAGCCACAAGCAATTGAACCCGTCTATCCACTACAATTCAATCTATTTACTAAAGTTTTTTTTTCCAGATGAGATGTAAAAGTGTCTTTAACATTCATGAACAGACAGACACAGAATGCATTCCTTCTTTTATTCACAACAATGTCATCATCACCATGATCTTATACTGCCATTGAAATTGTCAGGTCCAGAAATAATTCACTTACTCTGCATTTCTATCATTATGAAGTCTCTTTTAAAGAGTTGTTCATCAGTGCAAAAAAGCCAGTCTCTGGTTAGAGACAAGCAGAGCTGATTGATATAAATATACAAGCTTCTGATTCTGTTTTGCATCAGAGTTGTAACAGATAATTATATAAAAACTTATCGCTGCCCTTCATCTTACAAAATCCTCCATTTGCCAATCAAACTTAACCCATGTGGTGTCAGCTTGCAGTCTGATTGCCAATGTTTGACCTTTGCCTTAAAATAAGGTCATGGGAACTTTCTGCAAGAAACCACAAAATACCGAATATTTTCCTTTTTTTTTGTTTACAAACTGAAGTCCTGTAATCATATAAACAATTCTTCAGCAGAAACTTAAACATCGCAAAAACTTCAAAAATATTTCCCCTTCTCTCTCAGAATCCTAAGATAGCAATATGTATACATCAAAACAGATTTTTCTTTCACTTGCATGCTTGATGATAATTCTGAAATAATTTTGTGTAATTTTCACTTCCTACACAATATAATTTACAGCGATCGAAGGAGTGAATTTTTAAATATGGCTTCATTATACAATCGCTAGAAGAACCAATCAAATCACTAACAAATCTTAACGACCCTGCAAGGAAGTATAACACAAGATTCTTAGAGGCCATTCAGGAGATAAATCTCATACTTACCAAATTTTGTCAAGAATTACTGGTCATTTTTATGTCCATTATTAATAATCATTACAAAGTAAACAATATTGCAAAAAAAGTCACTAATCAAGAAAATCCTATCTCTGATTATCATATTTATCGTAACTTAAGCAATAAAATCCTGTTGATCTACAATGAAAGAAAAAATGATTATTGTATCAGATAAAGTCCTGTAGGTAACCTTGGCCATGTTTTTGTTTTGTTTTTATTTTTTTGTTTATTATCTTTTTTTGTTTTTTTTGTTTTTTGTACCAATGGCAAAATAAAAAAAAACCAAATCATGAGCAAATGAGGAAAATGTTGATCTCCCACATATTTCATTCTCATAAGTGTTTCGTTGGACTTGTACAATCTTTTAGAAAAAAACATTCAAGTCTCTTTCAATGCACCAAGTGCATGATTGATAGTAATATAGTAATTTATTCCTCTTGCTAACTCCTCTCCGACACTCCCTCCCCCCCCCCCCCCCCAAATTTTTTTTTTATTGAGAACAGCTGAGTATCTTGGTAATAATCAGACACTTTATTCCTTAAAAAAAACTGCAACTGAACATTGCAATTTCACAAAGCAAGGAGCCAAAAGAAAACAAAAATCTTTATACCAAAAAAATTGCTTGCACGCTCATAATCATCCTACGTTATATAATTTACTGAGACTGTTTGCCATTTTCTGAATTTATTGTCCGACACCATATAATGAAATGGAGAATTTAAGAATTTAAAAAGAATGAATCCCAGAAGGCATTACATAATTCCTCGGAGCTTTAAAACAATTCAGTGAAATCAACATACAGGTACACTTTAATAGAAATTACAGTATCTTTCTAACGCTAAATGTACCTCGTATTATTTGTTTTCATATTCTTTGTTGTATTGATATAGACTGAGATAGAGACCACCAACTTAGCTGTAGCATCTTATGGGAGAAATATCTTAATTCAGAGTCGTTATAAGATTACTTTTTCTTCTCCATCCAAAGACACTAGGTCGTCTACCTCTTTATATTTCATCAAAATTAACCCAGCATCCAAACATCTGTTTTTCAAATTGAAGACCCCATCCAAATTCATACCTGGATCCTCTTGAACTTACTTTTAGTCTAATCTTTAATTAACTTGGGAGAAAAAGCCTTTTTTCGCAGGAGTATCAGCATGTCAGCAGGTGCCCGAGTTACATCAATTATAGGATACTCAGGACTCGGAAAAACGTGCTCAACTTGCACTTTCAAGAGAGTTATCATGAAGGAAATATCAACATTTCCATCTCCATTTTAATGGCTGCGTAATGAAATTTTGTTTAACGTTTTTCTGCGGTTTTGATTTGATATCAATGTAAAACATTTAAAAACCAATGTTTATATTTTCCCAGTGTCTGCCGTAACCAGGGTCTGAGACACAGCTGATTCATATGTCAGCCCTGTTCTCATATGCACATTGTGTACTGAACAATCATCCACATTGGACAAACACCAATGTTCTTCATTTATTGGTTTGTAATGACATCCTGATATTCCTTATCACTGCATAAACATGTCATTTAATTATAGTCCCTTGATAATATTCAACTGTGTCCAAAAATTTGGTTGCCATGTTAAAGGAAGTGTCCCTAACCCCCTGTTTTACTAGCCTTCTTAAAAAAAAAATCAAGATTTTAAACTTCGTCCACTTGCATTCTCAAGCAGTGTTGATGAACAGGATTTATTACATTGTTGTGTATGAAATCATTTCAAGAGTAATGTACATTTAATTAGTAGAATGTGTCACTGTTTAGTTGTAAACACAGAATTCATCCCAAATGTTTGAGGGACTTTAAATTAATGAAACTCATATAAAATGTTCGTTGTTAACGGTCATATATGCCAACCTGCTATTTTATTGTGGATGGCTTTGGGTTTAAATGGCAGAGAAACTGACAGAAGCCATATTGAAATCTTAACAAGAACACATACCAGTATGTAAAGCATCAAGGAATGATGACCAAATTTCCTGTCTAACATGTCAGGTGAACTTATTACTTTAGATGATATGAACTGAGGCTTCAATACACCAATAAAGTGTCAGTGATGCAAATGTTTGTCTCCCTCCCAATTATTCAGATAATAAAATGCTTTGTTTGGTTTCTTAAACAGGATATGAATAAGGTCACAAACACTACATAAACCTGCAACAGCAGATTATGCAAATTTTGTTTGTAACCTTCATTTAAAAAAACAAAAGAGAGACACTTTATTACTTATATTTTTCTGTATTTTATAAAAATTTAAATACTTCCAAATAGTCAAGAAATATAGATATTATTATAACCTTTAAGTTATCAAAACGTAACAGCTGAAATTGTCTGACCTTGACTTCTTTCCATATTTGGTCATGTTTTCCATATTTGGTCAATGGGTAAACGGAAATAATCCAAGAAGGTCACACTCTTAAAATTAACTATTGTATATTATAAACAAGCATAATTCCATACACATAATTCAAATAAAACAATTTAAGAATTGTTTCATAAACATGTATCCCCCCCGGGTAAAAATTGAAAAGGGTTGTACAAATGTACCATTTAACTGAAAGTAATGCCAAAACAATTCAAGATACTGAGCAAACAATATATTCTTATGTCCAAAGTGGCTGGATTCTTGACCTTTGACCATGTGACCACAAAATCAGTAAAAGTCATACACTCCTTAGGTTGTACGATTGTACCAAATCTGATGTATTGTCAAGCAAAGGATTCTTAATCCAACATGACTTGGTCTATACCAACCGACAGATTGACTGACAGGTGCAAAATAATATGCCCCCTACTTTTCAAAGGGGGGAATAAAAAAAAATCAACCAGAAATATATTTTCTAACAATTCCAACGAGTCACAGAGTTTGTGAATATGCATCTTCACTCATTTACAGAGAGTACTACATAGACTGACACAAAATATGTCTTCATAGGTGCAAATGAGAAGCACGGTATAAATTTTATTAGAAATAAGCAGAATACACACAGAAAATGTAAATGTATAAGGCTAAATCTCTCAAGCTTTGTAGTTTGATGTTCATAAAATATTAATATTCTCAAGTGTTTGTATGTCATAAATGTGAAATTATCCACTTTGGACATCTATGATACTAAAACACACAATGAAAGGCCTGTAAAACCAGGAGCCGGGTCTGTCTAATGCTTTTCTGCACAACAATGATAGCCCTTTTATTTGTGGTCATTGAATGAGGTCGTTACAAATGAGATGACGTACTGCGACCCTAAAATGATGACCACAGCAAAGAATTCAACAAGCAGACATTCAGTAGCAGATCCTATTATAAGTGTTGAAGGAGAGAGGGGGGGGGGGGGGAGTTTGAGAGGGGGTGGGGACTGTGACCTGTTTGCACCTTTCTGCCCCCCCCCCCCCAATAAAAAATGAAAAAAAAGTGTGTGGCAAGACCACAAAATGGCAAATAAATATATACATTTTTGTTTTAAAAATATTCAATCCCAAAAAAAGGGGAGGGAGTATTGCAACCCCTGTAATATCCCTCTCCCCTTGAGATTCACCCCTGTAATTGATAATCAATACATCTAACATTTCACAGTTCCAGAACCAGAAAACTTTCTGAGAGGGAGTTCCTGCCTTTACAAAATTTTAAAGACAAGGTGCAACTTCAATTATTCAAGCTGTCCCAATTACAGATTTTTTTCACATTTCAGATCCCACCCAAACAGTCAAAACTCTGCATTTTGTTGAGTATGAGCAGAACTCCTACTGACCATCACTTAGTGCAGTAAGGTACCATGTTTGTCGGTCATTCTGATATTTACAGAGACGACTTCTCTTTTTTACTCAAACTCGATCTATCAGGACTAAATTGACTGTTAATGACAAGTTTCAGAGCCACATGTTGCTGAATTACGAGCCACTAGAGGCAGTGTCTAATCTGTCATATCTGTAGGTAAATATTTCTACTACCAATGGAATAAATTTTACAATTCCCTGTCTAAACTGCAGCATTTTAGTTCATTTCCTGCCACCGATCAATATATTGTAAATTATGTGACATTATACCTTTAGAATAATTAGCTGACAAATTTATCAATTAACAGATAATTAACAACCACATATTGTTTTGATTAGTAAAAAAAACCAAAAAACAAAAAAAAAACACCACCGTATGAGCGGGTCAAGGATATATTTTTTTTTTAACTACATTGAAATGTGTTTCATTGAGCAATTGTAGAATATTCAATCACAATGGCATTACATAATTAAAGATATTCAACATCTTTCACTCACTTAAAAAAAAATTCTAAATATGGTATATTCATGGTATATTCAGAATTCTGTATTTATCACGAATTGTAATTTTGGGTGTAGGTCCAGAAATTTCTACAAAGATGGTATTGGTTAATGAAGGAATAATCCGAGACACACACACACACACACATACAAACACACACACACACACACACATACACACACACAAACACACATACAAACACACACATACACACATATATACACACACACATACAAACACACACATACAAACACATACAGAGACAGAGAGAGAGAGAGAGAGAGAGAGAGAGAGAGAGAGAGAGAGAGAGAGAGAGAGAGGATTAATTTTCTAGTATTGAATATATCAATTTGTCATTCAGATTTTGCATTTAAAACACATCTAACATTCACATCATTCTCACAATAAAAAATTCACCACACATATACCTCTGCCAAGTGGGCATGCATCTGCTTAATATATATTTTTATTAATTTATATATACAATTACTAATAAGCATTGAAAGTAATTAGTAATTTGAAGAAGAGGTGAACTAGCTTTGTTAATTACTGAAAGCCATTTGTAAACTGAAATAGAAGGTGGGTGGGGGGGGGGGGGGGGGGGGGGCAATAACTATAAAGTTAGTGATTAATGAAAAGTAGGAAAGGTTGGCCAAGTTGCTGATTAATGTACATTTTGTGAAAAGGGTAAGGGAGTTAAGACCCCCCCCCCCCCCTCCCCGAATATAATGTAGTCAACAGAAATAATGGAGCACTTCTAGATGACAGAGGTCGGGTGTTTCTGTCTAACCTTCAGTGACTGCAGTTACCCAGATGCTTTGTTTGAAGTTAATCATCTTGCATACAAGAACCCCCCCCCCCCCCCCCCCCCCAAAAAAAAACAAACAAAAAAACCACAATGCAGTCATCACTTCACAAAACAGTTGTAATCACAACAAAACATTTGATACCTGTCATGATTCTGCTTTATTCACCCTCTTTGGACATTGGCAATATGCTTCTGTCATGATTCTGCTCAATGCACCCTCTTTGGACATTGGTAATATGCTTCTGTCACGGTGACGGTGAAATCAGTCATGCTTTTAAGCAACATATCCCTGATCAGGAGTACCTAAGACTTGAGCTTCATTACAACATAGGGTGCCTTACTATTACGAATGTAATAACAGTGTAACCAGCTAATCCTATAACATAATGACTTCGACCTTCATTATATTATGTCTTCCTTGACACTTCATGCTGGTGGTGCCATCTATTTTAAGTAACATAATTGTATCTAATTAACATCCACATTACAAATCTTTTTTTCTGTTAACTCATTAAAGGGCCTGCGACTTCCTCTGTTACCTTCACTTTGGATGGGAAGATGAAGTTTAATTGCAAACTGACAGGAAGAAAATGACTGTCAAACAAAATAATATCATTATTCCTCTCACACTTTATGCTGCAGGTTAATTATTTTACAACCAGTAGTCATGGCCAGATAATTGTACAATCTCTAATCTTAGTATATAGTACAATCTCTAATCTTAGTACATTGTACAATCTCTAACCTTAGTACATAGTACAATCTCTAATCTTAGGACATACTACAATCTCTAACCTTAGTATATTGTACAGTATCTAAGCTTAGTACATTGTACAATCTCTAACCTTAGTATATTGTACAGAATCTAAGCTTAGTACATTGTACAATCTCTAACCTTAGTACACTGTACAATCTCTTAATTCATTACAATGTACATTCTCTAAGGCTACTACATTGTACAATCTCTAAAGGTTATTATACTGTACAATCTCTTAGATTATTACGCTGTGCACTCTCTAAGGTTAGTACATTGTACTATCTCTGGGGTTAAGAATTTACTACACTGTACAATCTCTTAAGTTATTACACCATGCAATTTCTAAATTTGTAGGACTCCAAAGTGTGATGATACTCCACAATGCAATGGTCAATGTACAACCAACCAACCTCTCTTCTGTAGAGCCTATGTCCGTAAATTTCTCCCACCAAACTATACAGGAAGTACTGTGGCCAGACAAAGGAATGGGACTATGAAACCACTATATAAACAGTAAAATATAACACAGGGACTACTATAATGATCTAGGTCAGGAGGGAGCCATTTGTGCAAGCTGACATTTCATTACTGATAGGAGAATGGCAGCTTTATTGCAGACCTGTGTGGATTTGACATCAATCAGTAAATGATATGTTTAATTGTTTCTCATGATAAAAAAAAAAAGGTCTCCATTTCCTAGGGGGATTCCCAGACTGTTCTTTTTTTTTCATAACAGACATAAATAAAAAATTACTAATCCATCAGAAATGGAGACCATAAAAAAAAAAAGAAAACGAAATAAAAAAAAAAAGAAGAACACATACAGAGAAAATCAACCTTCCAGCAGATTTCGGAACATGTTTACCCTCTTGGAGCAAAGGGTTTATTTTTAAATAACTAGGCTGATATTGATAAAAAATCTCCGCAGAATTTTAATTTTTTTAAACCAAGATCAGCCTTGTTATCTAAAAATAAACACTTAGCCCCAAGAGGGTTCCAAAGTCCCTAAATCTGCCGTCCAAAATCTTGACAGCCATTACCACCAGTACTCATCTGCAATGTTTGTATGTTCAAAGATCCCATATATACATGTGTGGTGGTCAGACGGGTTCGATCACCCGTGACTAGATAAGCCAGCTGGTAGAGCACCCAACTAGAGATTCTGGGGTACCAGGTTAGAATCCCTGTCTGGTCTGTCACGTTTTCTCCCTTCCTGTTACACAAAAGGCAAATGGTTCTATATTTAAAAGATGCTTCTTTATTCAATTTACAATACAATTCTTTTGGGCCGAAATATTTTTTTGAAAGTAAAGAATTACACATTTTTATGAAAAAGTTAGGATATTTGGACCTTTATTTTAATTGATATAAGACAGGGTCATGAGTTTTGTTTTGTTTTGTTTTGTTTTTTTTTGTTTTTTTTTTTTTACAAACGTTCAGTATCTATATATTTCTTGATAATATTTTGACCTCATTTAGCCAGAATCTCTGGAGTTTTTTCCACACTCTCTTGTCACCCAAGACCATGATTTGCACAAACTAATACACTATTACACAAATAACATATTAGTAAACTTTAATTTTTTATACCCGCACAGAATTTAGACATTTTTGTTATTGTGACCCACCCTATTTTGTTCTACAAAAAAAAAAAATTTGTATTCAATGATCTCAAAGACGTTCCATTGTACAGATAAACAGACTAACACAAGTGTGTACAAAATAAATAAACAACGATCAACTTTGTTTTGAAGGTACATTATACATAATTACAAAAGAAACTATCTGGTATAAGTATTGCAATTGCTGTTGAAAACCACTGTAATCAAAGCTGGTTAACAGTACTAACGATATTGTACAGTAAACATATTTACAGACAAGATTTTGTCATTAGTTTTGGATGGGGACACCAGCAAAAAAAGAAAAAGAGACGTGTTATATCTAAAGGAAAGGACAAGTGATTATTCTCAGTGAAAGTGGGCTTTCATCAAGGAAATTATTTTGGTTTTTGATGCAGTGAATAATGTTAAATTATATAAAAATAAGAAGTTGAACTAAAATCCAGAAAAATTACTGAACGGATATGACTGTAGATGTTCACGACAAATTTTGTGAAAGTGCATTTTATAATATCCATTATTAAATCTGTTACTTCAAAGCTTTAAAATTGTAATTTTTATGGAGCCAGAAAGGCTGTTGAATCCTACATATTATATAGTCCTCTACTTTGGCTTTAGATTTGTAATAATACCTTTAGTGTAAATGTGATTCAATTATTCAGATTCATTAATCCGTATGATTCAGCTCAGACAGAATTGTATGCTTCAGTAAGACTGCCTCTGTATTCCATTGCTTAAAAAAAGAAAAAAGAAAAAAAAAGAAGAAAGAAACGGGGACTTTACATGTGGGAGGTCATTAGAGGTCGCCCAGCAACCTTTGTTGACCTTTTCCATGACTTAGAATACGATTTTCTGTGCATGTATTGAAAAGCCAAAGTTAATTACATTGGCCATCACAGAAATTTTGTGTGGGTGGGAGAATCAATAAAATCCCTGAAATTACAATGCCGAAATGCAGTGGAGGGACTCCGATCTGATTCATTATGCCATTCTTGGCCTCCATTTACTCATGGTATTTGCATTGGGAATAGATAATAATTGCCAGGAAATAAAAGAAAAAAAACAAACCAATGAAGATGTACATTTCACTGTCAAACATGAAAGCCTGTGGTAGCTGATCCTATTTATGTATGTTCCACTGAAAAAGCCAAGTCAGAACAATTGAACTCCATTAAATACCAAAGTCCTCTCACTTACAGTTCAAAAGTTATCTGAGCAAGGATAAAAGTTTTGGAATACCAACAGACAATTAGAAAGATGCACAAGCAAAAAAGTCTATTGTCCAGATCTTTGATTTTAAGGGCATGCAAATAATCGCCAATGTGCTATTTTTGGAATGAAGCCCACTTTTTTGTGATAAACAGCTGTTAATTAGGACATGTTGGATTTTTCATAAATGAGGTTCTTGTTAACACTATATAATCAATAAAGCATAGTGAAAGATATTCATGCTTATATAGAGAACTGTTTTAACCAAATTATCAGTTAAACAGCTCCACTTGAAACCTGGACAAATAATGTTGGATGAAAAATGCTTTTACACAGTTCAAAATATCCTGTTAAATAATAACATATATTGACTCCACCCCAATGCGACATATTAATATTATATCAATATTATATATCATTCTTATGCACCCGTCATTCAAAAACAATTATGACCACACAACAAATCATCATTAAGCTGAGGAACTTAAATGGGATATATTCCGATTTAAAACATTTTTTTTGCTACTACCATTAATTTTCATAAGAAATCTTTGTGGCAAGCTTAGCTTTCTCAATATGTCTAACTACTATGAGTTTCTCACATCTCCATTTTTCCCAGACACAGACATTAAAACATCTGACACTGCAGCTGAAAACGTTGAATTCTAACAGCGGCGCAATAAATGAACATTTTTCTTCTCAGTGCTTCGTAATAATTTGGTCATGAAAAAAACACTATGTCTGCATGCTACACACTTCCCGCTGTGACAAATGATGTTTAATGGACTCCTAGTTGGTGCTATGGCATTTACTACTGATTGAGAGCCTTATATCACACATGTATTATTAACATACATATCCATAAAAATATGAAGTCACTTCATTTTCTGGATATATGAAAGTTCAGTGGCTTAGAAAATGGACATCTCCCTTGTCTTTCTGCCCAATTTACGAAGAGCTCCATGATTTTTAGTTGATCTACCATAAGATGCATTTTAGAGATAAAGAAATTTTTTTTGATGATATGATCTTCAAGCCTAGCGTCTTCAGCTCTCTTCTACCACATTAAGTTTGATACCCTCAGAGTGAACACAAATTTTCTTTATAAATGCTGCTTCCTGTCCTTGAAACAACAACTTTACCTTCAGGGGCATCTGTATGATAATCTCATTTAAAAGTGGTGGATCCAGGATTTTGTTGGGGCCTTGGGCTGCAAGGCAAGGGTGGGGGTGTTTTGGGGTTGCCTTTAAACTCCTCCAGCTATAGGGTCAAGGGGACACAAAGAAGTCGAATTCCCTAAAAGGTTCTGGCTTTTACCAAATAGATCTGATTCTCAGAAGGAAATTAATTCACAGCATTATTGATTCTAAGCTGCATTTCATGAGAGTCTATCACCTGATATAAGACACTGTGCAATTAATTACTTACACAACAGCCCTTTGATTGAGACTACAAAAAACCAGGGACCCATGATGAGGAAGATATCTGCCACAAAAAACAAAAGAGTGTAATTGTTTACTTAAATTCTTTCCATATTCCAGAAACCTGCCTTCAAAAATTAAAGGTCAAGGTCGAGGCTGACGTAGCCATTAATTAGTTTGACAAAAATCTTAACAATTTTGAGAGAAAATATAGGTAACTTAGGGATTTTCTCATATATAAGATTTGGCAAGTTGTTTATTTTTTTTCTTCAATATGGTCTCACACTTCCTGAATTACAAGGTCTTTTATAATTTATCAAATGATATTTTTTAAGACATTTTTCTATTGGAATTATAAATTTGTTATTGAACACAGTACACTTCATGGGGCCTCCGTGGCCGAGTGGTTAGAGCATCGGGCTCAAAATCACAAAGCCTCTCACCTCTGAATCTCGGCCGCGGCGTTATGTGAGCAAGTTTGCCAGTTTACTTGCGGAAGGTCGGTGGTCTCTTCCCAGGTACATTGTATCTGGATTCTCTCCTCCACCAACAAAAACTG
This sequence comes from Ostrea denselamellosa, assembly GCA_024699665.1. Lineage (NCBI taxonomy): Eukaryota > Metazoa > Mollusca > Bivalvia > Ostreida > Ostreidae > Ostrea > Ostrea denselamellosa. The sequence goes on along the minus strand of JAMZEH010000047.1, from coordinate 11,679,917 downwards.
GACGCCACCAGATAATTGAAAAATTGTTGAGTGTGGTGGAAAGCAATAAATAATCAATCAATCAATCAATCAGAACACTTCATATCTCTGATTGAGTTTGGAACAGTGAGAGATAATCTGGGTTGGAATAGTGTGAATCAACTTATTGAATAGAATTCTTTCCTTTTTTGAGGCCTGTTTGAACCTTTCATTTCATAATGATTAGGAATTTTTATTGTCATTTTCATTAATGTTTAAATGTTGCTTACTAAATTATTTAGTGTGTTATTGATTGTAGCATTTTACAGTTGTTTTAAATTTCTTAATGGGTCTGTAATTCACAACCATCTTCAAATGATAGAATCTGCAATATAATGTTGATTTTACACAAGGTAGACAAAAATTGTAAACATTTTGAAATAAAATAAAGAAATTTAAATTTAGTTATTGCATGATTTAATTCCTGCATTTGATACACATTTCATTTCTTTGTTAAAAAAAAAAAACAAAAAAAACCACCACTAAACCGGTACACAATATGCCCACATACGCTGTTGATCCAAAAAAATCTATAAGTTCAAGGGCCATAACTCCTTTAAAAAATTGGACACTGTTCCCCTTGTAATATGCACATCTACACATTATAATCTTTCTATTTACCAAGTTTCATTAAAATCCACCCAAGGCTTTAGGAGGAGTTACAAAGACAAAGTTAAGGGGACAGACGGATGAAAGCGATATAGCAAAATGCACCCACATTTTTTGAGGGCGTACAAAAATGTAATGGGCAATATTGTACCAAAATTTTAAATACCTTCCATTTAATAAGCAGTCAAATAAAAGTAATCCATCAAATTATGTGTAATAATGTTATGGTGTCAGGAATTTTAAATTTTGCCTCATGAAAGCAAAAGACTTTAAATATTTAAATTATAAATCAATAAGAAAAAAAATTGAAATTTCATGTGGGATTTAAATAAATGACCTACAGATTGCCAGCTTAACACTTTTATGAACTGGACTGTCCAGAAGGGCGAAGAGTGAGTTCAAATGGACTAAGAATAGTTTTATTTAATTTTTTCCATCTTTGGGTATAACTTTGATTTGATGATATATTCTTCCTTAAAAGCTAAAAACCAATTATTCTATTCAATGCAATTTCCACATAATTTTTCATCCTGGGGTTGAAAAGAAAAACAAAATTGTTTGATTAAAACACAAAATATTTATTGCCATTTAACATTAATCAGAAACCTCAACTTTTAACAATTGGGATATGGGTCCATTATTTTGGCTAAATTTTCAGGTCTTTTTTTTTATATTTCTTTTTTGCTGCATGGCATAATGAAAAACCTGGGTCTGATAACATATAGATATTCCACTAAAACATCATGCAAATTCTGACACATTTCTTCATAAAACATCCTAGAACTTTATTTTCAGACATTAATTTTATTACTGGGTGATTCTCTATTTAGGATCATGTTTCCTTACCATTGAGGGTTTGTATCAAATGCAAAAGAAATCCTATACAGATAATTTATAAGTAACAACGAAAACAAACCCATTTTACAGTTCTTGAATTTACTTCATATATTTTTTTTCTAAAAAGTGGTCTTAAATAAACACTTATGCTCATCAAAGGATTAAAGCAAGGCACAATATGGACAGAAATAGATTGGCAAGATAAAATCCCAATCAAGCGTCACAGAATTTCCAAAAAATTCATCGACAAAATTTTTTTTTTAAAAGATACAAAAATCATTCAAATAATCAAACAGCATGCAGAGTTACACTAGATACAATGGACAAAAGCATATCAATCTAGTTGTGTATTGAAACATTGTATTGATTCTGGCCTCTGTAATATAGGAAAATGGGAGCAACCCTCCACCCCCACATTATTATGAATGACAACATCATACATAATGAATGGCCATGCTCTGCACAAAATACAACAAAGCCTTATGCCTCTGTGCTACATGATACTATTTTCTTGCATGTAAGTAAATGACACCACTCTTGTGTATGTATATGTAAAATGTAAATTGTGTAAAACTTTAAGAATAGAAACATTTTAATTACACAACTCCGAGAAAAAAAACCAAGTAAGAATTTCCTGTTAATATATATGCACATCTACACAGCATGTCCAAACTAAATAAAAAGTTATATTAAATTCTGATCAGCTGTTTCGGAGGAGTATCAAATAGTATATTTGGGCTAAATGGTTCAAAGGGGGCATAACTCTGGGCCAAAAAAAAAAATCAAATTAGAATTTCCTGTAAATATATGCACATCTACATAGTATGTTCTTATTAACTGCAAAGTTTTCTGAAATTCCATGAAACAATTTCAGAGGAGTTGCACTGATGAGAACATGACTGACTAACATACTGTTATTGACTGACATACTGTTACTGACTGACATACTGTTACTGACTGACATACTGTTACTGACTGACATACTGTTACTGACTAACATACTGTTACTGACTGACATACTGTTACTGACTAACATACTGTTACTGATTGACATACTGTTACTGACTGATATACTGTTACTGACTGACATACTGTTACTGACTGACATACTGTTACTGACTGACATACTGTTACTGACTGACATACTGTTATTGACTGACATACTGTTACTGACTGACATACTGTTACTGACTGACATACTGTTACTGACTGACATACTGTTACTGACTGACAGACAGGTAAAAAACATCATAGCCCCTCCATAACTTGTCAATGGAGTATAATAACTCACATCAATCTGCTGAGAACTTTGTGGGTGATAGTACTCGCATCTCAAGTTTAGTGCATACATCTATCAATACTACCTTACAATAGAGATGTTCACTGTCTTCTCCTCCCCTTCTCTCATTCCCTCTTCCTCCATTTTCTCTCTCTTCCTCCCTTTTCTCTCTCTTCCTCCCTTCTCTCTCTCTCTCTCTCTCTCTCTCTCTCTCTCTCTCTCTCTCTCTCTCTCTCTCTCTCTCTCTCTCTCTCTCTCTCTCTCTCTCTCTCTCTCTCTCTCTCTCTCCAATGTATGGAATTTTGCAAGTCTACAGAATTAGAACTCAGTAGGCAGAAAACAAAATCGGACAGATCAGTACTCACAGTAATTGTAACATAAGATATCATTATATGTTTGGTATTTAGTCAATAGATATCATATGATGTCTGATATTTAGTTAATAGATATCATATGATATCTGATATTTAGTCAATAGATATCATATGATGTCTAGTATTCAGTCAATAGATATCATTTGATATCTAGTATTCAGTCAATAGATATCATATGATGTCTAGTATTTAGTCAATAGATATCATGTGATGTCCAGTATTTAGTCAATATATAGCATATGATGTCTAGTATTTAGTCAATAGATATCATTTCATGTCAGGTATTTTAGTCAATAGATATCATTTGGTGTCTGGTATATAGTCAATAGATATCATTTGATATCTGGTATTTAGTCAATAGATATCATATAATGTCTGGTATTTTAGTCAATAAATATCATTTGGCATCTGGTATATAGTCAATAGATATCATATGATGTCTGATATTTAGTCAATAGATATCATATGATGTCTGATATTTAGTCAATAGATATCATTTAATATCTGGTATTTAGTCAATAGATATCATTTGGTGTCTGGTATTTTAGTCAATAGATATCATATAATGTCTAGTATTTAATCAATAACATCATTAAATGTCTGGTATTTAGTCAATAGATATCAAACAATGTCTGGTATTTAGTCAATAGATATCATTTGGTGTCTGGTATTTAGTCAATAGATATCATTTGATATCTGGTATTTTGTCAATAGATATCATTTGATGACTCGGGTGATGAGAGGTACTTAGTAAATATGTATTGTTCAAGATATACAGTCAAACCTCATTATCCCGAACTCGTTGGGACCAAGATAAAACATTAAGATATCCGAGGATTTGAGATACTGAGGATAAAATACTTAAAAGAATAAGTGGTTGGGACTTCCAAATCACTTTCAACGTATCCAAGATATTCGAGATGTCAGTGTTTGAAATACCAAGTTCAAGTGTAGTACATTTGAGATCATCTGACTGTTACTGTAGTTAACAGGAATAATCAATTAGAAACTGACAACTGCTCTATATTACTATATTAGATATCATTTGACAATAAGTATATCATATATCATCTAATGACTGGAAGACTGGTATATTTTAGACATTTGATTTGGCTGTAGTAGTGGGGACTATTGAGACATGTTCCCACAAAACAGTGTTGCTCCTCACAAAAGACGGCCTGCAACTCTTTATTACGACAACCAATGAACAAACAGTTTTCAATAGCTTCTATTACCAAACATCTTTCCCCCACCACAAATTCCTCCATGAACCCCTATTTCCTTCCTTTGCCACCCCCTTCCACTTTACCCCGTCAGAAACCAAAGAATACATTACTGTAATACAATAACAAAATAAGACCAGTAAAAAATTCTATCATATGTCTTCTAATTAATAGGTACTTTCTCTGTCTATAATTTCAGAAATGTTCAGACTTCTTCAGCAAGACAAATAGATGTTACACAATCAATACTAGGTTGTGACTTAATTAACACTTAATAGATTTCTGTCTATCCTTGTCACTCAGGTAACACAGACAGGTGGCAATCATTACCTGGGATTCTGTCAGGATAGGCAGATTGCCATGGCAACGGGACGTCACTCCTCATTCCGTCACAGTTTTTAGACACACTCCAGTATTCTCTGTGGAAGAGTTCAATCACGTAGATCAGTTCCGTTAGTGGAATATGGGAGTCAATCTGCAATTAATTCAAGCACAATTAACATGCATTTAATGTTTGAGTTTGGCTTCAGAGGAATAAGGATCAAGTGAAATGGTTACACAAGCTTGTACAAATCAAAGCTAAAATGTGTTTTTCCTAAACCTAGGGATTAATAAAGTCATGCAATAAACAGTAAAAATGGCCGGCACAATGAAGATATCAAATTGAAGTTTCTACGTTACACAAACATTTAAAATCATTGAGAGAGTTGAGCAAGATTTTAGTTCCCTAATGAGGCCATACTGCATTGATGAAATGAAATTTTGTCTTACATTAGTATTTGTTCTGTTTCTGTTGATCTTAACAAGTATTGTTTGGAATGACTATGCATAGATGAAATATCAGACAATTCCAATTGAATCCTGGAGGGAATTATAATTAAACTCTCATAAGGTCTAACACAGTATTATAAGTATAACAAGGTCTGACACAGAATTATAGGTATAACAAGGTCTAACACAGAATTATAGGTATAACAAGGTCTAACACAGAATTATAGGTATGACAACAAGGTCTAACACAGAATTATAGATATGACAACAAGGTCTAACAAAGAATTATAGGTATAACAAGGTCTAACACAGAATTATAGGTATAACAACAAGGTCTAACACAGAATTATAGGTATAACAACAAGGTCTAACACAGAATTATAGGTAAGACAACAAGGTCTAACACAGTATTATAGGTATGACAACAAGGTCTAACACAGAATTATAGATATAACAACAAGGTCTAACACAGAATTATAGGTATAACAACAAGGTCTAACACAGAATTATAGGTATAACAACAAGGTCTAACACAGAATTATAGGTATAACAACAAGGTCTAACACAGAATTATAGGTATAACAACAAGGTCTAACACAGAATTATAGGTATGACAACAAGGTCTAACACAGAATTATAGGTATGACAACAAGGTCTAACACAGAATTATAGGTATGACAACAAGGTCTAACACAGAATTATAGGTATGACAACAAGGTCTAACACAGAATTATAGGTATGACAACAAGGTCTAACACAGAATTATAGGTATGACAACAAGGTCTAACACAGAATTATAGGTATGACAACAAGGTCTAACACAGAATTATAGGTATGACAACAAGGTCTAACACAGAATTATAGGTATGACAACAAGGTCTAACACAGAATTATAGATATAACAACAAGATCTAACACAGAATTATAGGTATGACAACAAGGTCTAACACAGAATTATAGGTATGACAAGGTCTAACACAGAATTATAGGTATGACAACAAGGTCTAACACAGAATTATAGGTATGACAACAAGGTCTAACACAGAATTATAGGTATGACAACAAGATCTAACACAGAATTATAGATATAACAACAAGGTCTAACACAGTATTATAGATATAACAACAAGGTCTAACACAGTATTATAGATATAACAACAAGGTCTAACACAGAATTATAGGTATGACAACAAGATCTAACACAGAATTATAGGTATGACAACAAGGTCTAACACAGAATTATAGGTATAACAACAAGGTCTAACACAGAATTATAGGTATGACAACAAGGTCTAACACAGAATTATAGGTATGACAACAAGGTCTAACACAAGGTATGACAACAAGGTCTAACACAGAATTATAGGTATGACAACAAGGTCTAACACAGAATTATAGATATAACAACAAGGTCTAACACAGAATTATAGGTATAACAACAAGGTCTAACACAGAATTATAGGTATGACAACAAGATCTAACACAGAATTATAGGTATGACAACAAGATCTAACACAGAATTATAGGTATGACAACAAGGTCTAACACAGAATTATAGGTATGACAACAAGGTCTAACACAGAATTATAGATATAACAACAAGGTCTAACACAGAATTATAGGTATAACAACAAGGTCTAACACAGAATTATAGGTATAACAACAAGGTCTAACACAGAATTATAGGTATAACAACAAGGTCTAACACAGAATTATAGGTATGACAACAAGATCTAACACAGAATTATAGGTATGACAACAAGAAAATACTATCTTTAATTTTTTTTTTTTGACTATTTCTCCATTGAAATGCACCAATATTTTGTCAGTCAATAATCAACTTATGTTTTATAGCATATTAACATTTTATAGACTTATACTATAAAGCATGACACAATACTGACTTTTTGAACCAGAACCTATGTTTATAATCAAGAAACAAGTTACAAATGGGAGCATGGGGGGAATTTCTGCATGAAATCATCTTCCTTTATTACACAAATCATTTCATATACTTCTATTAGTTGTTATCATACTCCCAAACCACAAATAAAACTGATAATCAGGTGATATTAAGCTCTAACCATTCAATATTAATATATCAGCGAATTCCTTCAGCAATATTACTGTACAAGAAACTGCTTAAGTCGGATTTTGTAAGCTTTTATGTTTATCTAAAACATTCTCGCACGCTTTTTGGTTAAAAAGTAGGCTGTCTGCACTTTTAACATCTTTTTTTTTCATCCATGCTTAATTTAACTTGGTGTCAGGGGAGGATATAAAAGAGCTATTATAAACACAGATTTTTCTTTCGTTGTAGTACAGACGTCATGGACAGATAAAACCCCCCAGCCAATTTAAGCTCCCACAAAGTCAACACATATCGTACTATCACCAAAGGGAGAATTTCTAAATTCCACTGTACATCTCAGAATTTAAATGTAATTGAAATTTTCATGGGAATGCATTATACACTGGAACTGTATGAAAAATTGGTTATTAGGTCATACCTCCCCAAGAAGGATGCTCAAATCGTGCACAGGTTTTGATCTAGGAAATGCACATAACTGAAGGACCACACTTTTTTTTTTTTAGGTCACCAAGATCAATTGTCAAGGTCACAATGAGATTGTGCCTTTGGAGTTAGTCAATTTGATTCTCCTTTGGTGTTCTGGACTCAAGTCATTTTTTTAGTTACTTGTAAAATCCAGCAAACTAATAATCACATGACCTTGATTTCTGGTCGTGGTTTTGAAGATTGATTGATTATTGCTTTCCGCCACACTCAACAATTTTTCAGTTATCTGGTGGCGTCCAGTTTTTGTTGGTGGAGGAGAGAACCCAGATACAATGTACCTGGGAAGAGACCACCGACCTTCCGCAAGTAAACTGGCAAACTTGCTCACATAAAGCCGTGGCCGAGATTCGAACACGCGCCGACAGAGGTGAGAGGCTTTGTGATTTTGAGCCCGATGCTCTAACCACTCGGCCACGGAGGCCCCTTGGTTTTGAAGACAATTATAGGAGTTGCAGCCTGTACCATTAGGGTGAATCATTTATCGTACGTAAAACCATCATTGCAATGCATGCTAATTTAGTATATTGTGAATGACTATGTTTTCCAAGTTATATAACATATATTTGTAGTTAAAATGCATGTTTTGAAAACAAAGGCTTAGCTTATGTCTAATACAATATACTTGGACAAATATTTTATTCCAAGTATGGAAAACATCTAAGAATTTAATCCAATCTTAAATTGTCCAAAAGAATTACATGTTTAAAGATTTAAGATTATGATTTCTCTGGATTCAACTTTAACTTTATTAGGACTTTTAACACACCATAAATAATAAATGCACACCCAGAGAGAGAGGGTATGATAGGCCATAAGAAGATGCGGTTTCCTTTAATAATAAGGATTTATATCTCAGAACACAGAGGTGACGTATGTTAAGAATTTCAAGAAATGGCAGTTGTCATTAGCTTAGGCACCTTGTGTTCTCATCAGAATGGCTCAATCAATACTAATTTTGTTCAGATTTTTATTGATGTCTTGAGACAAAGAGCATGGCCACACAAAGTCAGGATGAGAAACTGTGTATTCATCACCTCCCAATGGAGAATAAAAGCACCTAATGCTGCTGGTATTATGTCCATACTCTGATTAGTAAAATTATCCAGATTTACAAACACATTTTCCTGTATCCTAAAAAAAATATCATTACAACAAAAACTGCCTAATCCAACGCTGGGCCTTCCGACCTTATTTTCATTCTCAATTTTGTATTTTCATTGTTTTTTACACTGTATATTCCGACATATTATGTATTCTGACAAAAAATTGTTTCCCAGTGCACGATGAATGAGACAGGTGTTACTTTATAATTTTCATCAGATATCCAAATTAATGTCCTAATGTAGAGTTGTCTCTTAGATTTCACATCAATTGCCACTACAACACAACAATTATATTGTCCTGTTTAATCATTAATTCAAACAAATATTTCACAACATGGTACTGAATCTTGATTCTTTCATCTCTGAACATTACTGGACAAGGTCATTTAAGTATCGGATGCAAACTTAACATTTATAGGTCTTAATGTTGTCACCTGAGTAACACAATATGAAAACTTGCATTGCAGAGTTGGTAAGTACAGATCAAAAACAATATGTCCTCTAATCTTCAATAAGGAAGCATAAAAATTGGCACAGACCAGAGAACTACAGATCCATTCACTATAAAAAAAAAACCTTTGTTTTATAGTGCAGTTTCTTTTGGTACAAGATTTAGTTGTTATTCTCTGTAATGAAATACACTGCCACCTTCAGATTTTATTGGGGGCCTCCGTGGCCGAGTGGTTAAAGCATTGCGCTCAAAATCACAAGGCCTCTCACCTCTAGTCAGCACAGGTTTGAATCCCGCTCGTGTCGATATATGTGAGAAAGTTTGCCAGATTACTTTCGGAGGGTTGGTGGTCTCTTCCCGGATACATTGTATCTGGGTTCTCTCTTCCCCTAATAAAAACTAGACGCCACCAAATAACAGAAAAATGTTGAGTGTGGCGGAAAACAATAAATAATCAATCCATTACATAAATGACTTTATTTCTTCCAGATTTCTCCATTACAAAATAATGGAATTTTGTTTTAGTGACCTTTATCATTGTCCAAGATCAAAACATATTGTCTGGTCCATAAGCAATTTTGTGCTCAATGACATTTCTACAATATAAAGTCATCGCCTGTAATTATTTTCTCACATAATATCTGAGGACATATGCAACATCTATATATAATTTTTTGTGATATTTCAAATATAATTCTCTTGTATTCTATATTCTATCAAATATAATTCTCTTGCATTCTATATTCTATCTTGTTTCTATAAAAAAAGAAATAAATAAATAAATTTCAAAAAATATTACAGTATGTTACCATGTCTATTTTAGAGTTAATATATTTTGATAATTCCTGGTTGTTGTGAGGAAAAATTATAACTTCAGCTCTTCTGTATAAATGGGCATTACTGTACTAAAGAAGTAGAGAAACATCTTTAGAATAATGGGATATCGAACCTGGTACCCTTACAAGTTTGGTGACCTAACCACTGAGCTACCCAGTCTGATGTCAAAAGTTTTGGTAATATTAGTACATTACAAAATCTAAACCTATTAAATAAGTACTCTTCATATCAAGGAGAAGAAAATATAATTTTAGAGAAAATGTCAGAAATATCGCATTTGTCCTTAAATACCAGTGACCTCTGACTAATTGGCTAATTGATATAAATCCAAGGTCATACCATACTATCTGGTCATAATTAACCTTTGTGTTTGTACTTCAAATATCTGTCCATTTGATGTCATTTAATTAGAGAACTTGTCCAGAGCACATAAATTTCTAACTTCTAACCTTTCAATGCGAGAGGGACCTTGACCTTGTCAAAGCCTTCCAGGTTCAGGATCTGTAAAAAATTGTATACACATTAGATATATTTGTTACAATTAATCATTAACTTCTAACATCTCTTCATTATAACTATAATCTAGCATCAACCTTGGCTGAATATTTTGGTATATGGTCACATATGTAACGCACATTATCTGTTCACTTTCGGTTTTTAACGTACATACTCTCTCCATTTCAGTTGTAGCTAGATAATTATTCTGAACTTGTTTCAATGCATATAGTAACCTTGACCAACAACAACAGGGTTCAAGGTCCAAACACATTTTCCTGTCATGAGCAACCTTTATGCAATTGTGTCAGTTTCTATTATATCTTCATTACAAAGTTAGTGCCTCCGAGATAGTTTTGGCTGGACAGGACAGAGAATGGACCAGGGTCGACAAACAGATAACGAACCTAAACTTGGCACGACTTACATTGTTACTACGCAATTAATGTGTTTACTATACATCTGGGAAGTATTTCAGACACAACATTTTTCAAAATCTAATTGATTTTCACAATATGATGATCATGCATACAGTTCACTGATTCAGTCTCAATTCATTCTTGACCCATAAACCAAGAACACAATTTTGGTAATTTCCATACATCTATAAATAATTCTGCAGCCAGTCTCTGTGCTAGATGTTCAGCAATGATTAAAACGATTTTTTTTTAATATTAAATTATTTTTTACCACACGAATATGATCCTTTAAGGTCAGTGTTCTGATGAACCCTGGAATTCTAATATAGACCTATCTCCTTGCTCCAACTGGTTGACTGCGTCCAGGAAGATGTAATCATCACAATGAACCATGTATTGAGCCACAACTGGGATGTCTCTAAGACCCCGAGAGGCCACAGATTTCAAAATTTAAGTAGGGTAAAGGCTTCACTGCTCATTATCACTGTACTTTCATGTGGAATGGATTCCAAATATTGATAACATTAGGCTTCTCCTTATAATTATCATCTACAGTATAGCATGGTTATAGCGAACCTTCAGGGCTATATAAAACACAGTTCATTATAACCAAATTTCATTATATCCAATAAAAGTTTTGTTTTATTCCTCTCATAGGGGACTAAATATCACTTCACATTGTAAGTATGAATTCATTATAAGTGTGTTCATTATATGCATGTTTTATTGTATCAAAAAATTAGACCTATGCTTGTCGCTTATGGCCTTTGAGTAGAGAGGGATCTTTATTGTGCCACACCTGCTATGATACGGGCACTCAGTTTTGTGGTCTCATCCAAAGGACTGCCCCATTTAGCCACCTCTTAAGACAAGCAAGGTGTACCTAGGACCTATTCTAACCTGGACCCCATGGGGTTGATGTTTTGAAATAAAGAAGCATTCCGAGTATACTGCAGGCAATAAAAAGTCCCATACCAGTAGGGTAATTCAGTCAAAAGTAGGTCAAGCATAACGAAACTTAAACTTGATCTGTAACTATCCAAGATCACATATCAAACTTCAATTGAATATCTTCCTCCAACGCAGAAAAAAGTCTGGAAAACCTCAAGTGGAGAGACAGACAGATGGACAGACTGACAGTAAACTAACAGTCCACTTTGGCAAAGCCAGAAGGGGACTAATGTAAAGAAATAATGCATTTATCCTTACAGATAACCCTAGCACCAGACTCACAGGAAGCTAGGACCTTGTGGATCACAAATTTCACAGTCTTCAGGACTATATATGTAAAGTTTTCCTGCTAGATGTATCCCAATATTAAGAAGACTTTTAAAGATTGCATCATTCATGAGATTTGGCTATGCATCTCAACCCCAAGCAAAACAAAGGCCACAAATCCCCCAGCCACTGTCCCTACTCCATTGATGCTACTATAAAATATCAATTATTTTTAATTGGCTGATCAAGTAATATCTTAAATAGAAGTTGAAGATGTTCACATTTTCATGCTAACAGTTTAGTATTCAGATTGCAAGGAGATATGATGCATGGGTTACATTTTGACAGGTGAATTGAAGTTGGAATTTTATTACATTCACATTTATACAACGGAAAGAAGTTCAGGTTTATTTACAGGTGGGTTACATTGCACAATTTTGTACGAATTGTTTTACTTCCATTTGGAGATTACTTTTACCTGTGAGTCTGTTTTCCACATAAATTGTAATTACTATTGCTGTACGCAAGGGTAACATTGGAAATTGTCAAACGGAGAAAACCATTGTTGACCAAGCTGGAGCATGTAATAGCTATTATATCATACTAAATGTTATAAATGGTTAGCAAACTTTAGACGGAGTGTTGTATGTTTTTAATGGTAAAATCGTATGTGCATGAATTCTGTGACATCAAAATTTTTTTTTGGCAATATCACCCTTTGTCATGTAATGTTGACTGTTGTATTATGCTGGATTACAGGATGATAAATAAATAGTGAATGTTGCTGAGGGTAACAATGAAAATGTTCACCCCAAGAAAACCATCGTCAACTTGGTTACACCTTGGTTGACAATATTTTCTTGGGGGTGAAAATTTTAATTTTTGATGTTACCCTCAACAATATGCACTATCTGTTTTATTATATAGAATCTCTTACATTTATTACGTATACATAACAGAGCACTAAACCTCAAATAAATTTCTTTTTCATTTTATCATTTTATCATAAAACAACATGAAAATTTCAACATGGTGAAATTAATTATCAAAAATTAATAATTTCCATACATTACTTTCAGCAATAGCTATACAGCACATGTACATATGTATGTTTCAAGGTGCAGTTAATCATCTGTTTCTCTTCATCAATTGATTTCATTCAAAGTGTTGCTGCAATGCACTTCAGACCATATCTATTTCAAACGCTCAAACGACATTTTTTCTAAAATCTACGGCAAATCGTACATGCATCAGTATGACATAATTGTGATTACTGTTTATGATATCACCTGTTGTCAGGTAATGTTTCCCAGCGCTAAATACATCACCCTGGAGGGTGTTGATTTACTTCCACAGGGAAACATTTTCAAATTGTTTCTGAGCCAATCAGATATAAGTACAATGTATTTCATACAAAATTTAAGTAAATTAATTGTCTGTGGTAAACAAAACATTTGATAAAAAGTAATTGATTATTATTTTTATCAAATTTTTGTCAACCAGAGTCAATCAATTTGCATGAAAGTATAAAAGTTATTATTTACTGTCCAACAGTTAAAATCAAACAAACAAATTAAAGGTTGATATCTTAAATCTTGCGAGGATATATTACAACTGTTTATGAAAAAACAGACTAAACACTTTGGTGTGAAAATGTTAAAACTACCAGCAAAAGTAATAAGCCAGTTTCTACTAGATAAAATACATTCATATCAACATTAAACAGAATGAACAATTTGCCCTTATGTACAAACACTGCAAGTCATACAGGTGATTTAAAAAGGTTTTAGTTTGTTTTTGTGTGTGTGTGTTTCACTTGGCACAGTGACCTAGTTATAATAAAGCATATTCTTGATCTTGGATATTCACTGATCTACTGGCGACTGCCCAATACACAGAAAGAGAGATACCCCATTCCTGATAATACCCACAGGAATTATTGATGTATGGGTTAGTTAAGTTCATCAAACATGTTTGGCACCTTTTTCAAGGTCACTCATGAGTTTGCTTAAATCTGGGTGTATTCTATGAAACACAGAAACAGATTAATTGTAGCACTTCTTTATTTAAACATTATGGGGGAAAAAAATCGATTAAATACCAAATTCACATGCATATCTATGTTTTTGGAAATCTGTATGTTTATTCTGAGTCAGAAAATAGATTGATAAACTGTCTGTATATACCTGTGATATAAATTTAGAATGATAAGTCTATTTACACAAACTGAACAAGCTCTTTCATCCTTGACATAATCTTTACAAATTTTTGGTCACCCTGAAAATAATTTTCATCACAACTTAACCCAATCACCTGTTGAATCATTTGGCCAAACATTAAGATACACCTTACTTACTATTTTCCATGCTATATTTAGAACATTTACCCATTTTCTCCAATTGTAGATAAGTACTTTGAGAGGTTGTCCTATGCATAGCAGTATCACTAAGAACACTTTTAAAAACAGTCTTCTCCAAAATAACATGGAGATAACATGTGCAGTCTCTCCTTTGCTACACAATAAGAAAACATTTATATCAGTGGTTAATAAAGTCGTTTATTAGGTTTAATTTTGTGTCTATTAATAAAAAAATAAGAAAAGCATTTTTTTAAAGAAAGCTGATAAAGTACATAAATTAGCAAATTTTTATTTTCAGAAGTGACTTCATTTCTACAAAGACTGATTCTATAGGTATGAGGAAATCCCACAAGAATTGGAGCCAAAGAGTCCGGACAAGGCGGCATGGTGCATCCCCCTGTGTATTGCATCCCACCTGCATGAGTGTTATGTTTAAGGCAAACAATGGCATTTACAATCATTAAAGACTGCACAAACAAACACGCTTCTTTGAAGTTACTTACAGGTACAAGGTCTACCAAAGTCTATCAATAGGACTATGTTTTTACCAGGCCTATTTGATAAATATATCTTACCATAGTGAATATGAAAACTGTGACAGCCCGTTTTACATACAAACAAGAGGCCCATGAGCCACATCACTTACCTGAATGACCTTGGCCCTACCATTTTTCAGCTGTGGTGATTTATAAAAGATTTTTAACAATCTTTACTCCCATGAAAATTTTTGACCTCATATTGCAACCCCAAAGGATCACAACATAACTGAACATGAATTCACATAACACAGATATGCCACAACACCAATATGACTAGCATGATCTTGCTGTCTACATAAAAGGCCATGGTCAAAAGGTCATAGATCAAGGTATGATATGAAAGCCCTTCCCATAAAAAATCTATATACAAAATGTGAAAGCTCTAGCTTAAATAGTTCAGGAGATACTGGTATTTCACAATTTTATCAAAAGTAAGTCCAAGGAGGGGTCCGCCATGAGTTAGAGCATCGCGCTCAAAATCACAAGGCCTCTCACCTCTGGTCGGCGCAGGTTCGATCTCTCTCGTGCCAAAATATATGAGAAAGTTTGCCAGTTTACTTTTGGAAGGTCGGTGGTCTCTTCCTGGGTACATTGTATCAGGGTTCTCTCCTCCACCAATAAAAACTGGACGCCACCAGATAACTGAAAAATTGTTGAGTGTGGCGGAAAACAACAGTCAATCAATCAATCCAAGTGAAGATCACATGATCAAACACCAAAGTATATCACGGTATTCTCAAAAGGAATCTAAATACAAAATAAAAATGCTTTAATTTAAATAGTTCAAGAGATATTGATTAGGTCAGTTTTAAGAAAGTATGTCAAGGTCACAAGATCAAATACAATTGTATCACAAGGTCTTGTCATATACATCCATCAAAATATACAAAAGCCCTACCTCGAATAGTTCCAAAGATATTAAACAGGATATATTTTCTCAAATATAGGGTCAAATTTCAAGGTCACATGGTCAAAGTATGAAACAAGGTATTCTTCCACAAAAAATCTACCAAAAAAAATACGAAAGACCTGCCTGCCTTAAATAGTTCAGGAGATATTGAGTAGGTCACATTTTTATCAAAAGCAAGTCAACCTTTCAGGTCAAGGTCACAAGATCACATTGCATCACATTAAAGATCACTTTCTAAAGAATGTATATACGAAATAAAAGCCCTAGCTTAAAGAGTTCAAGAGGTATTTTCAATGATATTTTCCTATAAATCATAAACTTTGATCCTCTATTGTGGCCGCACCCTACCCCAAGGGGCCACGATTTTAACAAACTTGAAACTGCTATATGTCAGGAAATTTTCATGTCAATTTGAACTTTTCTGGTACAGTGGTTCTTGAGAAGACATAAAGGTTTTCCCTATATATTTGCATGTAAAAATCTGACCCCCTATTGTGGCCCCACCCTATCCCTGGGGGCTATGATTTTAAAAAACTTTGAATCTGCACCATGTCTGAAAGCTTTCATGCAAATTTGAACTTTTCTGGCCAAATCATTCTTGAGAAGATTTTTAAAGATGTCCCTATATACGTATATGTAGACCTTTAATCCCCTATTGTGGCCCACCCTATTCCCAGGGATCATGGTTTTCACAAACCTGAATCTGCACTGTGTCAGGAAACTTTCATTTCAATTTGATCTTTTCTGGCACAATGGTTCTTAAGAAGATTTTCCCTAGATATTTGCATGGAAAACTTTGATCTCTATTGTGGCCCTACCCTACCACCATAGGCCATGATTTTGACACACTCGAAACTGCACTATGTCAGGAAGCTGCCATGTAAATTTGAACTTTTCTAGCCCAGTAATTCTTGAGAAGATTTTATATAGATTTTCCCTATATATTTGCATGTAAACTTTGATCCCCTATTGTGGCCCCACCTGATCCCCAGGAGCCATGATTTTAACAAACTTGTATCTGCACTATGTCATGAAGCTGCCATGTTAATGTGAACTTTTCTGACCAAGTGGTTCTTGAGAAGATTTTTAAATGACCCAACCCTATTTTTGCAATTTTGCTATTATCTCCCCTTTGAAGAAGGCATGGACCTTCATTTGCACAAACTTGAATCATCCTCACTAAAGGATGACTTGTATCATGTTTGATTGATACAGGTCCAGTGGTTCTGGAAAAAAATATGAAAATGTGAAAAGTCTATGGACAGACAGATCAAAGGTGGTCAGAATAGCCACTTTCGTTTACTGCCCTGGGCCATAAAGTTCTTGACTAAAAAATGCAATTTAAAATTCTATCCCCACATCAATGTAAGCCTGTGATTACTGTGGAATCATTATTGTTCGTGGGGGTTCAATGTTCGTGGATTTCATGGATACCTTTTACCAACGAATTTAAGTTCCCATGAACCAGTTATTCTTTGCAATAGCTTCTATACTGTGATGTGGTATATTTTAGAAATGACGATAACCCTCCAATTCCATTGAACTAGTAAATATTTGGCTACCCATGAACATTGGCCCCCACAAACATTAATGAGTCCACAGTTTTATCATATTCAACATACTTATATGCATCCATTGCGAATTTATTAACTCTCAATTGTATAAACACAATATATCTGATACATTAGAGACTATTCTAGTTTCTGAATATTCTAGACATCTAGGTCTATTCTTATCCCTCAATAGTGAATAATTAACAAAATAACAGTAAGAATCACTAATAATGTGTTACTCTTGGGTATAATCATTTACAATGATACTTTTTTTTCTGCATAATTTTTCTAAGTATTGTGTATATGACATGTATTATGCATTAAAATTCACACCATTTAGAGAAAACAATTCATAAAATGAAGCATGTGCGTGTTTGAATATTCCAAATATCATAAATATATTTTTGATAATGAGAAATACCTTTATTTACAGTCCACTTGGTACTGTACCATCCTACAGTCTGTAACAACTATATACAAGTATTATATACCATCCTACAGTCTGTGTCATACTATATACAAGTATTATATACCATCCTACAGTCTGTGTCATACTATATACAAGTATTATATACCATCCTACAGTCTGTGTCATACTATATACAAGTATTATATACCATCCTACAGTCTGTGTCATACTATATACAAGTATTATATACCATCCTACAGTCTGTGTCATACTATATACAAGTATTATATACCATCCTACAGTCTGTGTCATACTATATACAAGTATTATATACCATCCTACAGTCTGTGACATAAAGTATGAAGTATCATGTACTGTATCGACATACTATATACAAATAGTATTTACTATCGTACATGTACAATTTTGGGTTGATATGAATGAAAGTGTTTGTTCTGAATCCATCATTGGTGTCATGGAAAGCACACAAAGGACATCTACATCATGCGGTTGTTTCACCTTTCGACAGATAAAATAATCTTTTAAACATCCCTATACTTGTTTATCTTTAATTACTTCAAACTTCATAATTATGTATCATGTTCATTGTTCATGACTCAGAGCAATTCTGTATCTCAGGTTACTGAGACTCAAATTGATCTCGAGATTCTAAGCAATTTCACCCAATCAGAACAGATTAAGGACTCTGTAAACAGCTCTTTTATCTTGGCTACCTCTCTGGGAGATTACGCCTGTCTTCTGTTTCAAAAAACTGAGATAAGGAGGATTGTTTGTTAGGATCACATCTAACCTTTGATAAGCTCAATGCACAGAGTTACAATGTTAAACAAAGTACAGAATTATCTCTCTCTCTCTAGTGATCGACTGTCCAAAAATTCCCTCAGCTTTAAATTTATTTTTTTTTTATTACGAATTATCCAAATAAAAATGCATGGACATTTTGCAGATATTGACTTCATATAAACGTTGGATGGTATATTTGTGATATCTACCAAACTTTTTGTTTAAAACATAGATCATGTGTTGGTCACTGACTTTAACAAATGTGGACACTTGCACTTATCTTTGACACAAATAAAAACTGTCACTGGTCATTGGCTGATCAGAGACCTTTAAACCTTATAAGCAGATTAATTTTCCTTAATTATTCTAACTGCTCAATACAGGTATAAAAGAAAATTGAATAATAATACCTGTCTGTTATTTCAAAGTTACATTCAGAGCACACAAGAATTAGTACAATAGTTTGTGGACTGACAGGAATCGTAGGTATATCATATGTCACAAATCTTGGACAAAATGATTTATAACTAAATATTGTAGCTTTTCTACAGTTTTTGAATCTGGGTCGAAAATATTTTCCTCTCCCAATGAAAATTCTGTGGTACTTTGTCAGACCTGGGAGAGGTTACGGGTTCCCACTTGCTTTGATCTGGCATTACTTAGAAAAAAAATAAAAAAAAATTAATATCTTCACAGTGACTCATTCGTCCACTTTCAGATAACCTGGCCACTAGGATAATATAGGCTATTAAAAAACTTTTAGGCACGACATGGACTACCATTACAACAGTATTATATCATTAGATTACCAGAAATTTTGCCAAGGGGCGTGCAAGTGTGTGGGGAGTGGAGGGGAGTGAGGGGTCCCTGGCAGTGTTTTTCAGGGGATATCCAATGTTGATACTACAGTTTAACATTTAGAATTTTATCTCAAAAACTGTGCAATGTAATATATATTGGTCAAAATATCATTTTTTTATCAATCTCAGAAGGACGCTATATACATGCTTGTAGCTGGTTACAGATTTATAGTACATGTACTAGTTGTTAAGTATTGAAAGAAAAAAAACTTAATTTATGTGTTACAGGTACTATCTCCATTTAAGGCTTTCTGCAAAATTCTCAATCCAC